>JAOXXN010000372.1:588674-599725 GCA_026770055.1 Myrmophylax atrothorax
GATAATTTGCAAATCACAATTTGCAAATCACAGTCTGGAGTTAACATTTCCAGAGGGCACAAAACATTTTATGAGACCCCATTTAGTGTTGGGTCACCAAATCCTTATAAATGAACTCAGATGCATTTTTAATAAACTTTCAAAGAATACACATAATCTAACTATTTGAATAAGAATTTTATTATGAGCTTATCAAGTTATTTAAGGAGATCAGTTTTAAAATTATTCAAATATAATAGGTAAATCTTACACCAGAAATGTCTTTCCAGATCATACTTAGAATGATTCCTGCTAAGCTTGATACCTTCATAATCCCTTCTTTTTAATTCTAATTGTTTTGCCGGGAATTGAGGAGCTTACCAGACCAAAATAAATATCCCATAGAGATCAAAGTAACAGAGCTAAAGTTTAAGCCAGTTTAAGGTAATATTATGCTCAAGGATGAGTCCTAAACCAGCTGTGCTGCCACAAGAAGTGTGAGAGAGAAGTTCACTAAAAGTCATGATGTATTCATATATATCAGAAAACAAATGTACTTTTTCTGTTTAAAGACTTATTCTTTAGACTTTGGCAGTCATCACATTTTGCTTAATAGATGAATGTAACAGGTTGAGGCATGACTTAAATACCAAATTACCACTGTTAAAGTATTACATATAAATCTTACAAAGTCATACCTTGGAATGTCCAAAAAAAAACCCCAAACATATTCATAGAGTGTCCTCAGTTGAAACAGCCCTTAAAGATCTTCCGGTTCAAATTCCTCTGCCAGAAGGAGGGATGCCACCCACTGGACCAGGTTGCTCAGAGTCCGGTCCAGCCTGGACTTGAACACTTCCAGGGATGGGGCATGCACAGCTACTCCGGGCTACCTGTTTGAGTGCCTCATCATCCTCAAAATAAATAATTTCTTGCTAGTATCTAGAACAAATCTCTCCTTTTCTAGTTTAAAATTGTTCCCCTTTGTCCTTTCACTATCTGCCCACATAAAAAATCACGATCTCTCTTTTTTATAAGCCATCTTAAGTACTTAAGGGCTGCAATGACATCACTCCAGAGCTTCTCCAGGATGAACAACCCCAACTCTCTCAGTCTTTCCTCACAGGAGTGGTGCTCCATTCCTCTGACCATGTTTCTGGCCTTCTCTGAACCCACTCTAACTGGTCCACATCTTTCTAGTGCTGAGGTCTCCAGAACTGGATGCAGTACTTTGGGTGGTGTCTTATGAGAGCAGAGCAGAGAGGCAGAGCCCCCTCCCTTACCCTGCTGCCCAATTGATTTTCATGCAGCCCAGGATACACTTGGCTTTCTGGGCTGTGAGCACACATGGCTGAGTTGCGTTCAGCTGCTCATCCACAACAACCCTCAAGTCCTTCTCTGTAGGGCTGTTCTCTGTGAGTTCTTCTCCCAGTCTGTTCTTGTGTCTGGGATCGTCCCATAAACCTAGTTCTATCAGAATAAAAACAGAAATGGCAGCTATTTCCTTTATCTCTCAATTTAAAATCAATTTTGTAGGCTTTAAGATTCAGCTTTACTAAGTAGCTAGAATACATAATGTAGCTCATTTGCCCTTCATTACACATGATTTATTTTTTGACTCACATTTCTCTGTTGAAGAGTTTGGAACATCTGATGTTGTGTATACCTCTGAAACAATTTATGAGAGCAACACTGCTAGTGTCAAAATAATGTAGTATGAGGTATTGGACTGCACAGTAATGAATTACATTACCACAATCTATACTGAGCTTGTGTTTAAATCTCACAAAGGAAAATGTTCTTTTTCAGTAGAGTTCAGTTACCAGAAAATCCAGTCATTGTACTTAGCTTTGAACTGTGTGTTATATAACAGTATTTTCTGTGTCTTCATTTAAAAACAAACCAACAAACAAAAAAACCAAACCAAACCAAAACCACACATACACACAAAACCAAGCAAACCTGTACAATTTTTAACATGAAATTACCCTTCTTAATCTAAGGTATAAATATAGCTAGATTAGTGCTTTATTAATGAAATTTGATGAAGCTAACTCCATTCAACCCTAATTTACTTGCTTTAGTCATGCAAAAGCTTTAAAACTATTATAATTTTGCTTTTCTACTTTATTCAGTAACAAGAATGCAGTTTTACACCCAGAAAAACATATACCTTTCCAGTAAACACAAACTATATATGGCTAAGATTTATTTTCAGCATTTTTTTCTCTTAAAATTTTAAAAGCCTTGTTAATTTATGGATTGTGTTACAGATTAGAGCAGAAGGAAACAAAAACATATATAAAGTACTCTTTCTCCCTGATATTATTTTTTATTTCTTTTGGTACTATATTTATTCTTAAACAAATCATTCGGATCCAGTGTGGGGAGTCAATATGAGACTATAATTTACCCTAGATCACAAGAAAGTAGAAGATAATTGGTCATTGTTCCTAAATAATCTGCTCACAATCTCAACATAACTCTCTGGAAACAAAACTACGAGATGAATGCAGTTGTATCTAGCACATATGTATAACACACATATGCATATAACATATATATGTAACGTGTAGGTGAGGCACAGCAGCAGCCACTGAGGTAAGACTGGTGGTGAGCATTAGACTGAGCTTTGCCAGAGGGCAACTGAACAGCAGCCCTGAGCCCTGTTCAGACCCAGACACCCTCAGCAGGCAACGAGGCACAGAGAGGGTGTTGCCGGGAGCATCACAGGAGATTTAAACATCCCTAAGGAGCAAAAGCAATCCAGACCATGGCAAACAGGGGCACATGAATAGGAACAGGCAAGAAGGAGTGGGCAAACAGATGCTTTATACACTGAGCATGATGTCATATGGTCTGGAATATCCCTTTGGTCAGCTGGGGTCACCTGTCCAGGCTGCGTCTCCTTCCAGCTTCCCATGGAGCCCCAACCTTCTTGTCAGCATGGCAGTAGGAAAAGCAGAAAAAGCTTCACTCCGTATAAACTCTGTTCAGCAACAACAAAAACATCTCTATTATCATCACTGTATTTGGGACAAGTCCAAAATACAACTCCATACCAGCCATTGGGAAGAAGATTAACTCAACCACAGCCAAAAATAGCACACCTGTGCAGGGTCAGGAGTTTGTCTCAATGATCCTGATGGGTCCCTTCCAGCTCAGCATGCTCTATGGTTCCATAAGCATTCCTATGGGAATTCAATTGTACTGTGCCAGATTATACTACATGCCTTCCTTATATTTCAACAGATGTTTGTCTCCTGTCAGCAATTTTTGGACATGAAATTATACAAGATCATTAAAGTTGATTTTAAGTAGTAATTTCTGTTAATTTTTGCTTTCTAATATGTTATCTGTCTTATTTTAATAAAGATTTTAAAATGTTTAAATACCACAATCTAATTTTGTTAAATTCACACCAAATCTCTTTATGACAAATGAAAGAGTGAACATAAAAATATTAATCAGGAAATGTAATTCTATTTATGACCTAAAGCAAATAATTCTTTCCAAAGGGAGTGATTCTGCTTGGTCAGTGTCCTTTAGTTCAAACCTGAAAAGAACTTGTTCTGTTTCTTATTTGATACTGGTTTGTGTAGACATATTTTTCAAGCAATAGTAGCTACCTCTAGCTTAGTATATACAGAGAAAACACATATGCTTCTATAGTTTTTGACCTAAAATTATACCTTACAAGTAATTGATTGATTTTGCTTTCAGGCTGTACTATTTTAATTACTAAGTGAGAGAAACATATTTTAATACTGAAATTCATAACACACATTTTTCTGCTCATTTGCAGACTGGCACAAAACATATGCTGTGTTGATGTAGAAAATGAGACTATTCAAGGTTCCTGAGAGCCTCTGGCTAAAATTCTGTCATGATATTAAAAGGAATATTAATATGATTTACCTCCTCCTGGTAGAGTTCACTTTACTTCTGTGCAGTCTCTTGATGTTCATTTGTAAAGCAGATTAAAAATAAAGTAATCTGAATTAGGATTACAGTAAATGAATCTAGGTAATAAATGCTGGATACAACTGAAGTCAGTACTTGACCCACAGTCAATAAATTCTGAACTCAGACAAGTATATGCACGAGAAACAAAGACAGAGGGAAGGGTTCAGAAAACAGCTAGACACAGAAATCAGACAGTAGCGAGGACAAAACTGTGGAGTGTGGATATTCAGGATGCCCCTAACACTTAGTCACCGATTTTTTCCATCATATACTTATTGCAGTTTGTTCAAGCCTTTCTGAGCAGAAAAAAGAGACTGTGGGAATCCATAAACTCCAGGGTTTTCAAAATGTTTCTTGTCCATCTTTACTATTTTTCAAAACTTTCTCTGTTAACTTTTAAGACCCCTGCTGTCAGGTTCTCTCTGGAGCACTGCTCTGGGTTCAGAGGTAAGAAGTTGTGGGACAAAGTCACTATATCTAGACAGTTTCCACTCTGATTTACCCTGTGGCCTGCACCATGCTTCTTCTCTTGTTTTTATTTTTATTTTATTCTCTTCTTTTTATTGTGTTTACTTCCTTGCTGATTCTCTTTAGGTTCTCACTTCAAACTGATTATTACCCCAAACCCATGCACAGAAAATCTTTCAAACCATCATTCTCTACTATTGCTTGTGCACTGTAATTATTCATTCATGTTTCTCTTGCATTCTCAGAGTGAAAACTCTTCCAAACCTAGACACTCTCAGAGTACCCTGACAGCAGGTGTAAAAATTAATTTTTTTTAAATTAAAAAAAGAAGTAGGACAGAACTTGATTCTTTCATTTTTATTAAAAAAACCCACAAAAATAAAACCTAAAACAAACAAACAGAAAAAAACACACAACACACAGAAAACCACAAAAATAAAAACCTACAGAAATTAAAATCTTGAATATTAATAGCAAATTCCTCAGTTTTAGTAATTTCCACAAAGAAATAGTGCTGTCAGTATTTAGCAAGAGGTCTTCCTCAGCCTATGTAAGGCATCTTTACTGAATCCGTGGCACCTTTTGCACAGTCATGAATTTTGTTGTTACAGTTTGCAACAATTGGGAGAACATGAAATAATGTGAAACTAGAGACAGCATTTTTTTAAAACATCACTCCAATTTAAGGAAATATAAAATCCATTGCTGATCAAATGTTACAAAACAACTCAATTTCAGGATCTTGAAGAGGTGTCTGGTAATTGTTATGCATACTTTCTATTTAAAACATCTTAAAGGTGTAAAATAATAATAGTCAAATCAAGTATTATTCAAATTTATGTTATCTTTCTACCTTTGCTGTTGAACATTTTAAATAATGTCTTGTAGAGCAGATAAAAACAGGAAGCTTAATAAGGATGCTGTTTCCATAACAACAAATAGGATTTGAACAAAAACACATACACAATGGTTACTGTTCTTCACAGCACATAAAAGCAGTTATTCAAAATTACGAGCTGCATGACATTGAAAAAATAAATTAAGGCAAAGGATGCTAACAATTCCATATTTAGTAAATGTTTAACTCATAAATTCTTGGGGAGCAGCTATAAGAAACCAGAAATGTACATTATTGTCAATATCAAGCTAAATCATGACCTGAGAGAAGAGAGGCTTTTTTCTAATGCACAATTAAATATAAAGGCAGTCACACTCAGACAAGCTACAGAAACAAGTCACCTAGTTAGGTATAAATTGCCTCACACAATGAATAAATGAAAGGTCTAACTTTGCTTTCAGGGAGAGTCTTTATTTTCAACTTTTTAGTTTGCAGTCATAGAACAAGGTGTTAATAGTTTTTTGTGTCTTTCGCTTATGTTTTTCACCACCTGCATTACGCTTCATATACTTTTATTTATTCTGAAAATGCCATAATTTCCTAGATGCTATTTTACTTCTAGGGTATATATTTTTATTCTTCCCCAAAAATTTAGGAATCTGTTCAGGTTTTTTTCCATAAAATAATACTGCATATTGATACGTGATGATGGGAATTTAAAATAAGAATATTTCAGTATCATAAGGAGTTCCTCCACTTCTTTGTGGGTTTGTGGTTTTGTTTGTTTTGTTTTGTTTTGTTTCATCTTGGTTTTTTTTCAAAGAATAACACTTTTGTTGAATTTGTAAATGAAATGGCACAGACTACAGCTGTGTAGCATAACCTTGATATTCTGTCTTAAGCATTATGAGATGCACAAGTCAGAGGAAAATGCAGTTTAAAAGTGTAATAAGATCTGACCTATCAGACATTTCCCAATGTAGATTTTGGAAATGCAGCCTACTTGCATGATTCTAATGTCATATGGCCACAGCAGAATTAAAGTAGTAACATTTGAGGGAAGTTTGATATGGAAATGAGAACATTCAGTATTTTTTCCATTTAAGAGAAATATCAGTTGCTAGTGCCTCTTCATTAGAACACCAAATTTCAGGGGTATCTATATCTTTCTGACTCTGATTTCACATGGTCATTATGGACAAGATGAAACTAACCTTTTCACACAAGTGATTAGTTTGCACTCATCTTGGGGGCAAATGCTGGGAAGGTTTCAAAAATTCTGAAGTTCTTAAAACCAAACCAAGAAGGTCTTAGAAAAGGGATCACAGTGAAATCTTTATGATACTAACCATGATTGATCTGTTCCTACAGTTTCTGCCTTCTAAACTATATTTTGCAATGAAAAGTAGAAACCATTATTGACTTCTGCCTTGTTTGCTGCCTTCACAATGTCACATGGTCCACTTAGAAACCTTCTTCATATTGAAACAGTAAATTAGTTATAGGTACTCCTGTCCATATAGTATGGAGGCTTCATAATTGCGCAAGAGTAGATAATCAGGAAATGAGAAATATGGAAAGTTTACAAAGTACCATGCCCAGATTAATTACATTCCCAGTTCCTCAAGGAAATAGAAAGAAGAAATGAAAGAACACCTCATTTTGAATGGTGGAGTTGTTTTAAACAGAGGCAGTGAATTGTATCCACAGGATATGAATGCTGTGAGATTTAACAAGAGAGTGTCTCAATTTAAGGATTGGATGGAGGCATTAATAAGGCTTTTGTCAGTGGTATAAATGACCACAAGAAAGGCCTGAAATATCTAGAAGTGTATTATTTAATAAAGGTAGACTAAGATTCAAATGCTTATCATAATTCTCTTTAGAAAGGCAATTTACAGATTGCCACATGACACAATGACCACAAAATGCAGAAGTCTGGTATTAAGAGTATTGAAAGTGAGTAATTTAAACTAATTTTGAATTAAATGGTTGTTGCTAATGAGTGGGATGTAATGTGGACTGAAGTAATGGCAAGAACCTCTCTGTCATGTATCTCTCACTTCAGGATTATGTGCAATTTAAATGAATTGAGAAAATTAATTCAGCATGATGAAAAGGTTGTGGTTTGGCATGCAGAGCAATTTTAAGTAGAAAAATAAAAAAAGTCATTAGCAAATGCTCTTAAAACTTCTGATGATTATTTAGCAAATACAGCAAAGTATGCAGAAAAAGAGGCAATGTCTTATGTCAAAAGACTGAAGCTGAATTACTAACAGTTAATTTTAATAACTAGTGAAAATTCATTTAAGGAATTGAACACATGTTCATGTTTCTGTGAATGAAAATATTTTATTGAGAATTTTCATTAACTGTATTTGGCACATAATGCATATCTTAAGGTAAAACAAACAAGCTTAGTTTATGATTAGAATTTTTTGGTTGCTTTTATTTTTGTTTGTTTCATTTCTGGAAAAGTGTAATATTTAAAAAGAAAAGCAACAGCAACAATGCCCTGGGAAGAAATAAGAAAGATAAATAAAAGTCACAAATTTCAAAGGAGTAATTAATATAATTTTATTTATTTGTTTGTTTGTTTGTTTGTTTGTTTGTTTATTATTTGTGAAAAATTATAAGCAGGCACAAAATTTGAACTATGTGAAAAATATCTCCATGAAATCAAAATTCTTAGATACTCTGGTACTTAAGGATTAAGATAATTATTCAACAGTGAGGCTCTTAGAAAATTTTTTTCTCATATTTCTTCCTGAAGGAATACATATAGAAAATGGGATGCTTCAATAAAGAAAGTACCAAAATTAAATACGTGGGAAAACAAACAAACAAACAACAACAAAAAAAAACCAAACAAAAAACCCCAAACATAACCCTTAAAAATACTTCTAAAACAGTCACTTGGCATTGTTTGATCTTCTTGTTAAAGTAAAAAATATGTACTAAGTTTAGTCAGTGTAAAAATTGGATAACACAGGATTTCACTTAAAAATTTAAACAGCAAATTTTAACACCTGAACCTGTATCAATTAACTTTGTTTAAATAAAACAATATCTCTCAATGAAATATCAACAGAGCACATAAAATTACTAACCCAGTTTAGAAAACAGAGAGAAAAAAACTAATTCTTAATAGCATTTTGTATAATAATGTTAATATATTATCTACTTCTCCCCAAGAAAACAACCTGAGAGATTAAATTTTTCACAGGATAAAAAATGGAAGAACAGCAGTGCTGTCATGCAGTAATTACTACCTGTTCATGGGCAAACACAGAGAGCTGCAAATAGAGCTTGAAAAATAACTTATTATTTTAAAAGTATGTGACTATTGTATATGAGAAAGCTTAAAAAAAACCCAGAACAAATAAACTGATGCTAAAATACAAAATATATTTCTATACATAAATATAAATAAATCTCAGATAAAAACATGGGACTTCATGTCCTGAGGTGATGACTACTTATTACATAATTGAAATAGAATCCAAGTTTTTACTTAGGTGTATATATATATAAGTAACAAACACTTCATCAGGTAATGAAACTGAGTTTGAAGAAAGAAAAAATAGTTTTTTCATTGTTGAGTGGATGGGGAGGGGTAGAGAGAAAAAAACCACAACCTGATGTCAAGTATTCAAAGTGTTAAAACCTGTAATGGAAATCTGCAATTACAAAATAACACAAAGAAGTGGTCAGTCAAAAAACATCCATCAGACTGCAAAAGGGTATAAAGCCTTTTGAAAAAATTGAAATGGAAAAATAAAAAGGTAGTCAGCATATTTTAAAAGAGAATTATAAAAGCACCTAGTAAGAGATATACAGTGAATGATTTACTCTTTTTTAAAAAAAAAACCCCAAACTTGGTAAACAAAAGCAAGACAAAAACCTCTGTATTTTGATGGCTACACGGTAAAGTAGATAGATTATGAAAAAGGTGTCTTAGGACTGAAAACTGTACTTCTATCCTGCAGCACAACAGACCTTTTGAAACAAAGCTATTGTGAGTCTCTCCTTGGTAAGTTTACTGGCCACACAAGACTGGGAGGAGTTGTTGATACCTCAGAGAGCTGTGCAGCCCTTCAGCAGGACCTCAACAGGTGGCAGAGATGGGCAGAGAAGAGCCATCTGAAGTGTAGCAAAGGCAAATTCAGGGTCCTGCAGCTGCGGAAGAATAATCTCATACTCCAGTAGAAGCTGGGGTCTGACCAGCTGGAGAGCAGCACTGCAGAGAAGGACCTGGAGTTCCTGATGGACAACAAGCTGTCCCTGAGCCAGCAGCGTGTCCCTGGGGCTGAGAAGGCAAAAGGAATTTGGAGGTTTTTTAGGAAGAGCATTGCCAACAGGTCAAGGGAGGAGATCCTGTCCCTCTACTTAGTCCTGGTGTGGCACATCTGGAGTGCTGTGTGCAGTGCTGGGTTCCTCAGACAAGAGACATGGAGCTCCTGGGGTGGATTCAGTGAAGGGTGACAAAGATGATTAAGGGAATGGAGCACCACTCTTGTGAGTAAAGGCTGAGGGAGCTGGGCCTGCTCAGCTTCAAGAAGAGAAAACTGAGAGGGGACTTTATTAATGTTTGTGAGAGTATCCAATGGGAGGGTGCCAAGAGGATGGACCAGGCTTTGCTCGATGATGAGGAGCAATAGGACAAGAGGCCACAGACTGATGCACAGGAAGTTCCACCTGAACATCAGGAAGAACTTCTTTACTATGAGGGTGACCACACCCTGGAAGACATAACCAGAGAGGTAGTGGAGTCTGCCTCACTGGAGATATTCAAGCACCATCTGGCACAATCCTGTGCCATGTCTTCAGAAATCCCACTGCAGTCCCTTCCAACCTTAACCATTCCATGATTCTACAATTAATTGGCCCCTGCAAAAATAAATGTAGATAATGCAGTGTATGTAGCTCTTGTCAGAAGTACAGGATTTTTGCTCCTTTTCTTATTCAGAAATATTAAAAACCCAAACCAAAACAAAAAACAGCTAAAGCAAAGTGCTTTTAAGTTTTAAAAATATATGCTTAAGACCATATATATCAATTTCATTACAAATGCAATCGTTCATAAGAGAGATGGAGTCTTTGCCAAGGTTATTTCAAGGCAACTTTTGACAAAATAGTGGTGAAAAGAACTGTTGAAATATACTTGCTCATGGTAACAGGTCTATATTAAAAAATGTAGAATGTGTACTACTGTCTAGTTCTAGTTCCTACTAAACCTCTGCAGTTATTGTCTAACCTCACAATTTCCCAGATGTCATCCATTATCTGCCTGTTGCAGAGGTGATATCTGTTTTTTAGAAAGTGGAAACAGCAGATGCTGTCAGGTGATTCTTTGCCTTTAGTTTATAATTTTCACAGAGCTGCTGGTTGGAGGTGACACAAATGTGCAACCAGGCTTTTATTCCCCTTCAGCGGTAGGTGACAAAACATTCCTTTAGCTAGAATTTAGGGGGTTACAGAGATGTAGCTTGGGTGAGGTTCCATTAAAAGATTGAATAAAAATTGAAACTGACATACTTCTGAATACTGATGCAGTAACTAATAATTAAATGTACTATGCATTTTTGGAAATACTATTACAGAAATACTTATTTTTATGTGTTTGTAATGAATGTTTATTTTTAATGCTTGAACAATTTTTTTTATTTCACTATTTTCAATACCGGAGACGATGGATGATAGAAGACAAACTAACAGCAGGCTAGTCATGATAGGCTGATACACCGATAATCTTGAGACTCGAGCCAGACTGCCGCTTTTTTGCCTTTTCAGCTTGGAC
>JAOXXN010000372.1:608906-621375 GCA_026770055.1 Myrmophylax atrothorax
AGGAACACTTTTTCTCTGTTCTTGGGCAGTTGGCGTTTTGCCAGCTCAACCCAAGACAATTCTTATAACAGATATTCTTCTCTTAGAACATACCATAGTATTGGTAATTTAATACTGCAGTAAATGTAATGAGCCTATTAATTCAAAAAGAAAAAGTATGATTCTGTATATTCTACATACAAGTCTACTTTTACCTTTCCCTGTCAACAGCAAAGGTGAAAAGAAATGGCATAGTATCGGCCAATATGTCACAGTAATGAAATTTTGAAAGGTAGTCCTATATTAGCAAGAAATAGCAAAGATTAACCAAATTATTTTAGCAAACCTCTTGGGACTTATGAACAGACCTTCATATGTAGAAAAGACTGTGTTGCAGTAGAACAACTCAAATATCAGGTTCCAAAAATGCTCAAAACAAATAAGTCAAGAATCATCTTGCTTATGTGACAGAAAATTTATTAAAAGCCCAAGGGGTCTTGATTCTCATCTGTAAGAAATCAGGCAAGGAAGGCAGGGCTGAGTGAGGACCTTAGGGTGACTCTGACATCTAAGAAGAAAATGCATCTTAGGAAGAATACAGGAACACTGATATGTAGGTCCGGGAATGAGGAAGGCTGAGGCACAGTAGGAGCTGCTTTTGGCAAGGAATGTGAATAATAACAAGAAGGGTTTCATGGGTTAAAAAAGAAAGATCAAAGAAAGTATACTCCTCCACTAAATGAAAAAGGAGAACACATGACAACAGACAAGACGACTGAGGTACTCCTTTTTTTTTCTTTTTTAACTTCAGTTTCCACTGAGTTAATCTAGTGACCTTCTATGATGAGTGACTTTCTCACTGTACAAGGGAAGAGCTACCTGGACTTCTATAAGATCTTTAATATAGTATCCTCCAACATTCTTGAATCTAAAGAGAAAAGAGTTTGATGGATGAAGGGTTAGGTGAATAAAGAATTGTCTGGATGGCCATGTCCAAAGATTTAAAGTCAATGTCCCATTGTTCAAAGGGAAAACAGTAGTAAACATTGTCCCAATGAATGCATCCTCAACTAGTTTCCAGCTGACACCAAGATGAGTTGTGCAGTTGACACAATTGAGAAGTGGGGTGCCATCCAGAGGAACCAGGTCAGGCTTGAAGAATGGGCCCATGTGAACCTTCCAAAGTACAACAAGACCAAATTCAAGGTCATGCACTTGGGTTGGGACTATCCCTAGTATCAATACAGGCTGCAGGATTAAAGGATTGGGAGCAGTCCTGAAGATAAAAACTTTGGGATACTTTTCTGTGTAAAATTGGATGTGAGCTGTCAATGTGTGTTCACAGTCCAGGGAGTCTACCATATCCTGGGCTGTAGTAAAAGTAGCATGGGCAGCAAGTCAAGGGAGAGGATTCTGCCTTTCTACTCTACTCTGGTGAGACCTCATCCCCCTGCATCCCCCTCTGGACTTTTGAGTGCAAGAAAAACATGGAGATGTTGGAGTAGGCTGGAGTGCCTTTGCTGTGAAGACATACTGAGACAACAGGTGCTGTTCAGCCTGGAAAAGAGAAGGTTCCAGGGAAACCAAACTGCAGATTTTTAATATATAAAGTCGGCTTATAAGAAAATAAGGAATTTTTACCAAGGCCTGTAGTGACAGTACAAGGGGTAATGGTTTTAAAATAAAACAAGATCTATTTAGATTTTTACAATGAGGACAGTAAAAGACTTTAAAAGGTTGTCTAAAGAAATTTAGATGTCCCATCATTGTCAGTGTTCAAAGTCAGTCTGGAATGGGCTTTGAGTGGCCTAACCTCCTATAACATGTCCCTTCCTGTGGTCTGGAGGTTGTACCAGATGACTTTTTTATGTCCCTTCCTACCCAAACTATTCTATGAATCTATGTTTCCATGGAAGACATCTATTTTTTATGAAATTTTAAGAAAAGAATTGGTACATAGCAACATTGGAGGTCTCTAGATTGCCAGGACATTTAAGCATGTATAATCAAATGAAACTAGTTTTCACCTGAAGTTATGTGGCAGTCTGTGAAGTGATCCGATAGTGTTGCTCTCAGTTTTAAGTGAGTAACATGTCCAATAGTCCAAGTGCAGTATAGGACCCAGTTTTCATAAGAGACAGACTCATTAAAAATATCAAAGACTGAGTGACCTGGAAAGTGAGCAAATAGTTCCTCCAAGTCTTGATTAATACTTACAGCTAGAGTAATTCCATGTGCTCCCCTGTTGCAAGAACAAATCAATACTCTCAATCTCGTCTTCTAACTATCCAGCTACATTTATAAACATTTTATTTTCATATTTTGGAAAAGTAAAACAATTTTTTCCTGCACAGTTGTTATCTATTCATATCTTACTGTGAGGCACATGCAAAAGACAATTGTTGTAGCACATAAAAAAACCCTCCAAACATACAAAATGAATTCACTATCCTCTCATAAAGTTACATGAAAACTTTTACTTTCTCTCTCATATTAGTTTTCAAGAGTGACTACTGGGTTTATCAAACACTGACACCATCTCGTATGACCATATGCCTACTATTTTGCAATTCATGTACATCTGAACTTCTACAAATTTTCTCACCCCTGTTCAGCTGCTGTCCAGAATTTCCTCTCCAATGGCTGCTGCAGCTCTCTCCCTCTACTTTGTCCTTAGCAAATAATCCTGCTTTTGTTTTAAAAAGGAAAAACATAAGGTATTTGGTGTACTATATGATACTGCTCAAGTCCTGAATATGTGTCCAAACTACAGAGATACTCAGTCAAAGATATTTTAAAGGTAGGAGCAAGTCTGCATAAGATGCTGTTTACTGACTCAAAATCCAATGTTGTTCTATTTATGGCTTTACTCATAGCACAATAGTCAGGAAACTAAATCCCATCAAACTAGGCAGGTGTAATTCCTGTTCTTTTTCTCCAGCCTTTCCACCATTGTTAATCTCTTTTCCAATTCAGATCCCAAACCTGGGAAGAAAGCAGAAACACAATATACTTGCTGGTTACAAAGTCATGGGCATCATGACAAACCCTGGTTTCATAAGGGTTTCCCATGATATTCATGGTGTTGTGTTATTTCATCTTTTCTCAATATGCAGAATGGTGGATTATATGCAGAGAGATATTTCCTAATAAAAAGAAGTGTTTTATATCTCTGAAGAAAGACTATTCTCTTTTGTTTTCAGTGAAGAGCGGTGAGATCTTGGCTGTAAATTCGCCATATCAATGATGAAGAATAAAAAAATGATGATGCTTGCAAGTTGTAGCTTTCAGTATGTGTTTGCAAACATCAATATGGGTGATATTTGCAAATTATAGTTCTTCAGTATCTAAATGTAATATTTTTTCTGCACAAAACAACTCTATGTATTCTAACAGACAATATGAAAAAGGTTAGAAGAAGGTTCTATCTGAAGGTTAGAGGAAACAATAATGGGCCAAAACAAACAGAGGTTGCAAGCAGGAAAGAGACATAGCTGTATTACTTTCAGGAAATGAAAAGTATAAACAAAACCAACATCGTTAACAGATTTAAATCAAACATGAGTTGCAATTTACATTTGAGATTGCAGTCTTAATGCTTTCTGAAATGTTTAAATCTAATCTCCAATTTAGCCAAGATATTGCAGTAAAAGCATCTGTCATTTTAGGGTATCATTTAGAAGCTGTAAATAATCCTTAAGATTATTTCCTGCTTCTGTATCAAAGAAAGAGAGGGACTGATCAAATTTCTAGGCTTTTCCAGAATTGTCATCTCCAGTATGATTAACATTGTGATAGGAAAATAGACATTTTTAATAGATACAAAATAATGAATAATGAAGTACCCAGATGTTTAAACCCAGAGGACACTGGAAGTCAAAGCAGAGATTAGTAAGAAAGAATAATGATTGTATATAATGTGAGGCAAACAGACAAGAAACAGATTTTCTTTTCATATTAGTACTGAAATGGAACATTTCTTTTTCCATCTAACTTTCTGTACATTTATTTAATAAATAATGTTTTCACAGAGAAATAATAAAATGCTTCATAGATGTATTAGTATGCAGACCATAATCAAATCATATAAATCCAGCTCTCTAGGTTATATATCACCATGCCATCATCAATAAAGTGGTAGAGTATATATAGAAAGGGAAAGACAGGGCAAATTCTTTAGAGATTTATTGAACAGGTAAACCTGGGAGATTTGAGAAATAGGCTATGAAAAACAAATCTAGGAAGAACAGAGTTTTGCAAATACATGTATACAGGCACAAACTTTACATTATGAATCATTGAGCCATTTTAGTGAGAGAGGATAAAAATTGCAAATGCATTTATGAATGGTTCTTGAATGCTGACTCCCTGCTTGCATTGTTTGGTGCTTTAATTGATCTGAAAAAATTGATTTTAGCCTCAAGTACTGAAGAAATTATTATGTACAACTATTCTCATTTTATAAGACTCATATTGGTAATAAGATAATTTTTAAACATTCAGGTCTCTGCACAGTACATTTGGGAATTCAGGGAGTACATTTTCTGATTTGAGGGACAAAAGTACAAAATCAAGCTCCAATACATTCTCTGAAAATGTTCTATATTAAATCTTAAGAATTTTTAAAAAATATTAACTGAGATTACTGGTTAGTGCTTTGATTTCAAAGCATTCTCTTCCTATTGAGTATTTAAGACTGTGACAATGGCCTGACTTTAAAACACGGACTGCAAAGTAACTTTTTCAAGGACAGAATAAAAATGTGAAAATATCACTGGAATACTGCTGGAATGTTGACTGCCTGCTTGGCTTGTTCAACATTTTAATTGTTCTGAAACTGTTTATATCCTCACCTCCAGAACAAATGGAAAAGAAGCTACTGATATTTTCTCAAATTCAACCACTGACACTATTGAATTACCAAAAGATCCCTTACAGACTAGGTTTTAGAATTTGGGGTAAGGCTCATGCTGCCTGCTTTAAGGTGGCTGGTACAAGTTTTACTAGAAAGTTCTGTAAGGAGCTGCTCCTAGGAGACTAATTAGTATTCCTTGCTGGCCTACACAGTGAATGGAAACAAAATTTAAGTCCTTCACAGAATTAACTTCACATTTCTGCCAAGAATAAGTTAGGCACGGGACAGTATTTACTATATCATCTTGTGTGATATATCTTGTCAACTATTATGTCTTCTTAAGTTACACTGGAGTTACTCCCTCTATATATGACTGGACTGGATGCTATATGGACACTTTGGCACAGGACAGGGAGACCTAGAAGAATATTTTGTTCTTCCTGGTGTGTCTGAACTCCAACAGCATGTCAGTTCCCTCAGAGTTCCTAATTCTCAGTCCTCTTCTGAGTTGCATCACTGTCATCTTAGAATCTCTTAAAAGGCTGTATGCCACAGACACTTACACATAAAGCATAATGTCAGAAAGTTCATCTATGTGATCAGAAACTTGGAGGTAGATGTGGTAAGAACCCTAGCCCTTGAGAGGCCCAACTCACAGCCTAACAAAGCCACCAACCAGTAGATGCCGCCTGAAATCTCAGGAGGCCTGTTGGCCCAGTTTCCAGCATTTTATTCTCTCACAGAGACTGATGATGTTCACTAAAGTCAATTATAACACCACCAAGACCCTATCTCTGGAATGCATTAATTATGCAAGCATCCAGACAGTTCCTGCTGCAATACTCACATGGTGTTCTTGTCTTGGGGCAAACCACATTGCCCATCAGAGATGGCAAGAGGAGGTGTGTGGCAGGACTAGTACAGACAGACAGGAAAAAAGGACTATGATCACCGACAACAGACGATTCGGGCAATGAAGACTCAACTATCTTTTGTTCCTATGACACCATGTCAACATCATTAAAACTTTTTAATCCACAATAACTTAGTAAGACACAGATGATGAAAGAGTAACATGGAAATAAAACTAAAGTAAGTTTCTTTAAAAAAACAGACTGCAGAAGAAGCAAGATAGAAAACATAAAACATCTCTCAAAAACAAGACTTAAGAAAATAAGCCTCAATAGCCTAACTCAATTGTGTAAATTTCTTAGTGTATATAAAATTACTTATTTGTATATACAATTACAAATACTGATACTGAATTATAGAATAGTAGAACATCCTGAGTTGGAAGGGACCTACAAGTCACACTTCTGGCCTGGTACAGGACAGTCCCAAGAATCACACTGTGTGCCTGAGTACATTGCCTAAATGCTTCTTGAACTCTGACAGGCTTGGAGGTGTGACCACTTCCCTGGGGAGCCTGTATCAGTGCCTAGCCCCACTCAGGATGTAAAATGAACCTTTTTCTGATATCTGTCTTAAAAGTCCCTTGACACAGCTTTATGCTCTTCCCTCAGGTCCTGTCACTGGTCACCAGAGAGAAGAGATCAGTGCCTGCCGCTCCACATCCCCTTGTGAAGAAGTTGTAGTCTCTGCTGGGGTCACCCCTAATTCTTCTCTTCTCTGAGCTGAACAAGGAAAGTGACCTCAGCTACTCCTCATACAGCCTCCCCTCTAGACCCTTCTCAGTCTTTGTGGCCTTCCTTTGGGTACTTTCTAATACCTTAGTCTGTTTTTTACATTGTGGTGCTCAACACTGAACACAGACCTCAAGGTGAGGCTGCCCCAGAGCAGAGCAGAGACAATCCCCTCCCTCGCCCAGCTGGCGATGCGGTGCCTGATGTCCCCCAGGACAGGATTGGCCCTCCTGGCCAGGGCACTGCTGACTCAGATTCAACTGGCCATCAACCAGGACACCTAGGTCCCTTTCCATGGCACTGCTTTCCAGTCTCCCATTCCCCAATCTGTCTCTACATTCAGGGTTGCCCCATCCCAGGTGCCGAATCCAGCACTTTCCCTGGTTAAACTTCCTGTAGTTGGTGATGTCCCATCTCTCCATTTGTCTCCCTGCAGAGCCTCTCTGCCCTCAAAGAAGTCAAATGCTCCTATCAATTTTATATTGTTGACAAACTTGATACACCTTCAAATCCTGTGTCAAAAGTCATTTACGGTCTTTTGAACAGCATTAGTCCCAGAACTGAGTCCAGCAGAACACCATTAGTGACAGGTCATTAGCCTGATGTAACCCCATTCCCTATAACTCTTTGTGCCCAACATGGGAGCCAACTGCTGACCCATTGTATGATATGTTTATGCAGCTGTGTGCTGGACATTTTGTCCAGAAGGATACTCTGAGAGACGGTATCGAAAGCTTTACTGAAATTCCAAAAGATGATTGTATCAGATGGCTTCTCTTGGTTAACTCAGTAGAGTTAGCTTGTTATAAAATCAAATTAAGTTTCTCAGCCAGGACTTTCCCCTCATGAAGTCACATTGGCTGTGACCTATGACTGCGTTGTCCTTCAATTATTTTTTCAACCTGAGCAATCTTCTCCATAATTTTATCAGGCCTCGAAATGAGGCTGAGAGGCTCAAAGTTTTCAGAATCATCCTTATTGCACTGAAGATCTAAAACTACATGGGAAACAGATGAGTGGTTCATCTTTCTATTTTGTGGGAGAGAAGAAGGAAATATCTCCATAATATTTGCTTTGATTTTTCCTAACTCTTCCCCAGACTTCCTTTCACACCTACCATATGGTATGAGATGCTGAGAGTCAGTATATCTTTTTCAAATACAGGGAGAGAAGGAAATGAAGGATGAGAATATAAGAAGGATTAATAGATTCTGGGTTTATAACCTAAAAATGTGATCAAGAGACTTTAAGTTTATCTGCTAATATATGTTTCATAGTTTCTTTTTTTGCTATTTAGAATTATGACACTAACATCCCCACAATTTCTAAGAAGAAGCTTAAGCATTTACACTCTAATGTTTATGGGTCAATAAAAACGAAAAGTGTTTTCATCAATGTTGCTTTCACTTTATTTGATTGAATTACTTCAGCAGCATCTTATAATTTTACTACTTAACAGTCCCAGCAATAAAATATGATAGAACCAGTGACAACATAGCTTTCAGTTGCAGTTGCAGGTTCCAATCAGATCCTTCTTCATGCTTTCTTTCAGTTTTCCTATAAAAAAGAGAGAAAATGTAAAATTAATTAATAATCAATTATATTTATAACATTTGAAACATAATTTTAATATTTAGGAATTTTTTTTAATTAAGTTAAACAATTCTTTACAGTGACAAGTTATGTAAGAAATTTGAATATCACCAGCCTGCTCTAAAATGTTGTGAGTGCCAGGATTGTTTGCTTATTCAAGACCTTATTTATTTTCACATGTGAGGCCATTTACTTCATTTGTTCTGCAAGTTTGAGAACAGCAAATAGTTTCCTTTAGTGCAAGAGTCAAGCCATGAAATTAATGGTGGCCAGCCAGATGCTAATAATTTAGATTTGTACAGTTTCATGAATCCTAAGCATAGCCAGTACACAATTCTGCCATTTACATATCATATTCCTGTAGGCTTCAAAGTCGTTGTAGGCAGAAAAGTAACCCTATAAAAATGCCCATGTATTTTTCATTGTAGGAGACCTTCCCACTTATTTCTGTTCTTTCTAGTTCATCATGTATTATCAGCAAAATATAGTTTAAATTACTTTCCAGATTATGTACTTTGGAAATGGTGATGGAGGGAAAGAGGGGTGCAAAGGAAGAAATACTTGTGTCTAAGGAGTCATTTTATGCTTGGGTGATGGATAGGGCATTCTGCATTGGAGGGGAGTGGGCTGGTTACTACTGAGCCACTTAATTTAGTGTAAATTGTAAAGCGTTTAGGACAAATTGACAGTCTTCATGCAGAGCAATGAGCTATAAAATTACCAAAGCTATGCCACAGTTAGCTTTTCCTACTGCTGGTCTGCTTAATATTTAAGAAAGTGTATTTCCTTTTTGCAAGTTTCATTCAAACTCACAGATTCGTACAACATAAAAATTTATCATATCTAGACCTTCACTCTTTCAAGGTGAAATTGTTTCCTACTCTATATTTACCAATGCACAGTCCCAGCAGACATACAGTTTAGTCTCATTTTAAATACCCTGAGGGAAGTTATTCCATGGCCAAATAGATCTCACTGTCAAAAGACTTTTACATGAAATTCAGCTTTAGTTTTTGCCTTTCTTAATCTTATCCCATTACTCAAGAGTGATGCACCTTAAACTAATGTAAATATTTCTTCTCTTACCTAGCAGTTAAATACCTGCAGGAGTTTTGGGCTGTCATCCTATCTCTTTATTAGTTATTGCTCATGTGGAGTATAGAGGGAGCCTTGAAGTCTGACATTTTATCATAGGAGAAGATATTAAAAATACCAACCAAGGTTCCTTTCCAAGTGCAGATAGTAACTACTGTTATCCATACTGATAATTAGTGCACCAAGTGTGTATATCCAGTTTTCACCTCTTACTGTATTTACAATCCTGCAGAATACATTCCTTTAATTTTTCTTCCATAGTTTTTTATTGTTACATTTTTTTACTCTTTTTTCTTTTTTTGCATTATGCAAAAAAGTCGAATGGTGGCAATTATTGCTTCAAAGACATAAACAAAAAGATAAACGACATTTTATAACAGTTACAGACTCAAAGATCATTTACTCCAAAATTATGTCCTAAAGTCATGTAACATAAATTGACAAATAAGTCCCAGCTTCAACTCTTAATGCACTAACTACTCAGTTTTATGAGTAAAATGAAAATGAATCAGTTGGAGAAGAGAAGGCCTGTGGTAATTCAGAAAAGAATTAGCTTACTCTGTCTATAGAACTGGTGACCATGGCCAGTAATATTGATCTTGGCTTTTGTAAAGTGGATCAAGTAATAAAACACATCAGCAGATTAATAAGACAGAGACTGACTTTGGAGGCAGAAAGGAAATTACTGAATTTATTTGGGGACTAGAAAGTAAATCTTGGTTTTCTTATGCAGTGAAAGAAAGCCTACACTTGGTAGTATCGAAGAAGGGATATTTGTAGTAATCAGAAAGGAGATGTTTAGATCCAATGGAAAGGTTTTCTGCTAAAATAAAATTTTGTGCAGGACAAACTCCAGTTCAGTAAGAGAACAACCCCACTAGGGTTGACAAAGTAATTCTGAACAAATTGAACCAGGGTCCATGAGGGCAGCTTCCTTAAATTTTGATTGACAATACACTAGACAAAAAAAGAAACATATCTCTCCTTTCTACTAAGTAAAGTGACTAGCTGGCTTTGCTGAAGTGGCTCAAATCTTCAATTAACTTTCTTTTATGGTAAGCCTTCACAAACTCGTGCCCAGTTCCAGTACATACTTGTTTTCCAGTATTAATGATATGTGCCTTCAAAATATCTACTTCCCCTTCCTATGAGTATTTTTAGATTGATTTCCTCAGGAGTCTTAAAATCTTTTATTTTTCTGAGCTAAATCTCTTTCAATGCACATTTCTAATCATTCTGCAGAATTAGGTTTTCAATGGATACTAGTAAATCCTTCTAACATAACATAATTTGTGACTGTCATTAAGATGTTTACTATCTCTTTGAGAGCATAAATCAAAATGTTGGAGATGACTAAATGTTACATCATTCCAACAGGGTCCTGTTAAGTTGTGGCTATTTGTTAAGGTTTTGTTCTATTGTTTACAGCTTTTTAGTATGCCTGTAGTATATTACAGCTTCAATTTCATTCACAATATATACCAATCTATTTTGGGTGTGCACTGCTCATAATTTTGGTAGGTTTTATATATTCTCCTCATTTTTATTTTTTTATTTGTAATTTTTTTTAGGTAGTGACTTGGAGATTTTTTGTGGAAGAACCTTTAGATCCCCTTGCTCATTTTAAAGAGTTGCAAGAGTGCAAAGTGGAATCTCATATTAAGAGAAATATTTTGTTTACTCAATAGGGAGCAGACTCTGACAGATGCATTTGTAGCTTCAGCTGCAGGAAGAAAACCTACATTAGAGCAAAAGGAATCCTCTTTTAGTTTATCAGAAAATGTCATTGATACCTTTAGAACTGAAGGAATACTATGTGAACTTATTTGCCTTAATCTTAGGAGAAACTGGTTTCTTTTCTCTGACTGTTATTGAGCTCAAGTTCTCTATCCTTTATACCAAAATTACTAGTGACGCTTTGCAAATCATCCTTATCTGTACCCAAACTCAGAACTACTTACCAGATGGAATTGAACTAAAAAGAGATGGAGAAGTCCCCTGTACTTTTTCTCTGGGAAAAGATGCAAAGTTCAAGAGTAAAGCTGAGTGAATTCTCATAAAATCATTCCTCCTTTTCTGCTCACAGCTAGGCTAAACAGTGGAACTTACAGGCTGCTCCTTGGAAGGATTTATTCACTCACAGTTATCACTTTGCAGTTATACCTCAAATCAGAGGTTCTGAAGGGTGAAAGGGAATGAAAGAAAAAGAAAATAACCATAACATGTCCAAATTCTCATCTGCGACTTTATCAGGGGTGTAAGGATTGAATGTTTGGTGATTTAGAGAGATCATGAAACCTGCAGAGAGACACAATACATCTATACATCCAGTATTTCTGTGTACTGGCTCCTTTCCAAACTTGTATCTATTTTTCCTTTTCTTTCTTCTCCTTTTTTTTTTTTTTGAGGCTTCTATTATTTACTTTTTATTTTCTAGTTAAAATAATAACAAATTAAGAGGAGACATGTGAAAAACTAATAGTGAGCTGAGTCATGTTATCCCTGTGGTCTCTAGTGTTCAAATACACATCCTCTTAATGGCCAGGCATTGCTATTCAGAACACACAGCCTTTCACAGCAAAGTAGATGCAACTTCTTCAGTGAGACAATATAATTTTTCTGTTCTGTCCTTAGTATCTATTGTGTTGTGATCTCTCTGTGTGACTGACCTGCAGTTATAACTTACCTGTCACAGAAAATAACACTTGTGAAATGAAAGGAAACATATTTTGTGCTCAGAGTATACTGCAGGACTATCTAAAGCCTTCCCTGGTCCTGACATTTTTGCAGGCTGCTTCACTGTTCACACAATTTATCTCCAGTCAAAACTACAAAACCCAGTAATGTATTTTTGCCAATATTTTGATGACTCCTTTAGTCTAAGAAATACAAAGAGTTCTATACAACATTCTGTACATGAGATCAAATGTAATTTTGTTTATTTTGTAAGGGCTGGACTTACAAAACTTAGTGAGAGTGCTATTAGAAAAGGTAACAGCTGGGGAAAAATATTAAAAATCATCAAACTAAATTGACGTGACTGACATATGTGGTACAGGTGAAGTATGATTATGTAGGCAGATTTTGCCTTTTATAGATATGAAGAACAGTGACAATAAGGGATTTTTACTGTTGGACTGCCAATTAAACTAAAAAATTCCACTTTTTCACCAGGATAACAAAATTTACATGATTAACCTATAGGAACCCTTGCAATCATTTATCAGGTGTCTTGGTTTGAACTGGCAAAATGCCAACTGTCCAAGACAGAGTAAAAGGGTTCTTCCCCCCTCCCAACCAGCCA
>JAOXXN010000372.1:629353-642109 GCA_026770055.1 Myrmophylax atrothorax
GCAGCAGCTGCCCAGAGCACACCTGACCCTTCAGGCTGTGAGCTGGGTGTGAAAGACACTTGTGAGATAGGAGCTGTGATAGCTCCCCTCCAGGAAGTCATTAGCACCTTCACACCTGGCCTGAGGGGGCATGTCTGCTCATGGGCCATCAATGATTCTAAAACACCCCATGACTCATAGAGTCAGATCACCCATTGTGTGACTCCCCGCCCTGAGGGAGGTACTGGGTCATCCCATCTGTACCTGAGGGTAAATAATCTTGGGATTTGAAGACCTCAGGAGACCGCTCATTGGATCCAGAGGAGGACCAGAACCTCAACAGGAGGAGACCACCACTCTCGATCAGACTGCGACCACCACTCTTCACCAGACTGCAATCATCATCTGCACCAACGGGGTTTTTTTACCTTCTTTTGCTTTGGACTCAGGGGAACCATGTGGGGCTCAACACAGGGGCTAACAAACCTCTATGTGTTTGTGTCCCAGGGCACTGGGTTATACTACCAGGTTTTGTGGGTTAAAAGCATTTTCTCTTTGTGTCATTGTATTTATTGTAATATTTTTATTAAATTGTAACTCTGACTTATAGTCTCTTTTGTGTTGGGTTCATTGCTCCTGCTGGTTTACCTTTAAACCAACACACATGCTCAGTTAGTTGGTAATTTTTTTTACTTCTTCAGTGAAATGAGCATGCGTATATCAGAATAGTATGATGCTGTGCTAGTTTTGGCTGAGGTAATTTTTGTCACAATGGTGAGTATTGGGCTATGGTTTGGATTTATGCTGAAAACAGTGTTGATAAGACAAGGATGTTTTAGTTACTTCTAACTAGGTTGCACAGAGCCAAGTCCTTTAGTGGCTCTCACGCAACTGCATCAGTGAGATCATAAGATTTTGAGAGGGGACAAAGCCAGAACAGCTGATCCCAACTAACGACAGGGATATTGCAGATGATGTGATGTCATGTTCACCATGCAAAAAGCGATGTGAAAGGAGAGTGAGGGACTTTTAAAGTGATGACATTTGCCTTTGCAAGTCTCCATTACATGTGACAGAGCCCTGCTCTTCCAGAGATGGCTGAACACTTCCCTGATCATGGGAAGTGGTGAACAGATTTCTAGTTTTGCTTTGCTTGCATACACAGCTTCTGCTTTCTCTATTAAACTGTCTTTATCTCAAGCAAAGATTTTTCTTGTTTTTATCCTTCTGATTTTCTCCCACATTCCACTGCTGGGAGAGTGAGTGAGCGATTGTGTGGGGCTGAGCTGCTGACTGGGTTTTAACTGGGAATGATGTACATCCTATCATGAATATAAAACTGTTTACATTCCAAGCATGTAAAAAATAAGTAAAAATAAAAATAATATTCTATGATTTAAAGCTATTTGAAGCATTTTAATCTTTAAGAGGTAGGGAGAAAAAGGGGTTTTTTCCAAAACTACGATGTGATTTTTCTCTTGCAACACAATAAATCAAGAAAATCACTGCTGATTGTGTCACCAAGGTTATAATCAGTGTGAAATGAGATCAATATTGTAGTCTAGCCAAAAGACAGCTTTGGCACACAGTGAGAGAATAGGTTGTGTGAAGCCAGGGTTATCATTTTCCAGCTATCATTAAATGGGTCTTTAGCAAACCATACTATCAGTCCTAAACTTCCCCCCAACTAATTCACTGAATTTTGTTTGGTTGGTTTAGAAATGTAGATTGAAAAGTGAGGAGCAGTTATTAAAAGCAGGTCTTAGTTAGAAAATGTTATTGCATGCACTTTTAGAACAGCAGTTTTAAGCTCAGACATATGCTTCCACCCCAGGAATCATCCTACTGATTGTAACACATGAAGAAAATTCACTGCTTAGCATCCAAAAGGCTTCATTGTTCATCTCCAATAAAGCCCAAAACTTGCTAAGTGTGGCTTTTCTGTGAAATCCTTAAGAGTGAGGGTCTGTCTCTACTTTCTAAGATACATAGTTGATATACAAACATATTTTGAATTAAATGGCAGGGATGTTTCAGAGTAGCAGAACTATCAATCTTTAAAATTTTGGATTAAGCCATTTATGGTTCATCGTTTTCACTGTATAATGACATTGATGTGGTTGTTTTAATTAATCTGCTTGGATTTGTTTCTATTTGTTTCAGTCATTTTTTTGCCACCACTGTTTTTCCAATATTTCTTTGTCTTATATTTTTTTTCTTGAATTTTGTTCTCCCATTAGCTTTATTTCTGACTTTGACTGTAATAAGTCCTGATTTTCAGATTTTCTGCCTCATTTATGCTACTTTTTTGGCAGAATTCATCCCATCCCCCTCATTTTATTTGTCTCCCAATTCCTCCAATTTATAATATTTTCCTTACATCTTCCTGTTTTCTTCACTCTTAATTGTCCTACACAGTGAAGTTCATCCAGAAAAAACATCTTTTTGTATAGAATCTGGCAGAAAAGCAATGCTGATTGAAAAGCAGGGAATTTTGCCTAGCTGTGCCCACTCTTTTTGTATCCCTGGGGAATCTGGGAAGACAGGAAGGATGCCATGAAATAGCCATTCCTCGTTTTCCCTGTAATTCTGAATTGATGCATTCCTTGTTGGAGAACAACTTGTTTAACACTTGGAAATTAGCACAATTGTTTGGGATAGGCTCCGCTCTTATTTCAACCTGTGCTTCATGCAGTTCTGACAGCCATGCTCTCTTCTTCATCCAGCTTTGTACAGGAAGAAAGATCAGCTAAAAGAGAATAAATAAGAGGAATCCTCAGGCCTGGCAATATGTTGCTCTTTGTGAGATTCTTTACTTAAGTCTCATGAATATTGATACTGTGTAATTATTCTTTCTGCTGAAGTCAAGCGAAGCAATGCTGTGTTACATTTTCTTATTTGCATTAACACACATTTTCTCAGAAGTTGTTTGTATTATATTTTGATACAAAGACCTACAATTTACTGTATCACTGGGGAAAAACATGAAATTTCTTGTTTTGGAAATGTTTCTAAACAGAACAAAACACATACAAATCTTTGATCCATGTGTTGACACTGTAAGGATGAAAATGCACACTGTGAGGGAACCTGTAATTAGTGGAAATTATGAAGCTGTAAAATTTGAAAAACAAAAAACCAAAACAAAAAAAGCGCAAGCTCATAGATTGAAACATCTTCCTCTTCCTATTGGTAAGGTAACATCTCTTTCCTTCCTTCAATCTTCCATAATATTGAATAAGTGCAGTTCATTTACCCTGCTAGCATATTATCCATTTCTCATCTTTAATACTTGTAAGTTAATCAAATACGTAGTTCTAAATTCAGCTAAAAAACAAAAGAAAAAGCAACCAAAAACCAACCTGGTACGTTATGGAATCAATTTCACTTATCCAAGGCTGTTTGACTTCCTTCTCTAGCACACCTTAAACCTGTCACCATTTGCTATATATCACTGCGATATATCCCTCTAAAACATTATCACCACCTGTCAAACCTGGCATGAAATATCTTGCAAGGTTTTTATGTTGATTTTAAGGAATTATAAGCATTGACCGTGTTATTTATTCAGAGCTTATCTGCAGAAAAATATACATATTCTAGCAGCTCCAGAATGTTTCCTGAGTAGTGCTGAGCATGGGCAGCTGGGATACTACAGTGTCATCAGGATTAAAGTTGTCTATACTATCAATCGCAAAGGACTCTAGTTTACTAAGCCTCCTGTGAAGTGTGTTAGTTTCAGTTAATTAAAGCAATCTGAACTACTGTGATTATTCATAATGGCAAGCTTAGTTCAAAAGAGTATATTTGTCATATTCTAATTTCTCTGAAATACAGAATTTGTGATTTTCCTGGAATTCTATTTTGCAAATAACCAATGTGAATCTGTGTCTTTTCTCTCTTTGAATATGAGGAGAAAAGTTCAAAATTCTGCTTTGCCTAGGTTATCAGGAGCAAACTTTTTTCAATGGTTACATGATTACAATGGATTGCAATTCCCTTGCAGTTGCATTGCATTGCAGTTTCTCAGTACTTGACCACTGCAGAGCATAATGAGACAATAATTCACTATAGAGACTAAGGAAGGAACAACCACAATATAGAAAATTATCCCTACCATAGATACAGTGCAGAGCTGTCACTGTGAGTAGGCCAATAGAAAATATGAAGTTTGGACAAGTCCAGAACAGAATCGTTTACATCTGAAGTGGTTATTCCTCTTTTTGAAGGAGGAATTTGAAAATTTTGAAATTTTGTTTAGTCTTACTTTAATTTTGAATTTGTTAGTATTTTCAAAGTCAGAACCAATGGAAAAGGATAAAAAAGGATAGCTATATTCTATTATTATAAGCTATTGGTGTAAAGAATCTTAATATGTTACTGTATGATATATATAGTGAACAGTCCGAAAAAGTGGTCGTTTGGGAAGTACTTGAAGACTCAAAGAGAAAAAAAAAACAACAAAACCAACCAAACAAAAAACCCAATAAACAAACAAACAAAAATAAAGGAAAAAAAAGAAGACCTAGTGAGAAATATTCAAGAAAATTAGAAGAATTAAAACATGCAAGACAATTAGCAACACAAATTTATTCACATCAAACGTGGCTACTTCTGTTGTTGCTGGTTAAATTTTTGCTTTAGCTGAAGTTTTCTTTAGTTTCTCCTGGCTTTCACAAATCAAACAAACCACTTTTGCTTTTCCATGACAATATCTTCACTAGCCCTAGCAAATAGCCGTAGAGCGGAGTCACTGGAAGTTACTCCCAGTTCTGTTCACTGTAATGCACCCATGTAATTAGGAACCATTATTTCTTTTGACTAATTGTGGTCAAACCTACATCTACTGCCTGAAATGAAACCTTGTTAAAATCACAGATTATTTCATTTTGTACATCAGCTTTGTACATCAGCTACCAAAAATTTTGAAGTATACACTATTACTGCAGTTAAAGCAGCATCTTTCTATTTTCCCTCTCTGGTTTATTGCTGTTTCTTAACATAACATTTTTAGTTATTTTCTTTGTTGCTAAGTATTTTTTTTTGACCATCCTTACTCTGTTTCATTACAAATATTCTTTCTCTCCCTGAATTTCTTGTTTCAGGAAAATTAATACCCTTCTTCACTACTCCATCTTGAAACAAAATCATATATGTGCTCATATGAGTGCAGATATTTTCCCCCCAAAGGCCAAAAAAAGGAAGAAAATTAGCAGTCATGACAAATATTGTTAATTAATAGTGGTCTTCTGCAGCGTTTTTCCAACAAAATAATTTTGCAGAGATCTTTGTTTACTTAATGTATGCCAAACGAATGCCAATTGTTCAAATACATTTCTGTCCAAGCAATGTTTTATCTGCTAGCTTTCTGCCACTGCCTTACTGTTTCTAAAATCTACCTACATCATTAAAAAAAAAAAAAGGTTATTTAAAACACTGTAAGGTTACCTGGTGATGAGAGCAGAATACTTCAGGCTAACTCATTTCCTGCCAATAACTTAAGCATTTAATATTTACGAGTTCATCATGATCCTACCAATGTTCTCTCATATTGATCTGTTGTGACCATAGCACTCATTCAGTGTTTATTTCTATTAATTCTTTGAAGAACTGCTCACTACCTAAACTGATGAACTGATTCATGGTCAGCTATCACCAAATCCTGCCCTGAGAAAAGCGTACCATACCTAGAGAACTGTGACAAGATGTTTTTTGTGTAAGAACTCCCTTTTTTTACTATAAAAACTAGTTTTCTGTGTTGTCAAAGAAAGAAGCTGATTTCCTAAAAAAATCCTAAGATAGAAATACACCTATCTCTTGTAACTCGTACATCCCAAAATTCTGTTTCCTTTCCATCAAGGAAGGACAAACTAATAGTCTCAAAACCTCCACTGGAGATTTGCAGCTCTTCCACATAACAATTTCTCACATCATAAGTTTATATTCACCATCTCTAAGATGTACATGAGGTTTTGCTCTGTTTTGAATGCCACGGTGTCAGAGACATCAATCAAAAATGATAGCATCGATCATTCTGCTGCAAAGGAGTTGGATGGCATCTGCCACAGTGCATTACAATGTTACAGTAATGTACCAGAATTTTGATGAATAAGGATGCTGCTTTGCTCAATAGCAATTAATCATGACACCTCTTAATGCATCATGTTTTTAAAGGCATAATACAAAGATAATGAAAATGTTACCTTCTATTCTTCATTCAGCTGAAGCCAATGAATGTATTCTGAATGCAAAATGTTGTAACATAGAGGATAAATCAGAATATTCAAAACCTCATTTACAAGTGAAATGGATTTAATGAAAATATTTTATTTTTAACATACCACTGTAGATCATGTCAACATTAGTATTAATTCAATTTAAAAAAATCCCAAAGAGCACAATTAATAATGGAAAACAAATTCTTTTTTTGTTTGTTTGAGGGTTTTTTTGGTTGGTTGGTTGGTTTTGGGGTTTGGGTGGTTTTTGTTTTCCTTTTTAGCTAAACTTGCATCTGAGGACAGAATTTTTCCCAGTAGAAATAAAAGCAGAATCTATTTGTTTCTGTAATTTGAAAGATATATGCAAAGATTGAGGATCCATCCTAGCATAAACTTGGCTACTGGTTCACTTATGTCAGTCAAATGGGCTTTATTAGGTTCATTAGGCATATAATAAACTTATGAATTTCACTGCCACAAAATATAATTAAGATACAGGCATCTAGAATTTCCCTATAAAAATAAACATTCAATGGATAAACAAATTGCTGCTCTATTCACACATCTTGTTAAATAGTTAGATATTACAGAAATCTATGAAGGATTTAAAACTTTCATGCTAGCAACATTACAGATATGCCTGCAATATCTGGATGGCATGGAATTGCTACAATATAAGCAATTTTGCTGTTTCTAATAGTAATCTAATTTGCATATACACTTGGTAATATAATGCTAACTTTTTTCATCTTTGAGCTAGCTTGTTCTGTGTCTAATAAAGTTTCTTTATACCTATGTCAGGAATCTTCTTTACTCATGTATGTCTTAAATTACTTTTGCACACTGTTGGTCACATTTCTGATCAGAGATAAATTACTATATTAAGTGAATAGTTGTTCTGAAGAAGAATTTCAATATAAGTCTATTTTATATAAAATGCTACTATTAGAAAACATTTTCAATTATTCGTAACAAATAGCATCTTCAGTGGCAGTAATAATAATGAAAACAATAAAAATCTCACATTGAATGAAACCTATATAAATAAAAATGGTGGTGGCTAGCAATTTTTTTCAAGTTTTTCTGGCAACCTCAGAGACCAGATGCTAAGCACTGGAAAATATTTATTCTAACAGCAGCATCTGGTACTTTGGCAGACTCCATAAGCAATTTTGTTTTACAGTTCTAAAGCTGCTTCTGGGTCTATTACATGGTTAATCTGATGGGTTGACTTATTCTCCTGGATGCCATATGCCAGGAGCTAGAGATGCAGTGAACTGTTTGCCCATTATACTTGCATTAAAAAGCAGACTAAAAAATCTGCTGAAAATGATGCACTTCACTACAGCTCAACAATTAAGCTTATGACAATGAATAACTTGCCTTAAAATAGTGTCAAGAAGCTGCCAGGAAATAGAAAAAAAAGCATCAAGAGCCAAGGTTGGCAGGCACAATGCCAGCCAGGTAATGTTTCAAATTTTGTCACTGGTGTTTACTGTCTGTTGGAATTGTGTTTCTTGTGCGGTTTGTTTGTTTTGGTTGCTTTTTTCTTTTCCTTCTGTATGCAGGAACTTAAGATGGAGAAGGAAATGTACCAAAGGGAATGGGAAAAAATAAGCTATTTGTATTTCTTTTGCAAATAATTATAAGGGCTAAAGGTGGACATACCAAAGAATTGTCTTCTGACACCTCTAAAGTCAGGACATAAACTGTAGAAGTTAAACAACAACAAGTCAGGTGAAAATATTGCTTATGATTTTCAGTATTATGAATCAGAGCTCCATCTATAGGCAGTGAATTTGTGAGCACTCAACCCTCCAGTAAAAATGGCCTATTATCTTATCAGTTTCCAAAGAGTTGAATGGACATCCAACCATAGCAATAAAGGTTTTAACAATCTGTGTCGTAACATAAAACCAGGATATCAGATTGATGTAAAAATTGTGTCCCAAATAACACAGAGGGAGGAAAAAAGTAGTGTGTTGTAGTAAGAAGTAATCTTAGATGTGGTGGTGTGCAGATTTTTCAATTGAATGTGTTTGTTTTCACTGGCAGATTATTTTTTTTTTACCAATCACCAGTTTTCATAAATGCGATTTCTTGAAAATAAGGAGTTCATCAAATGCAAATTATCTATGCATTTTTAGCAACAGTATTCCCTGTGCAAATAAAACCTTCCAGGAGTCAATAAAAGCAGAAAGTGAAATCCCCAAATACAAAGAACTATAATAGAAAGCATTACTACCTTATTCTGTGTCTAAATATTATAACCTTGGAAGCACTTAATGCAATTGCACAAAAACTAGATATTAGATTAAGTCAGTTAATGTCTTCAGAACTCTGCTTGAAAATGTCTGAATAGGTCAAATATGTCTGGAATTGATGATGGGCGGGGGTGAGGGAGTGATATTTGCATCTTGAAAAGGCTTGTTATTCTGAAAAGCTGTGCAACTAGTTCCATGACTATTGACACCAAAAAGAAATTAACATATCTATGTTAATATGCTCAGGAGAGTAAACACTTTATCTTAATTTGCTGCATACAGAGGTTCTGATCTCAGTAATCTCAAAAAGGATTTTTCATAACAAACTAAGATTTTTATCCAACTGTGTCCTCTATAAGATTTCTAGGGCTAGCTGCATGTTTGCCATAGTTGTAAGCTACAAAAGGCCTACCTTTGCTGAGTATAAGGCACTGCAGCATGACACTGAAATTGTCTTCAGCTGTATTCAAATCGTCTGGCCATTTACCACCACATGTTCCTAACACTGGCCATTTCCCCCTGCAGCGCTTTACAGTTACATTAACTTTAAGCATTTTAATTAGTCATTGTAGGTTATGAGCCAAGTCACAATAATCAGCCACAAAGGTGACGGTTGGCCATAATAAATTTTAAATAAAAATTACAGAAGATTTAAAATAAATAAAATTTTAAATAAGTTTTTTACGACTAACAAATTGAGAAGACCATTTTTCTCTACTTTGAACTCACAATTCCATTAACCCCCCTTCTGAAAGAGTAGATGCTACAGACCAATACCATTCAATGATTGGCCTTTAGGATATTATCCATTTGTTTTTCCCTAGTGCCAAATCATATGTGTGAGTTTATACTTCAGGTTTGGTGGGGATTTTTGTTGGTTTTGTTGTTTGTTTGATTGATTGTTTGTTTGTTTCAGTGGAAGTGGCAATTTGAGTCTTTCTATCACCTAAATTCCTGTTATCACAAAATTTCATAGTTTCATTATATTTTGAAGATCTCTATGGTAAACTTGGTTGAAATTAACTGGTAAAACTAAGAGCAGGAGGTCTCAAAAAACATAGGTAACATGATTTTATACACTTCTTTTCGCACAAAGGTGGGTCAAACATAAGGGATGTGAAACTCAGACGGGCAGGGGAGGCAAGGGCATGGAGAAGAGAGGGAAGTATTTTCAGGAATTTAACTTGGATGATCAAAGACTTCAGCATACCAAATTTTTATGAACATATAGACCTTCTTAAAGTGATATCTGACATAATCTGAAAACTGCCTCTCAGCTCCCAAACACTACCATAATGAGATTTATCAAACAGTTAATTAGAAATCAGAAGGTCTTATTAATAATTGTAGTTTATTGTATTTATGTATGCTGTTGTATATCCTATTGTGTATTCTTGAATGGGTCATTTCTCCCTCTGTACCACATCTCATTCATCCCCTCTCTCAAACAGACTGTGGAGTGGTTTCAGGATGGCAGTCCTTGGCGTTCTTTTGTTCAGTATCTCATGCATCAAGATAGAACTGAATTTCAATTAGAAACTTGATACTTTTGGAAACTATTCAAATGTGCAATTCAAAGAAAATACTGAAAACGGATAAATAAGATGCATGGTTAAGTGCTTCAAAAGCTGCAGGAGCTTTATGGAACTGGAGGGAAAGGAAAGCGAGGATTACAGTGAAGGAAGTTGCCACGATATATCTCAGACCATGTACAACAGATGTTGCTAATAGAGAAAAGTTGTAGGTAGAGAAGCACAAGAAGTCTCTTGGCTGTCCCATGTTAACCCATGTTGTACACTGTGTCTTTTTATAGTTTGTTCAAGTCAAAGCTTTGCCAGACACAGAAATTTTGCATTCATACAGACCCAGGATGCATATCATTTTCACCTCAAGACTATTTACAAAATAAGATCATAAAGTTAATTTTACCCAGATGAAATGCATGAGGTATGTATCACTTTTAATTGTTCCAGGGCTGCACATTTATGAGACAGCGGTGACATTATACAGGAACTTAACCATATTCTAAAGGCTTTTACAAAAATAAAAAGTTCAAAAGTCATGTACATTACAGATTTCATGACACCACTGTCTTAATCCAGTTAAAACCTTTTATTATTATACCATTGAAATTCTGGAGATGAAAATTTCCTTCCACCAGCACCACCTCCCTGCCCCACCCCCCAACCTCCCCTATTTTTTTATGCCATAGTAATTTTGAGCATTACGCACAGTGACATGCATAGCTCCATGAAATTGCTTCTTTTGGATTTTACCATTAAAGTGAGTAAGTAAATACACTGCCTCCAAAGATTACAGAGTTTTTTAAAATCCTGGTTGGTGTGTGGTTTCCATTTTTTCACACCTCTTTGTTTTATAGTATGTAAAAACATCAAGATGTTGAACTGTTTCCTTCATGAGAAATTGCAGTGATAGAAGAAAATGTAACTCATGAAAGCTCCAGTGTGTCAAGCATGAAATAATTAAATGAAATGTTAAATCACCACTGCAAAAAAAAAAAAAAATCAGCAGAATGCAGAGGGCCAGTGTTGCAACCATGGATCAGTTAACTCCAACACAAGTATCATTTTGAAGTCCTGTGCAGGATGACAGCTTTACCACTCACACTAGAGGAAAAGCATCCCATACACATCAGGCTGGAGTTGAGTCTGTGTTTCCTCAGTCCTAGCTGCTTGACATCTGTAAATTGGATGTGTGAACTAACCTAATTGTCAGTACTGACTTTTTATCTTTTTTTCACAGTTAGTGAACTAAGATGGGTAGCCACAGAGCACAGATCAGCATTAACATTTAAAATTCTGTGGTGACAACCTCCTGGGATATTTATTTCTTGATTACTTATAAAGACAGCCTGGAAGAACAGTATATACCTAACTTCTTCATAACTGGTTAAGTGAATAAAATCGCACTTTTCATTCTGACAGATTTTGTTAGGCTGTTGAATGAATGCAAGTTTTAAAATATATTTTCAAAATACGCCAAAAATTCACAGGAAGTGAACTAGTTAATAGGTTGCATGTTAAAATACATACTTATGATTGTGGGGGTGTTTCTATATGCTTGGATTAGCAAAATTCTGGTAGGTTTCGCATGCTGATTTATAGTTTAAATTATGTAGGTTTTGTCCAAAATTGGTAACATGACTCTCATGTGATCATTTAATAAGCAGAACTCCAAAGCTTTTAGTTATGAGTAAACCTAGAAGTGACATCATATAGGAGTTATCTTTCTCTTTGACTTTAAAGCAATAATATTGAAAAAAAAAATACTTTTGTAGGCAATTTTGCACAATTTATATTGTTCACTCTTAATTAATAATACTGTGCAAATTCCCGCAGTCTTAACCTACGGAAAGTCATCTAAGCTTGCCACAGGTGTCTAGACTATCTGAAGAATGCTAATATTACCACAGTGAAACACTATGGGGAAAAAGTGGGGTATGAAATTTTCTTCTCCAATCACATAAAGATTTCCAATTGAAAAAAAAAAATCATACTTAGTTCCTTTGTCTTCTTTTTATTGAAGACTATTCCTCAAAATAGCAAACAATAACTGAAGACATAAGGGATCTCATGTTACTCTGGATTTAGTCAGGCAGTGGCTGAATAGGGAGTCAGAGACTTTTTAGAAGTCATCTAGTGCCTAGAAATATCCTGACAGTCTGACCAGAAACTGATATACATTCTATTTAGAAAGATTCACTGAAATAAATCGTATTCTAAACCCTAATACATGATATTTTGTGTCATAAAAGATGAAATTTGAACAAGTTTTGGTGAATACTTGGGCATCATTGGACTTGAACTCATGTAACTAAATTTCAGTTCCAGTGGAGAGGGTTTAGTGACTGTAACAGAAAATTAAGAGCTTACAAACAAAACAAAACAAACAAAAAAAATTCATTTCCCTCAAAAACAGAGGAAAATATACAGTTTTGATGTGAGAAGAGAGATTTACTCCTTGGTGTGATAGAAAAGAATATAACCATTAGGTTATGTAACTATTTATGTAAACTTTGAGCATCATGGATCACAGATAATTGCATAACAACTCTGGATTGTGGATCCTGATCATGATATCACACTTTACCGTAATGCAATTACAACAGTAATTAAAGTGATGCATGTATAAGGTGCTCTCACACAATTAAGGGAAAGCATTGTATTTGTACTGCACCTGATCTTAAATTTATAAGGTTTTGATAACATATTTTGAGCATTAACTAAAATATTTTTATGGTATATTACTGTGAAAAATAAATAGATAAATAAACA
>JAOXXN010000372.1:647339-665183 GCA_026770055.1 Myrmophylax atrothorax
GGGGGGTGGTTTGTTTGGGTTTTTTTGTTTTTGTTTTTAACTGGATTTTCTCTCTCTGTGGTTTTGAATTACTTTGGTTTGGGAGAGAGAGTTATGCATGAACAACTATTCATATGATGAATTATATACCTTAAAGTAAAGTATCTTTCATGAATAGCAGCAATACAATAGAATGATTTATAGTTCTTCTCAGGGAAATAAAGATGCAAAGATTAATGAAGGAGTTTTGAGTCCAACAGAATTTAAAACATATTTGGTTTGTTCCTCTTATAAATTCAGCCTCAGAAAGTTATGTGAGGTTTTTTCACAAGAACAAAAGCCAATGTTGGCTAGCATGGAGGGATTTTTTTTTTTTTTTTTTGTAAATTGCCTTGAATCCCATTTCCATTTTATTCTAAGATTAGCAATAGCAATATTAAAAAAAAAAATCAGGAAAATAAAATATAGCTCTCTCCCCAAACCACAAAGAGTTATGAGTGATGGTGTATTTATTCTCCACCCCTCACCTATAGTCTCAAGAATTCCCATTAGTCCTTTTCATTTATGTAATGACTTGGTCAGTGATACATCCCTTGACTGTACCAGGAACTTTCCTTGCATTGGCAAGCTGGGAATAGCATTGCCCATACCATGAATTCCTGTCACCTGATCAAGGTGGTGAACAAGAGATGGGAAAATCCATCATTGCCTGACTGCCTTGGAATACTTGCAGCTTGAGTGTAACAGAGTTTTGAGAATTCCAGGGTGGAAGTTTGCTGGTGACTCAAAGCCAAACTCCTCTTGACCACATAAATAGCAGTCCAAAGTGAGATCCTTTGAGCTCTCCTGGATCACAACAAGCTGCACCAGCAATTCCCTTGGAGTCTACTCACTCTCAGAGCCAGTGAACTCTCAATCTTGCAAAGTTTGGAACATCGTCCCTGAAAGCTGATGACAGGCTGGCACCCTTCACTCTTTGAGGCTCAACCCTCACCCACTGAGAAATGCCAAGACATTTGATATCTTTCACTGAACTGGAGGGGAATTTTTAAGAGATAGAACTTTGTACCTTTATATATATAAATATATAATTTTGTGTCTGTGTGGGAAAATGTTTGAATTGATTTAGCTACCCTGTAGCAATTACAATATAAATGTTGCCATCTTGGCTCTATAGTTAAGTTCCTGTAGATCTCATAGGAAATCCTGTTGACTACATAAATGTTAAATTAATCAATGACTAAGTGAGCCACCTAAAAACTCTTCTACATTAAAGTTGTGAAGAATCCGCTGCTAGATCAGAAGCTGTGTGTTGAAGTGATACTTTTCAATCACCATACTAAGATCACTTTTTGGGAATAATTTTGGCAGTGGTTCTTTATGTGATTGTAACTTGATTTTCCTCTACATGTTGCATCCAAGTGAACCTTGCCATCCAGCTCTGTTAAGATGTGTTTTGCAAATTTATATTAAACCTGCCTTTGCTAATACATTTGAGGGTGACTTAAACACTCATTCATGACAGATGGTAGTAACATATTTTGAAGTAATACTTTCTTTTAACTGGCTTTAATACCATTAAACTAAAAAATGCATTAAGAGCAACACACAGCTTCTTTGATGAACAAACATATGGACACATCCAATACATCCATTGAGTCAATCTAATCTAAATCAAAGACTTCAGTAAACATCTCTTTAAACCATCTGTTAAGATGACAAGCACACTGGTCTAGACAGACTAGCATATCGAAATGAACAAAAGAACAAACAAAGGTTGGAGTGACCACAAAAAGTGTTGAAAGTACCTGAGATGAGAGGAGAGAAAGAAAGCTTAACATTAAATATTCTTAAAATATTCAGAATGGAAAGTATGCCATGTTTCATATGTAATCATAGGTTACAACTCAGAGTCATTTTGCTTTCTAACCTCCTATCATATTTACACAATTCAACAATCTCTCAGTTCTTGGGTTTTCTTCATTTAGTTTTTGAGGTCCTTTAGCTTCTCTTTGCTCATGAGTCTGTGACCCCACTGTAGAGTAAGAGTATGCAAGCTATAAAGAGGCTAGCTGAAGTTATTGTCTAATACAAGTGTACCTACTTCTATGTGGACACACACACAGTTCTGCCACGAACTTCTCTGGGATGGTAAGATTCCAAGTTATGATCTGATGGCTTCTCCTGACTGTGTCACATGATCTTGAAAGGGAAATAACCTCCAGCTGTTATGTAAGACACTGTTCCACCTCACTAGCATGTTGAGAAAGAGGTCAGTCTGTAGTACAGGTGCAATCTTCTGCTTACACATTCCTTAATGTTTTATCAAACACATCTATAAAAACTTTACTGTTTGTTTCCTTTCTGCACAGTGACTAACAGTGTAGGTGAGGTATATAGGTTTTTTCACATTTTCTTTCACATACTGTCAACAAAAATATAAAAATAGTGGGAGGAAAGAAAAAGAAAGTACAAAAAACAGTACTCCAACAGAGACCAACTAAAATAGTCAAAACCATGGAACTCACCTATCAAAGACATTAGAAATGTCATATGTTTTCAGGTTTAAAATAGAAAATCTTTTTTTTTTCTTGATGTCTAATTTTTTTTAAAAAAAATCATAGAATCATAAAATTATTTTGATTTCAAAGGACCTTTAAAGATCACATAATCTGGATACCTGCATCTTTCACCAAGACAAGTTGATCAAGTCCCCATCTAACATGACTTTGGACACTGCAAATGATAAGGCATCCACAGCTTCTCTGCACAGCCTGTTCCAGTGTCTCATCACCCCCAGCATAAAAATTAATTTAGTTTAAAACCATTCTCCCTTGTGTTGTTACTGTAATATATGGCAAAAATATCTCTATGTCTTTCTTATGAACCTGCATTATAAACTGTTAGGTTTCAGTCAAGTCTTCCCACAGACTTTTCTTCTGCAGGTTGAACAACGCCACTTTCTTCAGCCTTTCTTCACAGTGGATGTGCTCCAGCCTTCTGATCATTTTAATAGCCATCCTCTGGACCCACTCTTTATGTGCTGAAGACCCCAGAGCTGAACACCATACTTTGAATGGGGTTTCATGAGGGCAGAATGCAAGGGGAGAATCATCTCCCTCAACTTTTTGGCTACGTTTCTTTCAGGGCTGCAAGTGCACATCATACCCAGGTTTTCAACTTCCAGTATCCCAAGTAGCTGCAGGACTCCTCTCAGTCTATTCATCCCCCCATCTGTATTGATGGGTTACCTTGACCTAGGTGCAGGACCTTGCTCTTGCTCTTGCTGATCCAAAGGCAGAAAGAAAGTAAAGAATGCTTTCTCTTAGAATTTATAGCCTTTACAGAAGCACAATATCCATGGACAGTACATTCTAACTCCATGACAAAGAGATCTGCAAAGGTATTATCAAGAGCAAAAAATTCCAAAAATTAATACATTAATTCAAAATTACCAGGAGAATTATGTTCTTTCAAATAGTGAAATAGTGCATCATCTATAAGCAGAAAACTGTGTGCATGTGTGAGTGTGTGCATGTGTACATCTATTTATATGTATACATGAGTACATATATCTATATATGTATATATCTATATATAGATATCTATATATAATCACATGTATGGATTATTTTATATGTGCATCTCTGCAGATATATGTAATCATGTGTTCTTACATTGGGTAGATGTCTTATCTCACTCAAACACTAGTATTTCATAGGTCTGCATGTAGAAATCTCATGGTTTGGATGTAAGTCTTGGGACTATGCAGCAACAGACAGTAGTGAGCCTTCCTTTTGTTTAATGTAAATTACCTCAGTCCTAAAGGAGCACTGACTTTAAAAAAGAGGCACAGAATTCCTCATCTGACACTGAGGCGAGCAAAACCTAGATGAGGTTCCCTACCTTTCTCCCAGCAATCCTTATCCAAAGGCAGGAGAAGACCAGTAGATGTGTTTTAATTCTGTGTGGACTTTTGGGCTCTATGTTGGACAACCTCCAGAACGCCCAAGAAAGAGCATCTTCCCTTTCAATCACTTATGGTAGGACAATGCCCCAAAGAACTTGTCCCAACAATGAGAAGCCACCTATATGAAAAGTATTTGAACTCTAAATATCAAATATTTTACAGTCATATGGATTTGCTTGTCTTTAAATCTTTGCACAGAGTTAACAATATCCTAGTGGAGCAGACAGTCCCTGGAATGATGTGATGATATACAGACTGGCTTATCAATCTGAATCTTAGCCAAGTGCCTGTTTGCTTGCATTTCACATCTTAAACATTTTATAGTGGAGAGCAGTAAATTTCTTTTGGTATGTTTAAAAAAGGGCATAACTTCTGTGAGAAACAGTCAGCTCTTATATATACATCTGTCTCTGAGTATGGAAGCCATATGTGAATGTTATTTCATGTATAGTTATCTCTATCCTTTCAGCATTCTCACACTAGGCAGAGAGGGGGAAAGGGAAAATACAGGGCAGGAGAAAGGTACTATTCCCTGGATAGACTCTTAAAAATGACAGGTTCACAAAGAATAAATCATGAGAACAAAAACTGTGCCCCACTGATATTTGTGTGATTAGTGGAGTGGGCAGATGATGGGGCATAAAAATGTAGGGGAAAAGAACCATGAAGAACTGAAGCCCTCAAGGAAGGACTGTCATGTGGATTATTGCTTTTACATATTACAAGTTTCCTGAAGCAACACTTTGAGCATGTTTTGAAAGAAGTTGCTAAAATGGTATACTTCTGCACAGGAGGAAGTTCCCTGAAGTAGGGCACTGAGAAGAGACAGGGTACAGATGGATTTTTTCGCATGACAAAGAACTTTGAAGAGAATTTTATCATCAGATAACTACACTGGACAGCCATGTGGTTGTATGGTATTTTGGAAGAAGCAGATCACATGGTTTTGCAGAGAAATTGCCAAAGAAGGAGGAGGAGAAAGAAGAGCAAGAGTTGAAGCTTGAAGCCTACAGTTTCCAAATCTGGCAGACCTAAGCCAGTAGGGGTACTAAAGCAAAGCAAAAAAATGAAATGCTGATGGATAAGTCAGGTCTCTTGTGTCAGGTAATTTTTCATGATGGAAAGAAGAGAGATTACCACTTAGATTTAATAAAGCCTTCTTTGTTATTCTGCAGAGCTTCTTAGGATTGCAGGCTTGCTTCAGGTTCCTCCAGTTTTGATACTGTGTGGCTGAAGTCTGGGGCACTTTAAAATGGAGCAATAAGTAATTCTTAGTCATTCACACTTTACAAATCTTCAGGAATTAACTAATCAAGTAGCAAAGGCAATTGCTGACCACAAAGTCTATTTACAATTCCACAGCTTCTCATTTGCTTTCCTTTTCTCTTTTTTTGATCAGGAGTGGTATTGCATGCTCCAAAAACATGTCCAAATAAGTCCCCCTTTTTTCTGTAAAAAAGTTCCCAGTGAGGTGAATTCAGGAAGATTCAGACAGTTTGTGGTCAAGAAAGCGGAATTGATTTCTACATCCGGATCAAAAGTTTACTTCAGAAAATTTTCTAAGTCAAAGGTCGGGTATTGCTGATGGACAGAGAAAACCGTAGACAAAAGCTGTGAAATGGTGAAGCAACTGCCCCAAATACATGAAATATGTAGATTTCTTCAGGACTTTTCTTTCTGCCTGAACACTTGGTTTTTACATATTCAGTTTGACTCCACCAACACTTCAGCATATATTGCTTTTTAAACATCAACTGCTTAAAAATTTAACAGTTTAAAAATCCCACTGACATAAAATGACAGCTCTTCACAAACCTAGTGAGACTTCATCAGCAGGCAAGATACACCAGATTGGGCAGTGTTAGTGGTAGATGAGGAAAATTTATCAGTATTCAGGAAATTAAATTTTACTGTTGTTTTTCATATATTTTTGAAAGGTATTAGAAGACAGTGTAACACTTAGACATCACTTTCTTTCCAAAATTCAGGTTAAAATTACAGATACAAACATGAAAGGGACATAAATGAATATTGCAATTGTCATTTAAGTCCTACCAGCTATTTACATATACAAGCACATGATGGCATGGCAGTTCTGCTTCATATATATTAGCCATGAACAGACTGATGTGCCAACATTTGTATGTGTTTATTCTAATGGGAGATATGAAACCTTAAAGCTTGGATATATCTTCTTAAAAATAGACATTCACATTATAAAATGCCATTTTCTTCACACAAAATGACAATTTATAATTCAGACATAATGCATGCAAAATTTTATTTATGCTAATTTAAGCTCATATTTCCAGAGTCAGATGTTTAAGATCATGGATTCAAAAGAGTATTGTAGTTTTCAGAAGTCAGCAAGAGGAAAATATGTTCAAAGTCTCTTAAAAACATACTCTTTTGCAACCCATCCATTTTTATGTATTTATGTTTAAAGAAAAAAGAATTAAATTGAGAGCATTTGATAAATGAAAAAAAAAGTACAGTATATAACTTTGTGTGCTTTGTCCTACTTGAAAGCTGACTAGTCAAAACCTTCCCAGGAATTGTTCATGAGCTGCAACAAGATTACTACCATCTTGTAAATCATGAAATGCAAGTAAGAAAGAGATAAAATAGGAGAAGAACTGTAGACTCCTCTCAGTAACACAAAAGATGGCACCTCAGGTATGTGTTTTCAGACATGTTATTCAGTACAATAATTTCTTCCAACCTATACCATGCTGCATAAAATTAGTCATTCCCAATGACTGGGTAGCATCTGCTCTGTTCCACTCCAATTATGTGAATGAAGTCATTATTAGAAACAGTACTGAGTGATGATATGGCATTATTATTTAGGTGGATGAATATATCCACTAAACACCAAATTCCTTATCTGGAAGCATTACATGCAAAGACTCAGGTTTTAATGTATGTACTTTTTATTTTTTACATTATTTTGTATGCACATATTGGAAACCCGTAGGGTGAAATTAGTCCTAGAGGGCCATTTTAACATACAGGTGTCTGATTTTTATATGGATGTGTTAAAAAAGAGCAATAGATAATTAGAAAAAAAAAAAAAACGAAACCACAAAACCCCTCAAAAGAAAAAAAAAACTGCACTCAAACAACCAAAACCCAACCAAAAAATATCAAACAAACAAAACCATATACAAAAACAGAGAAAAGACACAAAAAAACTACTCCTCTATATATTTGCGTATTTTGCTCAGGTTTTGTTATTTCGATTTTTCCTGATGTCTTGTACTACCTCTTGCTCACTATTTTCCTGTATATTCATTTCAATGCTCTAAACCTTTAACACTTTTGGCTTTCCCTACTGAAGAATGTGATGGCTACATCATTGTTTGTGTATTGCCTTTACTCTGCAAAATCGCACTATGTCAGAACATCAAGTTTGACAGAGGGTAATTAAACTGAATAATCCTTTTAAATCTTTCCAATAAGGCAATATTAGTTAATATTGTTAATATAATGAAAATTCACTGTAATTGATTCAAATTATTTGAAGAGTTTTGAAACAAAGTTGCAAAGTCATTAATACCATACAAATTTAATCAAAAATATGCCTCATATACAGGTCAACAGAACTTAAGCTAATCCCATTTCAGGATTTAATGCAAAAATCTGCTTATGTATTCTTTTTTTTTAAAGTATAAATTCATAATATAAGAACAGATAATAATAGATAAGGGTACAGTTACTGAGACCTATAAGCAGGTATTGCTCCATACTAGGATCTGTGAGAGAATATTCCTTTAACTTCCAAGTTTCATGCTTAATTTGGTGGGTTTATTTTCATGACATCAACTAATACTGACTTCCATGTTGAAAATAGTGCAAAAGAAAATTGGTGTTAAGGGTTTTGGGGTTTTTTTAAAAAATGTAATTAAATAATATATACAAAGTATATTTGACAAAATTTTATTTACATTTTTATTTACATTTTTCAAATTTTTACTAAACCTAAACTCACAGTCAAATTTGACCTGAAAAAACCCACTATAAATTCATAGCATTATCTATATATTAGGTTTTCTTTAGAGCTGTGACACTTTAGTCTCAGCAGCAATACTCCAACACCGTCTATTTTGGTCAACTTCCGCTCCAAAATACTAAGTTGATTTCAATAAAAGAAGCAGAGTAAGAAAAATAATTTTTAGTTGCTTTAATCTAATTTCAATGCACTGCTTATCTTGGTGTGGTATTTCAATATATATATTTGAATTTTTTTAGTTAAAAAAAGAAATAAAGCAGGATTGATTTCAACAGAAGTAAATGAAAATCAAGAAAAAGAATATCTGCTACCTATCATTCAATGTCTTTGGCCTGATGATAATTAATTTATAATGTGTGTAATCTAAATTACTTGAGCTTCTAAGTTACTGGTAAGTAGTTTTATCTGTTTATTCTTCACAAAAGTTTTCCTTTTTCCTTGTTTTTCATTGCTATGAAAATACACAAAATAACACTTTCCAAAATTATTCATGAGTCCAACACCATTAAATTTACTGAGTTTACAATTATTTATCTTTTTTAATCTCAGAACCAAATCATCCTTCTATCAACAGATCTACCTGTCTCCAAATCTACTTATTTCAATTTCTGCTCACTAATAAGCTAGAATGATCCTGAGTCAGCACATTATTCTAACTAATTATTTTTTTTATCATCATTGTTTTGAATGCATAGTACTTCATTTTTTTTTTGCTTGCTATATGGGATTTTTGACCAGTCTTTTAAAAGTAATTTCACTGAGAACTTCAAAACTGTCATTTTTAAATTTTAAGCTAAGCAACATGGTAGTCTGTATTTCAAAAGGGAGAAAAGACATTTAAGGATATTTGTGTAATTCAACTTTGGAAAACATCAAATATTCAAGTTTAAAATAGTTTAAAAACTATCTTGTTTCCCTTTCCTTTTCCTAGTACTTATGGTATTTTACACAAAAAATCCTGGCAATATCTCATTGTTTTCAGCATAGGAAAAAATACATGCCATAGTGAAGATGGAAGAGCTGGAACTGTTGTTAGAGGACTTTTATTTTCTACATGCTGAAGATTTCCCAGCACTACTGGAGTGGACAGTGCAGTCATATGTACTGATGCATACTATTTTCTGCAACATTTTGATTTCCATTCATGTCTATGCCATTAATATGAGTGTCTGACATTAACTTGCAACAATCAAGATGAATTAATTCTTTCTTTATTACAAATTTAATTACCTCTACTTTCCAAGACAAAAAGATGGAGATTTATACCACTTATGTGGAGGATACAAATTGCATAATAAAATTTAATTGTTCCCTCAGTGTGTAAGAGTAATATGTATGTCTAAAATTGTAACGGAGAGTTCATTGAGCTCAATAGAACAGAGAAAAAAACCTCTCAAACAGTAGGTCTAATACCACAGTGAATTTAGCTGTGACACTTTCTTACTCTTAATGATTCAGGATCAATTACCATATCACACTCAGGATCTCTCATATTACAGCTTTTCAAGAAGGTTTTCATTTCTCCTTGACCTCCCTAATATTCTGCCCATAAATTGGTAGGCACGTTGAGCCTTTGATCTGCCAACATATTTCATCTTATGCACAGTTTTAAGCACCTGAATAATTCTAAGGATTGCTGGATCCCAGCCATCTATGACTCACCAGAAGACTTTATAGTGATTAAGACACTGAATAATGACCAGGTTGTAGGGGCATAACACCCATTCAACATGTTTCTCCTACATTATTTTTTGAGAATTCCTTAAACTATGCCTTAAATATTTCCTCAAAACTTTAAAACTGTTGTCCAATACATACTGTTAGACTATGATCTTTGGAGTTTGTGAGACAATGAAATACTAATTTAATTGTGTCCACAGAGAAATTAATAATAAACACGAATATTGTAGTCAGGGTTAACTGAAACAGACCTTATCACAGAGAATGGATGTTTAAAACCTCTAGAACTCTTGAAACAAATGAGTTAGGAGATTAGCATCATCAAGATTTTTATGCTTAAAAATGGTCAAGAGAACTAAATTTCCCTGCTTAGAGCTGCCCTAGGGTAAGAATGGCTGTGCAACGTGAGCCTCTATTAAAGCCCATGACTGTGGCAGCAACACAGGTACATTTCCAAAAGCAAATCCCTTCATTTGTGGTAGTAGTTTTACTGAGACAGCATTAAAGGATTAAAGCTAGTGGACTGTAGTGGCAAAGTATTAAAAAACTATCAAAAAACTACCTTTCTTTTCCATGATACATAGACATATACAAGTATATACAGATCTACCCACACAAACATTTATATAGATATGTCTGTACATGAAGGTGTGAAAACACACATATACATACAAAAATGTATGTATCAATTTAGCTTGTCAGCTATTTTTTTTCATAAATTACAATTATCATCAAATTAGATTGTATGGTTTTAATTCTTCCATGGTCTTAAGTCCATGCAAGAATCATTCTTAAGTTTCAACTTTCCATGGAAAATGTGGTGGGCACATTTTCACAGGGAAGAACAAAACAAAGAGTTCACTGAACACATATGGATGAGAATTAAAATCTTTCCATCCAAATATATCACACAAGCACTTTGTAGGAATGTATTTTCTCTGAGGCAAAGCAGTTGGGACAGCACTGGTTCTCTGTATCCACTTTTGATCATGAAACATCACAATACATAATGGAAAATTTAATGTGATCCGGGAGGTTGAGGATATTAGCATGGAGACTAAAAGCCTGAACTTAGAGGCACTGTCATAGCACTTACTTAACTTTGTTTTACTTTCCACATGTATTTGCACATGTTTTGTTGATTTGAGGTTTTCAGAAAATTTAGTTGTAGTTCGAAAGATTTTAAATGTGTGTTATTCCTTCTAGTTTTAGTCCTGAAAATGAAAAAATTCTATAGTCAATTCACTACAAGAACATATTAAATATAGCTGTACTCTATAATGTAATTCTATATAATAAATATTTTTCATAATTTTGAAATTTTAGATGCCAAAACTATTAAAAATTTGGTTACTAGTGCTAATAAAGGACACCATTTGTATCACTATTGTTAACATTTTTTAAAAAAATGTATATGCATTTTTTTTTTATAATGTTCAGTTTCAATTTTGAGTAGCAAATTCTAAAACATAACAGTCCAACTTTGCTGTATGACATCTATCTAGGTTTTGGTCCCTGATTCCTTGAAATTTTAACCTCTTCTTGGCTTGAACACCACTACTTGACCCACTTAACCACAAACTCATAGGTAAAAACCAGAAGAGAGTTATCCCTTATTCCAACAATTTTTTTCCTCTTAGAGTGGTGATGGAACATTGATGTGTGGTGTGGTACAGACTAGTAGAGGCAGGGAGGGGACCTCAGGGTGGAAGGAGAATTTCCTGAGTAGAGTAGGAGATAAGAGACCAAGACCTGCAGACCCACTGCCTTGCACCTTCCCATGCCTGCAATTTCGGTGTCACGGAAGAGAAGGAAAGTGGTCTCTGAGTGTCAATTTGGAAAGTTTGGAGAGTAATTCATCATTTTTTTTTCTTTCAATTCTGTGTGGATGAGGTGCTTTCAAAGTGATCCTTGACTCATTACACAGCACAAACTTACTTGCTGCTCCAGGGATTGGACAGGAATGGGTAGATGTGAGAAGCAGGATGCATGGCTCAGATTTACTGGCATCTCCAGAGAGATTTCAGTCTTGTCAGTAAGTGTACTGTAAAGGAAGGAAATGAATAGTTGTAACTAATATTTTTTCACCTGCAGTGATGTCAGGCTTTCCATTTCCACTGCACCCATTAAGCTGTCATGTGTAATATGGACTTGAATATTTTGCCTTGCAATTCATTCACTCTATGAAAGGATAACTTTTCTTTTCAGAGAACTGATGGCTATGCACAGAATGAAGCTTTTGATGAGGGATGTGAAAGAAAGTCCTAAATAACATTTGGAAGTATTATTGTTCACAAAAGCAACCATTTTTTCTGAGAATTTCAAAATTCTATTCAGTAGTTTTTTTCACAAACTGCAAATTTCAAAATACAAGAGTGATTCCTATTCTCCATGAAATTTCACAAGTAATTAGAGTTTCTAAGTTGTTTTCATGCTGGTTTTATGTGTTATTTCCTAACAGTCAACCCTTTAGAAATTTCTCTAATTTCCTTTTTTCTCTCTAGCAAATTTCTCATTATGATAAAAATTACTGATCACATGAGCCAAAAATGTTCCCTTGCAATAAAGAAGGCTAATGGTGCCCTGGGCTGAAAAAGTAGATGTGTTTCCAGCAGGTCGAGGTAGGGGATCCATTCCCTCTACTCAGTTTTGGTGGAGCTGCGCCTGGTGTGCTGTGTCCAGTGTGGTTCCCCAGCACAGGAGAGACATGGACATATTGGAGATGGTCCAATGAAGAGTTACAAATATGATTAAGGGAGCAGAGCATGTCTCTGAAGAGGAAAGGCTGAGAGCTGGGACTGCCTGCCTGGAGAAGGGCATATTCAGGGTTTACTTGAGTGCAAAGGAGGGAGCCAGGCTTTATTTAGTGGTGCCCAGTGACAGGATCAGAGGGGATGGGCACTCAGTGAAGCACAGAAGGTTCTCTCTGAATATCAGGAAACACTTTCACTGTGAGGGGGAATATATATATATATATATATATATATGTATATGTAAATATAAGTATGTGCCATTTCATGTGCATCAATGTGAATCAATGTGATTGGGATCTCGTCTTAACCATTATAAAGAGTCCAAAAGGAGAAATTTATAAATCAAAAAATGAGAGGCAGGAAAAAAAAGCAGGGGCAGGCTTTGTAAATATTCCAACCAATGGCAAAAGAATTCTGAATTCAAAGTAGCAGCTCCTGTAATGCTCACAAGCAACAAGAATAATATTGATGCTCTCATCCCAAAATCTTAGAAGTTCTGTCTGTGTCATCTATCTGAAAGAATTTGTCACCCAGTTACATGGCAAAAACTTGGGAGAATCTGCTCTAACTTTAGTTGAGTTGTGTATTGTAGTAACTGAAATCAGAATATTAAGTCTAAACAATAAAAACTGGTTGACAGAAAGACAGAATAAGCAAGATTCTTTTCTCTAGTTCATACAAGTAAAATGTTGCTCACTGTAATTTTTCCAAAATATAAATAAAATCTCCAATCAGTAAAATATGTCCACTGTATATTTCCTTTGGCTCAGTATCTTTATCAGTCACAGAAGATAAAACCATGACTCAAAAAGCACTGATCACCAGTGACCGTTTAAATCAAATTGTTCTGAAATTGGCTTTACCAAACCGTACAAATGAAAATCTAGATCAGTCAGGCGATAAGTTTTTATTTATAACCTCATTTATTTGTTTACAGTCCTGAATAAAAAATGGTTATCTCCAGAGTGTGAAAAGTCAGCGTTATTTCCAGAGCAGACTGAAAAAGTGATATTGAATCTAATACATTTAACCCTTTCAAGAAGATTTTTCATTATGAACAAAAAAACAAACAAAAAAAAGGAAGTATCTTTTGATATAAGGTTCTCCTTAACCTCTAGATAATAACAATATTGATGGGTCAATCATAAATCACTATCTGGTTAGAGTATGGGTTGTTTTCAGAAGGAAAAAATTTGCATAATCAGCTTGACAGAAGATGGAGGTCAAAGAAATTTTGTACTTCTTACTACCACTCTTAAAGGCATGGATATTCTTCATAGTGAAGAGGGAACAGTATTTCTCCATCTAGCCCTTGATTTAATTGAGTGGTAGTCCTTGAATTTTTTGGTTCAGAGAATTAATGAGAATTCATCTTGTCTGAACAAGAATTTCTAAAGTGAAGTTGACCTGGTTGTCACAAGTTTTAGCTGGCAGGAGCTGACAAAAGCCAAACAAGCTGCACAGGTGATATCCTGATACTGAGTTTGGCTGCAGTAAAAACTTGTGCAGAGGTTTTAGAGATAGGTAAGATTTCTAAGGTTATCAAGCTTTTCCTTTGTACAGCTGTAGGGCAGAATTATACAGGGAGGGGAAAGCAAAAATCTTTTTTAGTTTGCCAAAGTTTTCAGTGATTCCTGCCAGTCAAATCCTGTGATGACCCTCAGGAACTCACCCACTACCACTGGTAGGCATTTCCCTTTAAATCTACAAATAACATATTATAATAAAAAGGGGAAAAGCAAAGGAGGACTTTGCATTGTAATTATATTTTTATTCTGTGAAAAGTAATTTTATGGGTGCATTGCAAAGCTTTGCCCTCCAAAGAAACTGAAAATAACCCTCTTAGATGTGGTCATGGTGGACAATAGCTGGCAGTGGTTACAGAAAGAGTAATAGCTTCCTTGTGTAAATACACAACAATACGACCTTTAATTTCATAATTTCATACCATTTTTCCTTGTCTCTTTCAGTGTTCAATGCTCACTTAATGAAGTCCAATTGCAATGATTTGTTTAATCATCTTCATTCAGTATGGCCTGGGGCATATTTCCTGCACTACTGTGTTATACATTGAATTATTGATTTCCTAACAAGTTTTTCCTTTAAAATTCATTGCTAAAGTATGTGAATGCATGTATTATAAATTACAAAAAATACATGAGAAATATTAATTAATTTATTTGCACAGCTCCTGACATACTACTTCTTCTTCTTCATGCTGACTACATTTACATTATTTAGCCTACGAGCAATCACAGGCTGAAATATGACACTGCTACACTGCTCAATTTAGGAAGCCTGCAGCTGGGATACATCCAAATCCCATAGTGCTTTGTTTTGTTAAGTCTTTCTGTAGAAAAGTCTCCACTGACTGTTTTCCATGGAATATTGCTGCAAGACATTCTGGGATATACAGGACGAGCTTCAATGGTGATTAGACCTATCACCACAGTGGTACATCTAGACAGCCATTAGAGGCATAACTTGACTTAGCATAAAGGGTAACCTTTGGAAACTTCATATTACCTTCATAGTATCTTATATTGTCAGAGCATTGCACTATTGGCATCAGATGCTACAAACACTTGACCCTCTTGCAAATTACAGACCCTGAGCTTAAATGAGGAGCCCATTAAATGAAAGATGTACAAGTTCTGACCACCTGTTGAACTCAAATGAAATGTCAGATATGACAAGAAAACTCCAGACTAAGGGGAAAAAGTATCCAGAGCAGTTCTCTTGTGTTTAAATGTAACTCTTTGTTTTTTCTGCAGTTCCAACCACATTGTATATCTTCAAGTTTCACCAAAGGGTTGAATTAAAATGCTTTTAGGTGAGACCAGTTATTATTTTGGGGGGATAGTTTTCTATCAAAAATATCTACTCAAAAACTTAATAAACACTTCAATAAGCAGCAAACACATTAGTCTAAATTAGAGGGTCTTACATGTGCAACTTTTACAGTTTTCTTAACACGTCTAAGTCATGGCTGAAAATGCAGTCTTTAACAATGAATAAAAATGTGTACCTATTGTTCCAGTAGCATCTTTATAACATTCAGAAAGCTGCAGAAACAATGAAGAGAGTAGCATATACTATTTTAAGCCTGTAAATTATTTTTTTTGCAGTTTAAAGTCAATACATCTACTTTAATATTGACTATGAGAGGGTAAGAGAGAAAAAAAGACCATATCAGGAGGCCAACCTCCAAAAATCTGATGAACTAGAAAAAGATCTTTATTATTTCTCACACTTCTCATTTAAGGTGTCCTCAAATGCCAGTTTTGTAAAGGGTTATTTTCATCTGCAATTTTTAATGAAAGCATTTGCATTTTCCGTAAGTAGTATGAGTGAAGTGAGTTTGGGAAGCTGTGGATCTATTGGGAAGACACTTATATTGGATCTGTATGTGCTAAACAGATGGTCTGTATCATAAGCTCCACAGGCTCCAAGTTTCTTGGAAGTGCTATCACACACCTACGTAGACTATGCAGAATTGTTGCACGTGGACAGTAGTTTAACACATTCCAAATAGATCAATTCCATTGCGCATGTGCAGACCACCTGTGAAGCTCATGGACAACAGATCTGCTGTGTCTCTTGAGAAAATGGGTCTAGTAGCTGTAGCTTCATTATGAAGGACTTTCCTTTTAGAGGAAAGGAAATCCTTTTAATCTCCTGATCTACTCCCTCTAGCATGATACTTCTGACAAAGTACTTAAATAAGCATTTTATCTTACCATGGTAATGACCCAAAACTGATAGATACTTGTTTTGTGTTACACTAGATATGCAACCTCTCCCAAGAATTCTTTATCTAGGGATGAAATGTCTTGTAATGCGTTGTACAGCTTTCCAAAATCCAAAACTTTTACCAGAACTTTTGTTTCAATCTTAATTTTGCTTGAGTATATGTTAATTAATTACCTAATGTTAATTTACTTAATTGAACTATTTTGCTTTTTGCATAAGCAATTTCCCTCCTTTGATATTATTCCATGCATGACATTATGAAGACTGTGTATTTTTAAATTATAAATAGTAACTTTATCTTGAATTATATGCATTGTATGCAGCATATTGCCAAAATCACTGTCAGTAGGAAAAAACACTGGGATGAATGAAATCAAATTATTGAGTCATTAAATCAATGTTTCTAAAACATCCACCTGATGGGCCAGATGCTCAGCTGTGTTCGCCATGACTACTAATTGTTTTGGAGGTTACAGTAATTTTTACACATTTTGTGAATTGAAATATAATTGATACATATCTTGGAGACCATACTCTGTGTTAATAGTCCTACACAACTTTACTATCAGACATGCAGAGTTCCTTCACACACTCTCTGAGATTGTAAAGAGGAAAACAGAAGTTCTCTTCTCTCTAGGCATGCATAGTTTTGCTTCCATCTGCTCAAAATGCAAAAACCCCTGTGTGTTTGTCATTAGTGAAACTGCAATTGCCAACGTTTTTGACTTTCTAAGTTATATTTCAACATTTTCTTTCTGTGGAGGTCCACTGGATAAATTCACATTCCACAAGGATCAAAGGCTATTCCCACAGAGTTTGTGTGGGAGTAGAGGAGGGCATCACAGTGCCTTTGTGATCTGCTCAGAAACTGGAACTGCTCCACTATGATATGAATTTTATTAGAGTCAAAGGCAGAGTCTTAATACACTGATGTTTGTGTGTCTTCAGACCCCTGGACTTGCTCTTGCTCCATTGAGCATGTTGATTTTTCGACTACTTTCCATGGATCTAAGATCTTACAATTTTTCTTGTGTTGTCTCTAGAACGTTCCCCTCAATTTACTGAAAATGTCTCAAATCCAACATCTGGTGAAAATCAGAGGAGAGGACGAGTAGTATAACTAGGTCCTGAAAGCTTGTGTATATTACTTGCATCCTGTTAATATAATAAAAGCTCTTACCTTCAAATTTTGCCATAGATTTATCCCTAATACATAAAGCTAAAGTTTCTAGAGTGATAAATTATGAAACAACCATAGCTCAAAAACTGAGATTTTCTGAAAAGCTGCTGACAAACAGGAAGTCAGAGTATCCCAAATTAAAATACACTGTTCCTGATCATATTGGTTATTACTTTAAAGTGAAAGCAATTATAGGAAAATAGAAAATTTCTCATATTATTACCATTATTTTCTATGAGTGAAAAAACCCCTCTAAAATGCAACCCATGAAGCTTGAAATTTCAAGAAGATGATTTGGACACTGTCTGTGTTGGGGGCGGGAGAGGAATGTAAAATTCTTTGTAGCTTTGCATTTAATTTTTACATGTCTCTGGATTTGCAATTTTTCTTCTTTTTATTTTTTCTTTTTCCCCCATCCCTTTTTACTTTACTTTACTTTATCTTCTTTTCTTTTCTTTTCTTTTCTTTTCTTTTCTTTTCTTTTCTTTTCTTTTCTTTTCTTTTCTTTTCTTTTCTT
>JAOXXN010000372.1:698035-711601 GCA_026770055.1 Myrmophylax atrothorax
TTTTTTACCTCCTGGTTCCTCTTATTCCTTCCTATCACTAGCTGGGCACTGTAAAAAAATCTAGCTACCACCAGTGAAAGGCAACAGTCAAAAACAGGTTCACACCTACAAATCAAGTAGTCACCCTCCCATTTTGCAGATTATTTTCCTCCTCTTCCCAACCATTTTCTCATCAATATTGAACATGTTTGACAGAAGAGAACTGAGTATTTATTTTTCAAGGAAAGTTTTTATGGAGTGAAAAAACCCTGTTAAGATTCAGTCAAAACTGTTTTGTTTTGTTTTGTTTTGTTTTTTTTAATGCATGTCTTTTTACGTGCTCTTGGCTTCTGGTAGAAATCATGTTCATGCAAGTGTTTAGATTCACTGAATTTTTGGGGTCATCAGATGCAGGAGCTAGCTGAACTTTGCATAGAATAAGCACCCTACTTTTAAGCAAAACTAACTTATTTAAATGTAAAGAGGTCAGCCTACTAAGAGATGCCTAGAAGCCAAACACTGCTAAGGGCTGCTTAGTGTGCTTAAGAAAATTAAGGCAGAATGACTGTACATATGGCACTGCAAGAAGTTTCTGTTGCTATGAACATTTCCCATTTTAGACAGACATCATAGGTGTGCTTAAACAGGCAGGAAATAGCGTTGTAATGATGGTTGGTAAGCCATTCTCTTGTGTAAGCCACTATCTCTTGTGTATGATCTCTGTTTCACCCTGCAGAAGTTGTTACAGAAAGATTTGCCATTGCCTGGAGGCTAGAAAGCTTGAAACAACCAAAGGTTTAGATTAAGTATGGCATATCCTTATACCCAGTGGTTTACAAAGTTATTTCATGCAACCTTCAGAAAAGTGCCTCTAGCACTTGAAATGATAGTCAGGTTTGGTTTTTTTTCTTGCACTCTGTGGGTGTTAGGTTTGTCTTCCAGTTCTCTGTTAAGGAGAGGTTTAGACTGTCTTTCTGATCAGCTTAAATAAGATTTGTTTCTCTTAATTTACTCTTCTTCATGATAATTTTCTTTGTATGAATTGCAGACTGCATGGAAACTTGCTCAAGTGCTAAGCAGCAAATTTCAGCAAAGATTTAAAAGACACATATTCACTTAGCTTTCTTATTTTTAATCTGAGAATCTTGTTTACAAACTTTGTTTCTACATTTTAGGAACTTTAAATTCTGAAATCTGCTTGCAGCACTGGGACTTTGCATAAGCCAGTGTTTTGGGTTTTTTTCTTCCCGTTGCAAGGCAATTACTGTAGCTGTCAGCACATTGCCAGGTAGCTAGGGCAGTGGCTAGCATCTCAGACAGCTTCTTAATGAAAGACCCATGCTGATCCTTCTATTTATACATTAGATCATTGACTGATCTGGGACTCACCCTACACCTGCAAGGTACAACAGTCTTGTTTTAATCAGCTAGAGCTCTTGGAAGTGTGCATTCACAGTGCAAGAGCTCTCCGACTCGGTGCATGCTGCACAACTTTCTCCAAACATACAGTGTAGTGCCTTTAACTATTATGTGTATAAATGGAGATTTCGGAAGAAAGCTATTACAACAAATATGACCTTTCAGCAGAACCATGCTATCCACTTGCAAACAATCGGGGAACATGCAGGAAGATCTGCATGTAAAACAAATTTTCAGTCTTTAACTGAACAGAGGGTAAATACCAGTAGTGATTCCTCAAACAGGGTAAATTCAGCTCTAAAGACATATATTTACACCAACATCATTCTATTAAAAAAAAAAAAAAAGACAAAATAAAACAAAACCACATTCAAAAAAAAACCCAAAGAAAAATAAAACAAAACAAAAAACTCCCTAGCAGTTAAATTTTCATGATGAGGCTCAAATTGACTTTATTGCTAGAGAATTATTATTCCTGTTTGTACAACAGGAAAGGACACTGCAACTATGCATTTATTTTCATCTGGATGAGCATGAGAGGAAGATTATTCCAGAGTGCTGAATGTGCAACTACTTTTAGGCCTTTTTTCAAATCAAAAGGTCTCCTTTTTTTTTTTTTTAAGAGAAAGATTTTACCACAAATATAAGCAAATAACTATGGCTTTCTGAGGAGTGTTCATTATTTATTTTTATGTTTCAGTTGTGTGTGTTTATGTGCATAATATGCATCTGTGTACTTTTCTTCGTTTCTTCATATCTGCCTTTGGAGAAACATTTCTTAATTTCTGTGCAACTCTGTTCATCTTCGATCAAAATGATGGATTGGCCCAACCCTGTGTCAAAGTTTCTCTGTATGTTTTCTGTACAAAAATTGTGTAAGGAACTGTTCCAATTTAAGATTTTTCTGGCCCTTACAGTGGATTGTTTATGGTGAAAATTGTGCCACACCCATATCTGCAGCCTTAGCACTGGCTTTGGAATTAAGCTGTAACTGAACTGAAACTGTGATCTCTCTGCCTTGGACACTTTGCAATGTTTTTGCAAAGTTCTTCTATATTAAGTAAATAGCAAATCACTGTAAAGCTTCAGACATAAAACGATGTGGAGGCAGCTGATCACTGATTTCAGTGACCTTAGAATTTCACGCAGTATTTTTAATGCTAGAGCTTGAAATCACACCTCAATTGTAAACATTTATATTTGCACAAGGGGTTGAAAATGAAGTGCTGAAATAACAACATTTTATGGTTTCAAAAACTATCTCAGTGGATCTTACAATTTTTCATTTGGCTGGGGGGAATATGAAAACTACACTATATTCAAAAGAGCTTCTTTGAACCAGAACTTTGGCAAAAATGATCAGCAGACCAGGACTCATAACATACCTCAGCAGTGGAGTTTAAACTTCTTGCTAAGAGTTTGCAGAAATATTCAGATTTTCATGTATATGTGTATATTTTATCTAGTCAAGGAAAATCGGATGTAAATCTACCTGACTGTAAGTGGGGTGGTCTGACCCCAACTGGTAGCCAAGCACCCAAACAACTTCTTGTTACTGCTGCTCCCACAAGACAGACAGGGATAGGGCAGAGTATAGGGAGAATGAGACCAGCAAGACTAGCATGTCAAAATAAAATATATTTAAAAAATAAAAAAAAAAAACAAAACAAAAACAAACAAAAAAAAAACCAACAAAGAAAAAGAGAAATCCACTTGCTAGCAATGTCCTCAACAGGGTTATAATTCAGGTGCCAACTCTTCTCCAAAGCACAGCTCTGATTAACATCAATCCCAGGGAAGTAAATTCAGAAACATGTGCGTGAAAATGTATAAGGTGCGGTACGGTACATTATAAACAAAGTGACATTATCTAATAAATATTGAGATTCAAGCAGTTTTGCAGTAAGGTGTCCCCAGTGTCTGTTCTTACTTAATTAGTACCCTCTCCTCCGTGCTTTGTCTATAAATCACAGGCTAATCACCTGCACAGATTTATTTTGTGAGAATACTTCTCTGAGTCACTTTCAAAATGTTCCAAACTTCTTCCTTGATTTTTTTATTTCTCTTTTGGAACACACAAAAATGACCAATTAGTTTCATATTCTGAAGAAAAAAAAATAAAATATGAGGACCTCTGTGCCTCCCGCCTGAAGCAAATTTGCACTGTTGAGTTATATCAGAGGATTTTAAACTTGAAGTAATGGCATACCCTTGACCACAGCAGCATGAATGGTTCTGCTAGAATTGCAAATGATTTTATGTATGTTGGCAGAAAGACACCATTGATATCACACAGTAAAAAAAGATGAACATAAAGTAGTAACGAACTTGCTGCTACTGTCAATCAAGGTTGTTTGTGGGTTACAAAGAGGGCGGAATTTGGATGCGTAATTCTGCTCTGAAAATGCAATGTGGAGGATAAAATGCTAGGCAGAAATGGAAAGTGATCGATTAGAGATGTTGCCTGAAACCATCAGCAAACTAAAGAAATCTGTAAGGCTAACATGACAAATTGCTTTCATCACAGTTCATAGTTAGTATTTATGGATTCAGATAAAATGATAGGTTATGTATTAGATTTATGTAATGCCATTTATTAAGGCTCTCATTTTCCTACCTCCTGCATAACATTACTACAATGTGTCGTATTTCACTGTAGTTATTTTGCACTCTCAGATTTTTATTTAAAATAAAAATGCAAGTTGTAACTTAATTATAAATCCATGACTGATGACATGCAATACTTCTGAAGGATGTCTTTAGCACAGAAGGACCACCACAGAATCTACAGATCATCTGAAAGGTTTTGTGGAGTGTCACTGCCATGACATTAAAGGGGACAGGTCATGCCTGAACCACTGTTGATATAGCCATGGACTGCTAAAAAATTGCTTAAGTATCTCATAATATTCCATCATTCAAGAATAGTTGAGGACAGATGTTTTCCATCACCTGGTAGTATTTTCACACTGCTTTCATTAAACTATCATTTAAAAAAATTGCTTCAGTTTGAGTCCCCTTTCTGCTTTGTTAGTTTTAATGTATCTCTCTGTACCTTGTATGACAGGAGAGGTTGCCTTTGTTCTTGTGTGTAAATTTACCAGAAATTAGGGCATACTCACACATTCATTTACCTACACTAAGTCTGAATGTAATCATAACATTGCCTAAAGACTTGAGCAAGAACAGTCAAGAATTTATATTTACTTAAGATCTAATCTGAAAAGCTTGATAGTATATTAAGACATTGTGAATGGAAACATTTATGCAACTTTGATTTGAAAGAATCAGTAACTTTGATATACTAATGCTGTAGAACACATTGTTCACTGAACAGAGAAAATGAATGTTTCACCTTGTTCTAAACAGACATAAAATAAGATTCAAGAGCAACAGTGATTTAACAAATACAGCAAATAAATATGTATAATTGAACCAAGTGGTCTTTTAGAAAGGTGAAGACACTATACAAAAGCTGTGGATGTAATTTTTTCTTCCAGAAATTCCGTTCTTGTTTTGCTTGCCTTCAGATATTTTCTGTTCTTGTAAAATGTTGCACTGAGGAGACATAAACTTGCAAAACCAATAAAATACATGCTTCATGAGAAAAGTATTTTCAGAAGTTGTGGTGCAAAACAAGAGACAAGAAGTTGCATCATATACATTCTAAACAACAACAGCAAGAAAGCAACTACAACAACATCTTATTTCTCTTTCATAAAAATGTAAAATAATTTGAAGTAAATCCTGGGGCCTGTACAGGTTAGAATTCTCTTTACATTCATCATATCAGGAGAACATAGCATAAAGTTTAATTCCTTGATGGAAGCCAGACAGCTGCCCACACATGCATACACATGCTTGAACAAAGATGAGGAGAATGGGATGGCATTGCTTTCCTTCTCACAGTCCCACTGAGGCAGGGTTGGTGGAGAAGTTAAGCTTCTGGTCCCTCTCCAGACCTGTTTCTAGCAGAGAGCCACATGCTGTATCTAAATCCTGATGCTACCAGGTCACACAGTACAGCAAATACCTGACATGCATAGGCAACCTCAGCCCAGCAGCAGCAAAGCGCCAAGAACCATGCTGTTCCCTTGTATACATCTACATACTTACATGCATGCCCCTGTTTTTAAAACTATCTGTGATAACTGGAGGGAGAGGAGGGCGTAAGAAAAAAAGGAAAGAAGAAAAATTTAGGAGAAAACATTTCCCTTCACAACTGAAGGGGAAAGAAAAAAAAAGTGAAGCTGATAAGTGTTCTTTTGTGTTAAGGTGGGTGATGGCAACAGTTTCCTGTTTTGTACAAGTATTCTGAGGATGTACGGATTATAAGAAGTACCCAGATACTTTGATTATGAGGAATCAAAATTTAAATAAAATAAAATGAAATTAAGGCTGGAGATGAGAAAAGACAGTAAAAGTGGTCTCCTAGTTTTCACAGGAAGTGCAAGAATCATACATAAATAGTAGACTTACCTTCACTCAGTTGTTTGAAGAAACTATAAACTCCATATGTGTCAGAAACACTAAGTGCAAGTTTTGTTCAATTGGATTTGGGGCTTTTGTTGATTTGTCTGAAGCACTTGATACTTTTTATAATATATCTGCAATAGGCCTTGATACAAGTGTTGTCACATTTATTTAGAGCTGATTAAGGGACAGTAGAACACTTTTATTATTGTTTGTCCACTATCATACTAGGTCATTTCCCCACCCTGTTTGCCGCAATTGAAAGAAAGATTATAGAGAGCAGATTTATGAGATTAAAATGCATTCTGAATATTTCAGCTGTTATATTAATCTGCTTAAGGCCAGCATCTGCTTCACTCTTGAGAAGTATGATTTCTTGAGACCCTCATACCACATGTAGCTTGAATGAATTACTATTCTCAGGTTCAAATATTTGGATAGTCTTGCACAGACTTCATAAGTACTCTCTGTGTCTGCACATTCACAGCAAATGTAACATCCCATTGCACCATATTCCAGCAAACACTTACCCATAGAAAAGTTTAAAAAAATAAAAAAGTTTTGCAGTAGCTTAGCAACCAGTAAATTCCTCTAATATCCATGCAGAGTATATTTCTTAAATCTTCACCTGTAGAATTACATGAAAACTCTTTCGTACAAAACCAAACAAAACCTGATTTTAAACCTTCTTAATGAGACTAAACGCTAATTGAATTTCTCCCATCTTTGAGTAAATACAATATAAAATTATTGATTGTCATATATTCCTCTCAGAACTGGCTTAGTTTGATTTATTTTTTTTATATTTTTATATATCTCCATTTTGCGTTTATTTTTTCTCATTTTTCTCCTTTTATGAATTTAAAATTCTGTCATACAGTTCAATTTTTACAGAAAGTTTTTACATTCGCTCTTTATTCCCACTGCAGTCTTTTTATCAACATTTTTACCTCTTCCTTGAACACATTCAATTACATTATATGGGGCTTACCTAATACCATATCCTTTATGCTGCAACAAAGGGACTTTAATGTATGACGTTCTAAAGCTTAATAATTTCCTTCACACAGCGTTTCTTTCACTCCATGTAACATAAGTTTCACTGATGGCCATAATTTGAAAAGTAGCTTATTGTCTCCATTCTTCACATACACAATTATCTCAGAGTTCTACAGTGTAACATTACTCAATTTGGATCAAATGAGATAATATTAATTCCACACCCCGCAGCACACAATGATACCCATCCTGATAGTTATACTAGCCACAAGCATCTAAAATAACAAAACCCTGCTTTTCAATTTATGATTTCTGCTTTTCTTCTCTAGAACTTCTAAAAAACTTTCAACAGCATTCATTTCCTGGGTGTGTTGTGTGTTTACAATTGTTGTTTGAGGCAGTCTGTCACTGGCACACAGCTGACTGTCACTTCCACACTGCAGAAAATAGAGGTCAGCTTATTTGTACAAATTTGTCAGATTATGATAAATTTGACATATGGTGACTTAAAAAAATAATATTATATTTTATTTACATCTGAAATAAAAATGGGTTGAGATATCCAGTTTGCAGCAGAAGTACAGTGAAGGTCTCAATATTCTGAGATTAGCTATAAGGAGTAGGGGCTGATAAAACATATTTAAGTAATTTTCTGACTGGCTGAAAGGTATATATTCTTCTCATGACATAAACTGCTGTGAAATAGATTTGCTCAGAGCAAAGCTCTGTGCAGGACATATTGCAGGCAGGCACCTTGCCAGAATTTTAGGACAGCATACTTATTAGGGAGCTATTGCTCCCTGATCACAATGCTACGCTGCTGCTGCCATTCAGTTCTTGAATATCATGTTCATGTTCCACCTTTTAAAATATTTTGTAGGGAAATGAGGCTCCACATCCCGTTGAGATGTTTATGCTTCTCCTCACAGTGTGCTGCAGAAAGGCCAGCCTGACAGGGAAGTTAAAGTGTAGCTGTGTAAAGAGTTGAGGCACTGAGAAAGGATAGTCATGAACCACACAGGAGATGGCACATAGTTTGGGCCAAATATTCTGTAAAGAGGACAGAGAAATGTGCTCCTTTTGAAACACTGACACTATTTCTTTCATTCTTGTCCTTGTATTACTAGCAAGAAAACTAGATAAGGCAAGTTTAATTAATGTAGCAGTATTTGTAAATACAATAAAATATGTAAACATTTTCAAGTACAAGCATTTTGGTGCTATACAGCAAAAAGACAAAATTTAAAGTGAGGCAAACTGAGACTTTGTTTTCAGCATTTAACTAAGGCTAAAGTGTTTAATGAGTTTCTGCATTTTGTGTATTCCTTCACTTCAGTTTCCAGAAGACTTAGCTTTAAATAAACTGCTAAATTTCACTTCTCGTTTATATGCCTATCTTAATAAGATTCAAATAATCAGTTGGAATAACTAAATCAAAGGAGATTCAAGGTACACACAAATTCCCATTTTATATTTACTTAACGAGGTAGTTCTTTTTCTATTATTTATATATTGATTCTGTTGTCATGTTACTCATTCCTGCAAGGCCCATCTAACTTGCTCAGCTACCTGTGTTGAACTGGGTGATTCTTTTTTAGCTTTAAATGATTTTAAGAAAATGTTTTCTGTGTATATTATGACAGAAAAAATTTCGTTTCTCACCAGGTCCTAGTAATTTAAATGGATTAAATCTTCCCATCTACTATGTGTCTGAAAATATATTAATTCAAATAGTTGCCATTATTCAGGTAAAGGCTGACAAGTACCCTAGTTAACATCTGCATTAAATATTAGTCTTTATTTAGTTGTACCATATCAGTTTTCTCTTTTACTTCATAGTTGTGCTGACTTCTCTGTAACAGTCCACTGTGGTTTACAATTGGTATTCCCCAATTTAGTGCTCCCACCAAAATACTATTGTTTAAAGCAAGCTTTCAGGCATCTTGTTGCAGTAATTCTAAGCAACAGAGAACAAGAAAAAAAAATCTTCAGTTTTGCCACCCAGAAAGAAGGCTTATTATGACCTCCAGGTGAACAATTCTTACGGCAGTACTATTTTTATCTTTACTTGCAAAAGTTTTGCAGAGAACATAATTAAATTCACAGACATTAAAAATCAAATCCCAGCAGCAATTACCTGAGACTGTCACACAAAGTGAAGAAATCCTAGCTGAAGGTTAGCTATAGGAGACAGATGATTTGTAGATAGGTGGACTTTTCAGATAGTATTGTGTTAAAATCTGGTCTTAAAGACTAAATCTGACCACTAATCCTAGTGCCAGTACTGTAATTGATTGTCAGAATATAACCATAGAAAGATGATTTCCTTAATTTCATCTAAAAATCCTAAAGACTGTGTTACCAATTACTTAGACTAAGACTGAGACTGCAAAAAATCCTTAACCATTTACTGATATTTCGATTTACACACATCTTATTTCTTATTTGTGCAGCTGAAATGCTTAGGTAAAACAAAGATAAATATTTGAGATCAGGGTAAAGATACTAATTAAAAATATTTAATTAACCTTACTATGATCAACAAATAAATTTGCAAAGATCTGAGGAGCTAATTTTTATTTAGTTTGCTTTCACATAAACTGAGCCAAAAGGCAAAACATTTCTAAGTGGCCAATTTGCATCCAAAGCAAGGTGAATGGAGAGAGAGATGCTCAGACATCCTTGAACTACATCCAAATTAACCTCCTCAGATCAAAAGGAAGAGACACTGTCATAGATGTTTTCTAAAATAATATATCTTTACAAAAGAGACAAACTTCTGCCTTTCAAATGATTCTGCAACTTTCTAAATACTCTGGGAAAAGAGAAGAAATGCGCCTACAAGATTAAAGAGCACAATAGTTTAACATCCTTTGAAAACAGGGAAATACAGTTCTGTAGCATTTCAGAAAGTGCATAGAACTCACTGAGGGTGACTTGATGCTTATGAGTGTTAAGAATTACTTTTTGGTTGTGTGTCTCTCTGCCAATTAAAACAGTCAATTAAAAACTTATGTCAATCATTTTGCTTTTTGAAAGATTACTCTGTTTTGTTGTTGTTGGGGGGTTTTGTGGTTTTGTTTGGTTGGTTTGGGTTTGGGTTGGGTTTTTGGGGGTTTTGTGGTTTTTTTTTCCCCAGAAGAATAGCCCTGTAAAATCTCTGTTTTCACAGTCCTGGAACCATCTGAAAAGAGTAACCTACAACAAAACTCTGCCTGAAACCACCCAAGAGCTTCTCCCAGAAACATTAACACAGGATTAATGGGACACTTTTCCACCAGTGGTACATCCTCTGTAACTGAGAGGAGTAATGAGAAAGAATATTTTTTTTTTCATGTCTGTTTGAGGAAACTCTTAACCATCTTTGAATCATTGGGAACTGGGAGATTTACGGATACCTGAGAATCTGGCGTTCAAAGTCACTGCCAGATACCTTGCTATCGGCATGATAGTGTTCAACCACACTAAGATGACACCATTTTTCCTACTAGCTTTTAATTCAAACATTATTGGGTGTCATTAAAAAAAAAGTTTAAAAAAGGATTGTGGAGAAATGCATCAGTTGTAGTCGTGCTGCATAAGGATGTGGGATTTGTTATAGGTTAAGTTATAACAGAGAAATATTAAATGCCTTGGGTTTTGGCTGAGATATTTTCTTCTCAGTACCTGGTCCAAGGCTCTGGTTTGGATTCAGTATGGGCATAAGGATAACATGCAGAGGTACTGGTTGTTCCTAAGTCGTGTTTATCATAAGACAGGTAAAAATTGCTGGGAGGGGGCATGGCCAGAACAGGTGACCCAAATTGGCTTGAGGGATATTTCACACCAGAGAACATCCTGCCCAGCATATAAACTGGGGGATTTACCCAGATTACTTTTTAAATAATACTTACAATGTTGGTTACTTATTTACCCAGAATGGGTGAGGAAGGCTGACCAGGGTTCAAGGATGGGGTGTGACATTGGTCAGCAGATGGTGAGCAATTGTATTGTGCATCTCTTGTTTTCCCTTGGGTTGTATAGATGATAATGATGATGATTGTGTTTTACTTTGTTACTTTATTAAACTGTTTTTATCTCAACTTCCAAGTTTTATCTTTGATTGCCCTCCTCATTCCCTTTGGGGATGAGGGACAGAGCAACAAAACAGCTTAGTTGCCAGCTGGCCTTAAATCAGAGTAAAGGTAAAATATACCCTTTTTTGATAAAATTACATCTTAAAGATATCATATTAATGTGAAATCTCTGTGGAATTTGATAAACTGTAAGTTACATGAAGGGGTTGTCTCATATTCATTTATATTTTGTTTTGTTTGGATGCATTTTTTCCACCTTTATATGCAGTGGTTCTAGAGATTCCTCTTGACTTTAATGACTGTTAATAGATTTAATCTTTTTTACATTAAAAAAATCCTTCTTTCACACATTCACTTTTACCACAAAGTTTACCAAAATAAGTAAATAAATATATATTTTTTCATTGTAATTTATTTTAAAGGAAGAAGTGATATATAAGGAGAATAGTCCTATGACACTATTATTTTAAAGAAAAATGAAATATACTTTCTAAAATATTCATTTAGGCTTGAATAGTGTAGTATAGCAATAACTTTACAAGATTAGTTAGAAATTATGATGCAGGGTAATGCAAACTTTTGATCTGTGACTGAAACATTAGATTTTTATTTGACATGTAGTGCAGTTACATTTTTTTCCGTAATAGTAATATTTTTCTCCAGAATCAATATGATACATCACTATGTAGAATATATAAAAGTAATTGGACAGACACATAAAAAACATATTTAATGATTTTTTTCCTACTAAATGAAAAAAGCCAAGACAGCTTCTATGCTTACTAAACACCTGTGGGGGAAAAAGAACAAAAAAATATGTTTATTATTTGATATACCATTAATTATCTGAATTTTGCAAGAGAAGAATTTGTAATTCTACACATGAAGGAATCATGTAAAAGGTACATGGGTTCTTAAAGGATCAAGTCCTAAGAATAAATCCTACCTTGCAGACAGTCAATTCAGGTAGCATTTGCATAATTGGGCTTTACGCACTTGAGTTAGCACTAACTGAATTCAGTGAAGACTGACTCTCAGCAACTATGAGATACATCCAAAGACTTGCATTTTTGCAGTCTGTGTGACCACATTTCCACTATTTTCAATTGGAGGTTTATGAGAATAAGTACTACAGAAGTTACTTACCAAAGTACATGTTTTAGACAGAATATTAAACCAAGCAATATATTAAATACTATAGTTGGATAAGTGCTTAAACTATTGGTCTTATTTTAGGGTGAAACCAATATCTGGCCATCATATCAGAGGAAATAATGCCAATATTTTTATGCAGGTTTTGATGGTTAATTGAGAGTCTCATAAATTCACCATTCATTTTTTCATATATCACTTTTCTCTGTACATTTTTACAGTTGACAGCGCTTGTTTGACATGAATGGTGAAGTATCTGTTACCCCATTTTCCCATGTCCCATACCTCTTTAGAACCGATTTTCAAAGCAGCATATGCACAGAAAAAATAACAAGGCAGATCAAGATCAACTCCACTTCCGGGAAGAATAAATCTGGAATATAAATGTATAGATCAGAGAGAATAAAAATACATTATATTCTTTACACAGTATACTTTTATTTGAATGTTAGGCAATTAAGAACTAGTGCAGGCTAGAACAAATTATAAGACAAGCAACACCAATGCTTAGGATTCAGCACAGACATCAGTACTTAGCAGGCTAAAAATTAACTAGTGATTTTTTTTTAATGTGTACAAGAAACTGTAGAGTTCTCAGGAAAAATAAAGACTCAGCTCTGTAGCACTGACCTGAAGATGAATTGCAGATTAGTAATGTTATCTTGTTTTCAGTATACAGCACTACTGCAAAATATTTGTGGCTATGAAAATACTCATTTGAATTACCAAACAAATACATGAGAGAGAGGAAAAGTTTATAAAGTTATAGTAAAATCATATCCACAAGCAACAAAAAGACACCCAATTGCTTGTCTGGTTCCTGAACTGCATTAATGTAATTTTCATGAGAGCTTAATGCTTTGCTGATAACCTTGAAGAAGTACTGTTGTCCCTAAAAGTGGGGTTCATCAGCTGGTGTGCAGTAAGCCAATCTCACACATAGAACTGAGATATTTGGCTACTTCATATTTGTGCCAAGATGGTTGCTAGATGGTAAATCCACAAAAAAGAGCTCACCAATTCTCAAAAGTTTACACTATTTATATATTTTAGCAAAGAAAAGAATCATGGTTCATTGGCTGTAAGTTGCCTCTCTGGATCTATTGTTAAGTGTCTCTGTTGAGATATCAGTGTGAAAAGTACAAAGCAACTGTTTTCCTAAGTGATAATTGGTTTGCCCCTTGCCAAGATCTTTGGTGCACCTGCAGATTGGCTGAACAAAAAGTGTTGCTTTGTAAAACTGCTGGAAACATGGAAAGTATCATTCAGGTATTGGGGCTGGAAGAAATGGGAGCACAATGGACAACAGGACTGATAGGAATAATTAAAGTGATGTTGTAAAATGTGAGCAGAGAATGAGAATTTTTCATCTGTGTTCACTGCCACATATATGAGTGGTGATGGAAAATGTAAATCTGGGAGTAGAGTTTTTGTTTTCAAAGCCTGTGGTATGTTTTCCACTCAACAC
>JAOXXN010000372.1:711701-723199 GCA_026770055.1 Myrmophylax atrothorax
CCCACAAGGATCATCGAGTCCAACTCTTAAGTCAATGGCCCACATAGGGAATTGAAACCATGACCTTGGCATTATTATGCAGCCATACAGTTCCCCCTTCACCATCCCCTGCTTTGGGGGGGGGTTACTACCCTGTTAGAGGAAGCATCAGCAAAATCAATGTTGAAAACCATTTGAAAACAGTATAGCACAATGTCAAAGCTATGTATTTAAAGGCATCAACAGTTCTTAACAGATTATTTACTGTCTGTTTAAGGTAATTTTACAGCAGATCTATTTGTGCTAAAAATTCTGAGTGCAAATAGCATTTACTCTTATTTTCTGTTGCCTGACTGAAGGATTTGTTCAATTATTGTTTTTTTTCACCTCTGTTCTTAAAAGCAAAGTTTCATTCAGGTATCTAATTTTAACATGTCAAAAATACAGCATCTCAATCTTAAAACTCTTGCTTCAGGCTCCGCTTTAGACAGTCAGCAAGATTAAATAATTAAGAGGAGCAAGAATAAAATTCAGATTTGTTTTATATATTTGAGGATTATTTTTTAACTTGTAACAACCTGCTGAAAAACTATCCACCTCTCTTTCCATATGTGAAGATTAGAATTTATATTTCAGGACATGAGCCTTGTTAATGTAATGTTTATATCAGTAGGGTACACTAACTAGAATATATTTGCTGCAGATTACTTGCTAATATTTCGTGGTTTTGATAAAGTCTTCTAGTCTGGTTTTTAAGAATACCTTTATTTTATTTAATGTCTGTTCCTTCAGAAATAATGTTTCCTAGATCATAATTTTGGTGTCTTCATTGTAGGTTTTCAGATCATAGTTTAAGTACAGTTATGTAATAATTAATATGTGTAGAGTTTTGGGATAATTTTTATGCTAATACCAAAACTCTGCTTTCAAACTAGAGAATTTAAATCAGTAATAGCTAAAGGTGAACTCAGCTTTCCAATTTAGACTGAGAAGCAATGGGCAGGATATGGATTTGATGAGTGGGCTGATCAACAGATAAGGAAGTGGTTGGGTGGTATATGCAGAGGGTAAAGGTTAACATCTCAGTGTCCTGATGGACATCAGTGACAAGTGGTGTGTTTTGGGAGTCTGGTCTGGGACCAGTGTTATTTAATGCCTTCATTAATGACACAGATGAATGGATCAATTGCACCCTCATCAAATTTGCAGATGACACCGAGTGGTGCAGTTGACACACCTGAAGGACAGGATGCCATACAGAGGGATCTGGACAAACTCAAGAAGCAGGCACATAGGAATCTCATAAGGTTTAACAAGACCAAGTGCAAGGAGCTGTACCTGGGTTGGGGCAACCCCAGTATCAACACAGGCTGAGGGATGAACAGATCTTGAGCAGCCCTGCTGAGAATGACTTGGGGGAGCTGGTGGGTGAGAGGTTGGACATGAGCCATCCATGTGCACTCACAGCCCAGAGAGCCAAGTGTGTCCTGGGCTGCATCCCAAGCAGAATGGGCAGCAGGTCAAGGGAGAGGATTCTGCCCATCTGCTCCACCCTGGTGAGACCCACCTGCAGTGCTGCCTCCAGCTCTGGGGTCCCAGCACAGGAAGGACAAGGCTTTAAGTGAATGAAGGTCTATTTAGATTACATATAATGAAGCCTTTTTTAAAATGCAAGTAATTAAACACAGATTGCCTGGAAAGGTGGTAAATGCCCCATCCATGGAAACATTCAAGGCTGGGGTTTTTGAGCCACCTGATCTAGTTGATAGTGTCCTTGGCAGTGGGGTTGCACTAAGTAAATTTTAAGGATCATTTCCAACTCAAAATATTCTATGATGGTATGATTTTAAATAAATTACTTTAGAAGACGTCACTACCATATCCATATAGACTCAGACACTGAGAACAAAGTGTAGTACATTGAGGTATGTAGTAGCCTTTACACACTGTGGCCCTCCTTAAGGCTTTTTTACTGTCAAAGTTGAAAGATATATGATTTTTCATAGGTTATACACTCTGCATCTTTTGAAAAACATTAAGAACACCAATGGATACATCCAAAGTAATAAACAAGTATTCAAGAGACAGAATCAGTTGGACAAACTGTAATTTTCTATGTAACACTAACATGTATACAGATATAAACAGAAGGATACAAAATTCAATTCATTGCAGGCATACTTGTAGGAAACCAATTTATTTATTAAAACACTTTCTAAATAGCTATTTGGTGGATAAGATGACCTTTGACTAGCTGAAGCAAATAATAGCATTAGTTTTATGCAAACCAAAGTTCTGGATAGGAATACCTCCAGGTTTTAGAGAAGTACATACTGAAGTTAAAACTTCACAGATGCCTGTTCAACAGGACACCTGGTCCCACCAGTTTGGGAAAGGCAGTTGTGTTTCACATTGTGGTTGAAATTTTGGGCCTTCCACTTCCTCTCCCTACTTAGCATGGACTTCTCATCAAACTGGAAAGTGGATCAACAACTGCAGAGCAAGCAACAATTATTTCTGTGTATTAACAGCCTGCTAAATAAAATTAGTAAATGGGAATTAACATAAGATATATCTACATTTTTCAGAACTGTTTGTCTCCTTTACCAATGAGAATATCTTGGGCTTGCTCCAAGATCTAAAGAAACAAAGAATGGTGAATCAGGTATTAGCCTGGTGTTGAGGAACACCTTTAGTGCAGGTAGCCCACTGTGCAGCTCCAGTCTGAGCTGCCGGTTGAGCTCTGGGTGGCAGGAGCTCTGGAAAAGAGAGAGAACTGGTTCTGACCCATTGCACAACTAAGGGCACAGGGATCTGTGTGCCAAACAGGTAAGGGACATTCAGAGACAAGGCAGGAGCCAAGGACCCAGCAGGAAGAGATGAGAGTTTGGCATGCTTAAACTGTGAAGGTGCCAAAGTGCAGGGTTTTCTTTGTTGGGGTCCTTCCTAGGAAGCACCAGCCTGAGCTGTTATTCTGCTGTTGCACCATGATTAAATTACTTAAAGGATCCAAAGGTCTGAGACTATGCTACGCAAAACCAAGGGTCAGCCAGTAAGGAAACTTTGACTGACTGTGTGTAAGAGTGGAGTGAGTAGGGAGTCAAGTGGGGCACCTTTTGGCTCACTGGAATCACCCACTGGAAAGGGGCTTTAGTCCCAGCAGTGGCAGTCTGAGGTGGTGTGTGACTGCCAGAGTGGCTCCCAAATGGTCAGACAGGGAAGTTTCCTTGACACCTAGAAAGTCTGGAATAAAAACTAGCTTGCCCCACGAAAAAGAGTCTGGCACCATCCTCTTGATACCTGCCTTTGAGATATTTTTAAATACATAATATATATATATGTAAAATAAGATCCCCTCTCAGTCTTCTCTTCTCAAGACCACAGTGTGGGGGTCAACAGTGGGTGTGTGGATCCTTTAATGTCTGAGGTAATTGATGAGGAAATTGATGAGTTCACAGTATATCCTTGGAAAAAGAGCAGTTTAAAGTGCACCCTTAAAAAAAGAGTGAGTCACCTGAAAACTGTAGCCAATAAAATATTTCCATCTACGCTTAGCAGAACTGAATAGCCAATTGTGTGATGACACAGTGTAGACAAGTAGCAGACAAAAATGAAGTTGTAACTAAAAATAAAGTTTATTGTGCTATTTCAGCTTGAATCTGTCTCAACCTCTTCTGTCCACAACTCCTCCCTACCCCCACGAAACAGGACAAACAGTGTTACAAAGACAGACAAAAGCCCCACTATGGATATCATCAGTCCCTTAAACATAGAACTGGACCAGAATTTTCACATCCTTGAAAAGACTTACAAACTTCCAAAGCAGAAGTGCATGGAATGCATGTAATCAGCCAAAACTGGTCTTGTGAATATTTTCCCAAACAATTTGTGCTACTGTCTACCTATTTTCATAATGCAGATAGAAATGGTTTTGACAGAAGGCTATCACTTCAGTGTGACTTTTCCACTTGCAGTATTGTATCTTAGAGTTCAAACTATTTTCAAGCAGCTCGGTTGAAGACATCCATGGTCACTGTTCTGGATTTTGAGACATTCTTCACATGAGAAGAAGCTGAGAGAGCTGATTATTTTTTCAGACCGCATAAGAGGAGGCTCAACATGCGCAAACAGCTTATGGGAGGGATGGAAGAAGATGAAGCCAAACTCTTTTCAGTGGTGCCAAATGACAGTAAAAGAGGCAATGGATGTGCAATGAAACACAGGATGTTCCTAGTGAACATCAGGAAATACTTTTTTACAGTGAAGATGGTCAAACACAGCATTAGGTTGCCCAGAGAAGCTGATAAACATATTACAAAGATATGCAAAATGCAGCTGGACACAGTACTGGGCAAGCTGGTCTTGCAGACTCTCCTTGAGGAAAGCAGCGGGACCCACTATCTAAAGACATCCTTCCCAACCTAAGTACTTCTGTAACTGGGGACATACCAGCTGCAAGGCTGAGAAGCAGTGCACTCAAATCCACAAAAAAACCCCAACAAAAACCCCAAACCAAACAACAACAACAAAAAACCCCTCTGTACTGTGTAGCTACCTCTGCACACAAATTCTGCTTATCTCAGATTTATTCCATATCTGCACATCAACAGGCATTTTTTAATAAGCTGCATGGTCTGCTTTTGTTCTTGGATAATATAGAATTGCAATATAAATCCAGAGTTTTCAGAAGCGATCAAGGCTCCTAGGACTTCTTTTTCTTTTGGTAGCTAGCTGATGCCAAAACCACTGTGTTTGCCTTCTTCTTCAGGAAACCAAAGTTTCCAGATCTTGTGAAAACTTCAAAGGAAATTCTTGCTTAGTTGCATAGCAAGAAATTTGGCCAAGGAAGGTCTCTTTAGTATAAAAAACCGCAAATGCCTAAAAATGTAAGTTGTTTATTTTGTGCACTTATATTGTTCACCATGAACCAGCTTCCCCATTATTTAAAGGTCTTGGCTGTGCAATAGAGTTTTAGGGTTCTTGCTGTATTGCAGTTTGTAAACAAGAGAGACAGATTCAAAGTGGTGAAAAAAAAAGAAAAAAGAAAGGAAAAGATAACAAAATAAAACAATGCAAATTAAATAATAAAATTTAAAAGCCAGATTTTTCTAAGGAAAGATGCCAAGATCACTACTTCAAATAATTAAAGAAAACTCATATATATCCCATGATTTGGAACACATAATTTCATTTGATTTTCAAGCACTTCCTCAGCATTTTGGTTATGGAATAGAGTACAACCAAATGTTAAATGCTTGATTACTGACAGCAGTAAAAAACAAAAGACATTGGTATGCACATTGGTAATGGAAGTCTCTTTTTACCCTTCTTTTTTTTTTACCTCTGTCTGCTAAAGGGAAAAGAGTTAATTCTGCATCCTGTAAAAACTTATCCATTCATAAAAAAGTCATGAACTGTCTACAGTCAAATGAATATTTTACTTTTTAAATGTGACTTACACTGAGTCAGTGCTAGTTTACTGGCAGAGAGGAAAATTCTACAGTCTTCAAAACACAAAAATGCCCTTTTCCCTACTTGTGAGAATATATCTAGTGCAACTGTTTATGAAGGAATTATGGTGAAACATGTGAATAAATTCAGGAGTGGTACTTGTGGGTTACCATTTCTTGCAGTAAGTTTTGTAAGATTGGAAAGTTAAATTATAAACTACATTCCAAAGTATACCCACATAATTTATGAAACACATATTTACATATAGCACACACATACCAATATACTTTGCTTAGCAACAGGTCCGCTGAATTTCCAATTAAATAAAACTTCTAGTTCCATGGGCATTATCCTTTCAGTGGTATAAGACATGAAAAGAATGCCTAAGATCCACATCACATTTGAACCATTACAACATGTTAGTGAACTGTGTATAAAATAAGTAACATTGGTCATCACACGATTCATAGCACTTTTTCAGCAGAAACTTTTCACCATGGAAATTTGCTTTGACTGTGGAGAACACTAACTGAAAATAGAGATATAATAACTCCATGCCTCTTTTAGATAACGTACCTTTTTACACCCTTACAACAACATGCTCCTGAACTAAGCTTCAGCCATTTTATTCTTGTTCACCTTCTTGAGCAAATGGTAGGAAGGCAGGAAGGCAGTTCACTGGAAATGATGGTTCAGCAGGAAATGGAAGCTTTGAGGGACTTTCAAGTTTTGTAATTTGTCGATGAGACAGGAGCTAACAAATATTACTGCTTGAGACCTGCTGAAAATCAACAGTTTCTGGAAAAAAATAAGCCCATGCCTTTGCATGTATTGATGGTACCTAAAAAAAAGAGATAAAGCAAGCAGTATACTACTCAGTAAGCTTACATTTAAGATAATGAAAGGCAAGACATAAGGAAGGATTTTCACTAGCATTATAGGACAATGGGTTTTTACCTGAGTGAACAAAAAGGAGTAAGAAAGGCTGAGTCATTCACTGAGATCATTCAATGAATCATTGTGGAAAAAAAACCTCCACAGGATTATTTTTCAAAATTCAGCAGGAACTGTGAATGCTTGTAATGCTTTGTAAATTGAAGCAAATCTGATTGGAGAAAAACATGACACAAATTAAAAATTATTAAAAATTTTTTGTTGCTCTCTTTGCATATTTCTCCTGTGCCTTACATAGGTTAATGGAGGCATGTAGTTCTGAACAAGAATAGTTATCTTCCAGTCATGCTATGTAACTAAGTAAACAGTACTGTACAATATGAAAATTCCTGGAAATTAAATTATATGAAAAATTCTGTGGTTCCAGTTTTCAGAAGGCAGTATAAGAACATCAGTGAGCAAAAATTCCCAGCTGTAATGGTGCGTGTTTATAGTGGTAAAAATAAAAGTCTGTCTATTTCTCTTGGACAAATCAATACTCAGTGAACAAGAGAAGAAATATTAACAGCTGGCTTAAAAAAGTACACCTTATCAAACAGAGTAAATAGGAGTCAGTAAGTAATTTTTATAACGAGGTCACAAAAAAAAATTGCTTGCAAGAAAATCATAGAGGATTATGTCTTGGGTATTGTTGTGAGTTCACCTTGGCAGGCCTGGATTTGAGTTCTGAGATTTGGACCAGGCCTAGAATTGTCGGGTGACTTGAGCTGGACTAGGCTAGCTGACAGCTGACTTCTTCTAACCAATGATATTGTATTCCATACCATAGTGACATCACCTCAAAAAAAAATAAAAATCCAATATGTGGGAGTGGCTTAATTAGTTCCATCATGGCTGGTCTCGGAGAAGGACATGTGCCGGCCTTCTCCTCTGGTTAGGCCTTACTCCTACTGCTACTACATCATACTCTGTTTTAGTTTCAAGGAAGTAGAAATATTTTGTTGTTATACTTTCTGTTTCTTGCTAAGTGTCTTTTAAAGTACTTATAGAGCTAAATAATAGACTGTATTAACCGGGGAGTGGGGAGTTATTTCTTATTATATATATAACTTATATAAGTGTGTGTTATATTATAGTTTTCTTTTAGTTTTCTCTTTTCTATATAAATATATAGTTAGTTTCAGCATAAACCTGGTTTGGAAGTTTTTTTTCCTCTCTCTCCTTCCTTTTCTCTCGGCTAGTTGTGGGGGGAGAGGAACACTTTTTCTCTGTTCTTGGGCAGTTGGCATTTTGCCAGCTCAACCCAAGACAGATATTTCTTCCACAATTACTAGAGTCAAAAGCTTCAAGAGAAAAGGTTGCATTTTTAGTAGGGTTTTGGTTGTTTGTTTTTGGCTTTGTTTGGTTTGGTTAATTATTTGATGTTGTATTTTTTAAATCAGTATAGACTACAAAATTCTTTGAAGACGTGGGGAGTACTTTCATCTTAATGAGGTATAATTGAGCATAAAAGAAAAAATTTCCTTCATCCTGTTTAAATCATGCTTATGTCCCTAAATGACAGTGTCTGACTAATACTGATTTATTTTACTGATCACAATGTCATGATCATAGTACAAGCTAAGTGCCCCAAAAAAGATGTGGATTCTGAAGTATAAAATATTGCCTTACCTAACTCATCATTTCATCCTGTCAGAGCAGCATATACCAAACTGAATTCGCACAGAGAGAAAGCTCAGCTTCTTGGGGTGGGATCCACAATAAGCAGAGTGCTACTTTGGAAGGTGACCAGAGGGACAGTCAGCAGGAGAAATCATTCAGTCTTCAAATCCCCTAGATGACAATGACTGTCAAGACAAAACCAAAAGAAAAAAAAATTATCTCTGAGTTGAAACCAGAACAGAGTATCACAACTGCAAGCACAACCTAATCTATTGAATAACTTGAAAACAGAAAACTGATACTGTGTAAAAAGTACCAGTATCTCCAGGTTTTAGCAAGGCATGGCTGAGGAGAGGTTTGTGGGTCAGAAATTTTGACTAACAATTTTGATGTGAGCATTAGGGAGGGGTTTAGTACCTGAAGCCTTTGGTGAACAAAACTCCAGACCCATGAGGAATGAGAAGTGTTAGAGATTTTATATTTTCTGGAAGAAAAGTCTCAAAGTTAAAAATATCTCCTTGAATATTTGGTCAGATGCGTTCAACACAAATAGTGAGTTTTGTGTTAGGCACTCTGAATTAAATTTTAATGGTGTAACTTACATGATCTTTTTCCAATCACGTGCTGAAATTTTGAACTCAAGGTCTGAATGTTGCAAATTTTATGTAGTTTTATTAAGTTTCCTGTGGTGATAAAGATGGAAAACTCAAATTATTTCAGGGGGCTTTAAAATTATAAGTGATTTATGTATGACATCTCTACACAAACATAGAATAACACTTTTGTGGGTTTTGGTGGTTTTCTTATGGTAAGAATGGATTACTTTGGTACCAAAGTTCAGTTTCATTTAGAGCCTTTGTCTTGAGGGATAGTTAATCTTCAATCCTTTCCTACCCTGGAACAATTTTGAGATTGTCACAAGAAGGATAAATTTCATGCCATTTTCTGTTCTTATTACAGTCTTCACATTGTAATGAGAATGGATTAATTTTGTTCCATTTTCTGTCCTCGTTACAGTCTGTTATGAGAATGGATTAATTTTATGACATTTTCTTCTCTCATTATAATCTTTGTTATGGGAATGAGAATACTTAATGAGAATGAGAACATATCAAGCATTAAAGGTCTGCAAGAACTCATGACAAAGACTGTAACAAGAGGAGAAACCGGTACCCAATCCATTCTTGTGACAATCTTAAGACTGCAAAGAGAACTAGGGGTAAAATTATATTCATCCATTCATAAGACAAAGATTATTGAGAAAATCAAAATTGAAACAAAATTAATCAATTTTTTATGACAACTTGGACATTATATCAAACCTCATGGTGAGCTTTAAAAAGTATAGTACATTAACAGAAAAAGTCATAGTAGGACTGTTTGAGTGGACCTATATACAAGAACATACTGCTTTCAGGATATAGAGTCGTTTTACTAGATTTAGTCAGTGCACTCTGAGCCATAATTGCCTAGTATATGATCTAGATGTCATTAATGTAAAATGGGACCCACAGAGAGCTTCAGTGGGAATCCACCCAACAAGTTCAATATAACCAGCAATTAATGTCAAATCCTGTTTCTCATAATTCTCTAGACAATAAGAGCCTTTCTTGTATGAATGCTGCATCAGTTCTTCCTCAGGGCTTAAATATTACATTAAATATAAAAAAAATCCATATTAAAAACAATTTTATTTCCATAATCCACAACTAGGTCTACTTACCCTTGGAGTACTTATTTACATGTAACAACTGATTCTGAAATGAAAACAGTAGGATCTTAGGTCAAGGTTTGGGCTTTTTCATCCTGATAATTTAAAACTGTATACTACCATCACCTTCTATATTTTGGAATAGATGTCCTAGCAGAACTGAAAGAAAAGAGCTTCATAAATTGAGTGAAGACTTTTGGAATCACTGGAGATGTGCAAATTGAAAATTAAATTTTATTGTAATGACTGCCTAAATAGCTTGTAACAAATGGAAAGCAAGTAATGAATATGAAATTTGGCAATTTCCTAAAAGCTGCTAATAACCTGCTCTCCTAAGGTGTCTAGTGTGAAACATGGAATAGACAAAGAGCTTTGAAGCCAGATGGAAGAGAAAGAACAAATTATTTTCTTTCTAAAATGTCAGTGCTGCATCCAAATACTTTTACTGCAGCAAAAGAAGAGTTAATAACAAGATGCAAATATCACACCTGTAGTTGCACTGTAATACTGCTGTCAGCTGGGATTTCAACTCTGATCAGTGAGAACTTGCAGTGATGTTACATCCAATTCAACATGGTTATCCATGTCTCAGATCTGATCACACCTTCTGCTCTGGAATGTCCTGGGGAAATTTCATTCCTGCATCCTCTACATCTTCTGTTAAAGGTTAGCCACTTTCTGCAATAGAAAACCTACCAGAAGAGATGTCAGGAAGGCTGCGTAAGTTTTAAGACCAACACACCTGACAGGTTTTTATTTTTTCAAATAAAACTAACAGAAATAGAAGAAAATCAGCTTACAATCAAACCAATTTTGAGTAAACCAGTAGACAAAAAAAGAATAAAATCAGTAGGGGAAGAATCTTACAAGATTTGTTACAAAATGACAATAGGATTTGGGAACACCTTGAATTTAAAGGATGACAGGGATAGTTCACAGCAAATTTGTCAGTTGATATAAAAAACAGTGTGGAAGAAAATATATTTAAACACTATTTACCCTCCTTTGTGGTTTAGTGGGAAGCTTTATAGAATTTTTTTCAATTTATATAGTCACAGTCTGAGTTCATGACACAGGTCAATATTTTTTACTATAGGACAGTATTTTTTTATTATGAGAAAATTTTAACTGAAGTTGTTTGCTCTGTTGCCCCAGAGAAAGGAAATTAATACTTTCTTACATGTTGCTCTATAAGATAATAAACTCAGATGACTGAATGTTCTGGCTGTTTGCATTAATGTAGGAATTTCAGGTCAGATCCTTGAAGATATTTAAATATCCAAGTTCCCCTGATTTCAGGGTGAATTAGGTGCCCAATGTCTGTGACTTTCAATATCTTTGATATGACTCATTTAAAGTCTGAATTCTAGTTCTTCAGTATTACAAAAAGTGTTGTAGCACCACTTATGGATGTTCTTAAAATCTTAGTTTTCTGCCTCAAAGATAATAATAGCAATTTCTAACTAAAAAAACAATTTGAGAATTCTAAACACTTCCAAGAAGTTAAACTCTGCTCCGTTCAGTCTTTCATAGCATATCATCTTCACTTTGAGAGATTGTTGCCACTTCTGTAGTCTTGGTGAGGTATCTTTGGGCACATAGTGCTCCACTGTCCTTTCTCTCTCTGCTTTTGAGTGCATAAAAGTCCTTTATTTTACCATAGCCTGTGTATAATTTCATGTAGCTTCATGTAAATCCCTGCCATGAGCTGTGCTATTGTCAATAAGGCTGTCTGGAAAAGTGAGAGCCTTACTTATGTAACTAATATTCATTTTTCAAAAAAAAAAATTTGAAAAGACAT
>JAOXXN010000372.1:726601-745276 GCA_026770055.1 Myrmophylax atrothorax
CTCACTTTTGTTTATTCATAGTGCTTTACATGCTGAGTTCAACACTGCCAGACTAAATACTGCTGGGTTTCACTCCACTTTTGAGAAGAGAAGAGATCTTTCATTTGTAACATCAGTTATTCCAACATTATTGTTTTTCATGCATGTATATTAAATTCAATTTAAAAAATGCTTCAACTTCCTTGGGATTTCTGAGATGGCTTCACACTTTGCTACACTGTGATCATATGAAGAAACCTCCCAACCCCTGTGCAAAGTCAGTTTAATGTCACATGGAAGCTCATGAATAGCGACACCATCTGCTGATACTCCCCTCCTGCACCACTACCCATTTCACAAGAAAATATAATCAGATGTTGTAATGTTTATAAGAACATTAGCAGTTTCATGTTTTCCTGTTTCATTGATTCTGGTTTTTGCTTAGGAAATGTTTCTGCCTCCAATCTCTTTTCAATTTTTTTGTTTGTTTGTTTAATACTCTCTCAAATGTTTAGATGCTTGTTGATATCCAGTAAGGTTCCATGAGGAGTGAGAGTCTCCTTTGCTTGGCAAGTTTCTACTCTGTTGTTAAGACCTTTTATTTCTGGATCTCCTTCACTCTGAATCTTTTGCTCTCAACTTCTTATCAAGGATTGAAAAATTGTAAAATTGCCTTTTGGAGCTCAGATAATTAAAAACTCTTGTACATTCCCCACCTCCTCTTCCTTATAAAAATCTATTTGTCATATAGTTCCTTCTTTGATGTAAGGCAGTACTGGTCACAGAAATGTAATATGGATTCATAGCTATCTTCCTCTGCACAAATTTACATTAAATTATTAAAAATATTGGTGGTTTCAGCACTAGTTTCAGTGAAATATGAGTCTATTGATATGACTTTTTTACCATTATTATTTATCTACCACATCTGTAAGGTTATTCCAGCTTTGGAGGGCTTTAATTGACCTCTTCTTTCACCTAAGGTATTCTCTAAACAGGACTCCCAGAGCTCAGAGTTCAGAGTTCTGCTCAAAGCATAAAAGACAGTTCAATGTCTATGTTCTTGCTGATTGGAATTTTATAAACTCTGTAATGTCACAGCCAGCTTTAAGTAGTCCCTGCCATCTCAGACTTAATGACACAGGGCCCCTTTTGTCATTGAAATTACGGCTTTCAGTTTCTACAAACCCCAATTCTTTAACCCCAGCTTTTGGTGAGTCTTTTCACCCTGGTCAAATAGTCAGCAGTGCCTGCACAGTTCTTAATTAAACTGCACATGTGGCTGCAAATCTAAGGACCACTAGTTTGACTGTAATACACACATGTAACAAAACATAGGCCCTCCCTCTGCAAGAAAAGAATGGCCACCCCTGTGGGACAGGAGAATAACTGCTGGTATTGCAGCTGAATCAGACACCCCAGAGCTTGCTTCATCTCTAAATGACTTAAAACCAAATAAAAATATTAAAAATATAGTATTTCTTCTATTTATATATGGCTCTTTTATTACAGAAAAAATGTTATTAGTATACCAATTGAAATTCCATATTTATTCTTGGTACGTTTACTATGAACAGACAAAAAATATTGAGTCATTCTTATATTATCCTTTGGGAGAAATCTTTGTGGGGTTTACTCAAGGTTGCTATAAATACGGCATATTGGCAATAAAAGTAGCTGAAATTTTATTTTCAATATGAATAATGAAAGAGATCTTTTAAAATAAGAATTGCATTAAAACTCCACAAAAATTAAATTTCATTTAAATATGAACATTTGTGAAGTTTTTAATGTTTTGCTTTAAATTATGACATCTGCCTAGTTGAAAGGCAAATTATCATTCAGAAATTTTTTAAACAGTCATAGTTTCTTGTTTCTGACTTGTGTTTGCCACAAGTCCCTCTAGGTATTTTTAAAAATACTACATCTTTCCTGTTATATTACCTCTCAAGCAAAGCTAGTAGACTGTTGAAATTTACACTTCGCAGAATTGTGTTATTTTTTAAATTAAATGCTTAAGAAAAGGATAATTCTGCATTTCAACCCAGGCACCCAAAGAATATGAAAACCTATTTCATGGAAGTGTTGCTGCATTAAACTTAGAACTTAATCCTCAGCACTACCAAGTTGTTCAGCTATCTGTTTCTGTGTCTACCATGTCTCAGCCAAGTGTAGTCACTCTTCCCACTGGTGTGGGAGGACTCTCAACTGAAACCTTTCTTTCAGTGAAGTATTTGCTCTTTACACCCTGGAAAATTGTATATTAACTTCTTTAAGTCTCCCTACTCCTTAAGTGCTTAAAAACGTGTTTTCACACTTCTTTTAATCCTTAGCTTCTTGTTACACGTCTGCAGTATTGTTTGCCTCTCTCAGTGGCCTAAAGTTCTGTTGCAATTTCATGCAAACAGATTTCCTCTTATGATGACATGTTTCTGTTTAAGGTTTGGTTTCAGTATAACAGCATGAATCCATCTGAATCAGTAACATACATGACTATCAGTTTCAAGGAGAACACATGCATATGTTTTTTGCCCTGTGATATTATACCTGTAAAGTTTATTGAGTTTTACACTGTCATATTAGTTGTCCACCTCATTTTAAGGTCCTCTAAAAGGCCTTTCATTAATCATGATGTTAGAATATTACAGTTTTCACTTTCTCTGACTCCATTCCAATTTTCACACTTGTGAGAGCTAGATTGTCATAGGAGAAAAGCAAACTCCTAAACAAAGTGTGCATGACTTTTGCAATGTCTCTCATGGACTCAGTCATCAGTTACCTCTGTGAAGAGGCTACTGATCTGTGAAAACAAACTAGCTGCTCAGATGCAATCTCATAGCTTTCCTGCTGGCTTCTCAAAAGTTATTTATCAGGTACTTCAAAAAGCAGGATTTCCCAACCCAAAGAGGAGGAAAAGGAGAGGGAGACTGTCTGGCAAGCTGAGCACAAACGTTAATCCTGCCAGGCCAGCAGTAAGTAATTGACCTTGTTTTAAGACATAGCACAAGAATAATCTGATTAAATAACCGGAGTCTACAAGGCCAGACTGAACTTCTGACATGGACTTTCTAATACATTTTACTCCAACAAGGTTGGATATAGGACCCAAGGCACACGGCCAAACTGGAGCTTCTAACTCATTATGAAAGTAACAGTACAAAATGAAAGTTACAGTCTGGTACTTGGATTTTCCACTAAGTTCTAAACCCTCAGAACACTATGTGTCTCCTTTTCTCCATGTCAAAAAATATCCCATGTTCTATGAAATGCAACAGAAAAAGAAAAGACAAAAAGGAAAAAAACCCCAAACATTCTTTGCTGAGACTTTATTACTCTTTCAAGCTCCAACTTTATCTTTCTTATTATTGTGCTGTTTTCTACCCCAGGCTTAGTAATATGTGATGTACTCTGATATTTCACACAAGTAATGAAGTAATTTGTGTTAAGGAGGCAATGCTTCTATAAATCCTGTCTATAATTCTTTCACTACTTTTGATCTCTTTATTCAAAGGTTTACAACAACTAAAGGGTAGTTAGTACTGATTTTCCAAAAATGGCTTATCTAAGTAATGGAAAAGGTTATTTTAAAAAGATAAAAACATAAACATGTGGACTTATTTGTAATTTAAGAATAATAACCTTTAATAAAGCTGTATTTCAGCCTTTTCTTCAGTCAAAAAGTTGAAGTCAGGCAGATGAAAACATTAAATCACACATAGCAGATTTAAAGGTGAAAATGCCCTCTCAGGAGGGAATGATGCAAACTAAGTTGCATAAAGGTTTAACACAGGTGAAAAACCAAGTGCTACACCTATTAACTCATTCTGCCTTTTACAATCTGTGACATTGGTGGACCAATGAAGAGTCATAGAAATTACAGTACGTCACTTAGAGCACCAAACTCCTCAGACCATCTTTAAAAGTGCCTAGAAGGATGTTGAGTTTTTTTGTTTGTTTCATCTCATTTATTGTGTACTGTATAATAATAATTTGGGAGGAAGGGAAACAAGACACATACATTAGCTTGAGTTTGTTGAAAGTGGTGAGAAGAAATATCAGGTCTTAACTTCATTCCCCATACACAATGACAAAAAAAAAAAAGAAAAGAAAAGAGAAAAGAAAAAAAAACACTTTTCAACTGCATCTTGCCATTGGTACACAGAGGACTGTCTTCTCAATGCTGAACAGCCCTGCTTCATTGTTTCAGAATCAGCATTCTCACAGCTGCAGATTTCTCTGAACAAGTTCTTCAATCTAAATAGTCAATTATCTTTCTTAGAGAAAAGGTATTCAAATTTGTGCATTTTCACTACTTTCAAAGGAGGTTAAGAAAATTTCCATATGATATTCTTGCTGCCTACAGCATTTTAAAAAGGTTTAATATGTTTTTTTCTTTCTTTTTTTTTCCTTATCCCTGCCTTTTTGAAGGAGATAGCAATCATTTATCTCAGCAAGACATTTTTCTTGAAGAACTGTAAGCAGATAGAGATGACACCAGTGGTCATTTAAACTGATCCAGCCAATTTGTCAATAGAGAGGCAGGGCAGGAGGTGATATAGATTCCATTTTTTTTTACTATAGCCCAGGAATTTTTACCCTCCTAATATGTCAATGGTATTTTTCTACATTTGTATCACAAAAATATCTTGTCAATTGACTTTCCTAGGGACAGATAAGATACTGTGTCTTTCTCCTTTGACTAAAGGTAGAGATAAATCTGCATGGGAGTGTAGGTAGCAAGCAAGAGAAGTCTGAGCTATTATTTACTCACCGCTTGACAAAGAGAGAAACTAGAACATTCTTTAACATTTTTTTAATCATGGGATGTCACGGATACTCAGTAATACTAAACAGACCTATTTATATAAAAATCCTTTAGGTCTCAGAGCTCATATGGCAGAGATTCTTCAGGATCTCCAAAGCACAGGCATATATTACATCACACTTCTCTCTGTTTGAGAGCAACCTGCTCACAACTCTTCAATTTATATTAACATCTTTAGTGGCAGAAGTAGGCAGGGGATAAATAATGAGAGTTCATTTTGCATCTTTGTTTTCCTACAGTGGATCTGTGTGATGCAAAGTGTTTTTCTCTCAGCTGCAGTTGACATTGGTGTTCGGTGCAGGTGCTGTGTACTGTGTTCTGTTAAAATCCAAAGACAGTTCCAAATGTTAGCAGACAGTAGAGTTGAAATAGTCTATGTACTTGTTCTCTAAACCTACACTTGTTGATAAAAGTAGTTGCAATGCCTATTGAAGATACAGACATTCAGGACTTTCAAGGAGCAAACAATAGGTATGAATACATGGTTTGTGACTATCAAAATGGTGTCAATAGAGGAAAGAATAAATAAAGCTTCCAAACAGAACTGGTAAAGAAATATGAATTATACACATTTGGCAAATCCACAATTCATAAAAATAGACTACGTCATAAAAGTAGATGAGATCAATTTTTCTCAACCACAGAGTAAGTAATAGTTGTGAATTTGACCTGTGTTCTTACAGACCCCTACAAACTGAGACTACCACATGACATCTGCCTTACTTCTGGTTCTCATATTCAAATATGCTTTGTTATACCAACCTGTATACCCTTTCAATGACAGCTTCTGGCAGAAGCAGTGGCACTGGTGTAATGATATCCTCCTCTCTTGTAGACCACAGGGAATCAGAGCCTAGAGTAGTAGCTTCAGAGCACATTCACACCCCATTCATACTGGAGCTGTCCTTAAGACTAAGTGATATCCAGTTGTCCCAAAAGACTCGTATTGGATTTGAACTCACTGTTTTATTTTTATTCTTGTCCTGGATCACAGTTTCTCCAGGCATTACCAGGGAAATCTGATTTTCAGTTGATTGCAATTTACAGCTTGTCCCAAGCAGAGCAGCTTATCTCATTTCCTAGGAAGACACAATAATGTGCTTTTTTAAAATCAGCATCTGAAAATTAGCAATGAAAGCCTTTCATCTTGTACCATGACTGATATAGAAACCATCACTCTACATACCCTACTTAGTTGTAATACAAAGAATTGGAGTCATATTTCAGAAAAAATGAACAAACAAAAAAACCCAACAAACAAAAAACCCTCCTATACAGAGAAGGGAAGCCTGAACTAAGTAGCAAAATACAGATAAACCATCTATGTTCTTTATTCATTTTCTTCCTCTCATTTTCCCATCATCCATATAAATATTTTAAAACTAAATTACAAAACAAAAAAAAAAAGAAAAAAGAAAAAAGAAAAAGAAAAAAAAAGACAAAAAAAGGCTTATTCATTGAAAACTTGTTCCTTAAATGCATGTTCAAACTACTGGAATAGCCCTATATTCTAACATCCAATTTGAATAATCATTTCTGTACTACATAGATAACATTCGCATCATGTAATGAAAGGAATGGGATAACAATTATTTTCCCTTATTGAATAGGTAAGTAAATTGAGCTTGAAAATCCCTATAAATAATAAGTGTGGAAGTTAGGTCTTCCCACATGAGACTTAACTGAAACATCAGTCCTTTTCTTTGGGGGGGGGGGGGAAATCATTTTTATTTTAATAACTGTGGTTTGTGGATTTTAGTTAGAGCTAAGGGACTCTCTCCCTCCAGACTACAACTTTCTTTGAATTACTGGCTCCAGAAATAAATTCTGAAATTATGAAGTCTCCATATGAGAGATAAAAGATGAAGAGTAACTGCATGAGCTAGAGATATTTTCTCTGGTTTTGACTTATTCTGGAAAGTCAGATCAGTACAAATAATGATTAAATTAAAATACTCTCTTTCAAAAATCCAACAGAAAATGCTTTACAGAAAGTTATATGAATGAATGTTATAAGTGACTGCCAAGGGGCAGGATTTAGTCCTAACCTGAATCATCCTTTTTAAAAGACAATTTACAGAGTCATGTATTGTATAATACAATATGTTTTCCAATTGTAGTAGTTGCTTTACCTTAAAAATAGAGAAAATACTTTTTTTGCTCTATGTTCACATAGCTTATCTAAATTTTTTGTCATTTTCTCAAGTTTTCTACCTCTGATTAAGAGAAAGGTATTGGTCACCATATTTACTTGAAAAATACACGCACATCTCAAAATTATTTGAATACCCATTTTGTAGAATTGTCAGGTTTTGACTAATGTATTTTATGCTAACTTGTTTTGGAATATTATTGCTGAAATTTCCAGATAGTCAATGAGTTTTTGTCTAAGATACCAGACAGAGAAAACAGGATCTGTTTCTCTCTGCCATGAATTCTAGTGGCTTTCAGCTGAATTTTTCAGTGCCTCAGTTTCAAAACCTCAAAAGGTAGATTAAAAGACAAACTATACTGATTGCCAGATAAACTAGTGGGGTTAGAAGGCCGAGTTATATGAAAATTCTATTTGTCTGATGCACAGAAGTGAAGCTAAATGAAACCAGTCACTGAAACTAGATCATTCTGTTATTCATGTTTCCATCATATTTATATTTAGCTGTATTTTATGGGCATGTTTGCATAAGTGCATTTCTGGGAAAGTTAATGGTGTTATAAACATGCTTTGGATGAGCAAATTTCCAGTGTAATCACTTGAAGTTTTAACATGGAAACATTCCACATGTCAGGGGATGAAGATGGTGTTTGCTTACAGTCAAGGGCCAATGATGGGCGTACAAGTTGTGGTAATCCTTCTGAAGAGTAAAAGCCCTTGAAGAAGAAGAAAGACCTGTGAGAAAGAAGGATTGATATTGGAAATTACTAATATGTGCCTTGCTGAGTAGACAGCACAGTTACAGGTTTTACAGTGAAGATAAAACTACAAGAAGTAAAAAATGGACTTGTCGATTGTCTCTTAAACATATGAGAACCAACTACTTGGAAATATCACTCATTTTCCTTACCAAAAGAGTAGCTGCCTGTCTTGTACTGTTTGTCTCTTTGCCCTCATTTTCATTCCCCTCTACCTTGACATGATGCTTTATTAAGGACATTCCATTCATTACCCGCCGGTGGAGACAGTGGGTTCATCGAATGCTCAGGCAGCTTCACATAATTTCCTCAATTTCCCAGTGAGATTTCCAGAAGTAGTTAATCGCATGAGTAGAAATCTAACACAGACCTTGTTGCTGCCAATCAAAGGGTAAAGTATAAAATGGTTCTTTCCTTAGGTTACTAGGTTTTCTAAAGGCATAGTCCTGAATAAGGCAAATATTTCATTTGCATGCACCTGGGTGGTATTTGTCAAGAAAAGACCTAGCAAGACACCCAAAGAGCTGGTTAAAGTAGCTGGTGGAACTTTACACAAACCCAGATCTTCTCTTCTGCAAACACCCATTCACAAAGATTTGAAAGCATTATGCAAAATACATCACAATGAAGTTTCCAGTAGGTTCTCCTACACTAGTCTGAGTTCCTTAATGGGAGGAATGGGATTAGTCATTTTATTTACTCAGTTCTCACAGGCCTGGGACAAAAAGTTAAATGGCAGTCATAGAAAATATAAGATTAAGTTAAAATTAAATGGAAGAAAAAAACCCACAAAGATAAATGTTTGATCTGCCTTTTTTATTGTTTATTAGTGTATTACTCGTTGAAATACCCTAGATCACAGTACTAAAAGCAAGTTTAGAGAATTTGCACATTCCATTGAAATGTAAATAATGATAAAAAACACTGTAGAACAGTGTGGTCATATGCTGAAATACTTCTTCATGAACATTTCTCTAAGGAAAACATTTTGCCAATTGAATTTTAAAATAAAATCTCCAGTGACACAAGAATGTTATTTACTACAGAATTCTCTGTAAATGAAAGTCTGAGGAAAGAAACTAGTCATTGTAAAACTTGAAACAGAGCATTTTGTAAAGTCTAAATTTAAAAATAAAGACTGTAACTTTTTAACTGAACAGATTTGCAGAAGAATTTCCAAGCTCTTCATGTTGCAACACACAGGAATTGATATTCCCCTGAGCAGAGAAATTTAAGGCCTGTCAGCCTTATTAAGAAATCACAAGATATGAGACATTTTTACTGCTATTGGATAAATCTCATATTGTCACATTAAATTCTGTATTCAGTCTTGTACTCTTCATATCAGAAAGGACAGGCCTGAAGTAGAAGTTGTTCATGATTCTATTTTATGATATACAGCACTTCATTTTTTATTTGTCAATATTATTTAAAGGCAGGGCTTCAAAACAACAGATTTTAAGTTTTCACTTCTAAAAGCCTGTTTGTGCTCTGCTTTCATTTGTTTGCTAACAGGTTATGTTTACATCATTATGTATTGTTTTTCCATGCACTTTAAGAAAAAAAAAAACAACAAGACAGGCAATTCACTGAAACAAAAATAAACTTAAAGAAACACAACAATCAATTAGCAGTAACGAAAATAAGGGCAGAAATATCAATTTATTCAACAAGAAATGAGCAAGAAAAAGAAAACCAAAACAGAACAGTTTGCATCTACGGGTGACTACAAGAGCAAGAAGAAATTTATCTCAATGTGGAGTTAAAAATCACAGAATCACGCAATCTTCTGAGTTGGAAAGGACCCAGATAGGTCATCAAATACACCTCCTAAGTGAATGGCCCCCACAGGGATCAGACCCGTGATTTCGGTGTTATTAGCATTGTGTTCCAACCAAAACAGTTCACCCACTAAAGTTGCTTTGAAGAGGTAAACCAGATGGACAAGTAAGTGAGTAGAGTAAAATCGGAGAAAATAGGGCTACATATGAATTAAATCTCGAGAAGTACACACCCAAGCTTCCTAATACAATATCGATGGAAATGTCTTGGAGTGACTAAAACAAAATCAAACATCAAAGATGCAAATTGTGAAGACAGGTAAGAGTGGTCTTATTCTTACTGAACAGGAACTGATATTCTTATGACTCATTTTAGGCTTTCAAAATTACAAAGTACATTGATCCAAACAAAGTTCTGGATCAAAGAACATAATTTATAGAAATCTGAGATGGGAAGAAAGCAAATTATCTGTGTCCCAAACATATAAGGTTCTATACTAATAAACTCACTGTGATTAAAAAGATTAATCATCTGAGTAGGCAAGAATTCAAGTACCTATATACATATCCTCATGCATAGTTGGTCTATTGCAACAGTCAAAGAATATAGCACAAAATCCACAGTCTTTAAACTGTCTAAAAGCATCTTTAATAAAACTTTATTACCTTTGGCTGCTCTTTGGCCTGGCTTTCTAAGTGGATAGCTAGGTTGCAATAAGAATCATAGCACAGAACTATAGAGGACATCCTCTGAAAGCAGCCTTAATTTACATCTTACACCTGGGTAAAGCAAAAATAGATCTCCATCAGAACACCTCACCTGAAAGTGCATTTTTTCCAACATACTATAAAAACAATCTTCCTGAGAACAAATGAAAAAATTAGAAGAAATAACATTGATTTGCAAAAAGTTTGTTTACATCCCTGGATGTAATTAAATTAAATATAATCAGCCAGAATATTTTCAGATTAAATCACAGAGAAGGAACAAATCCTCTGTCTCTTTTATTCTCTCCATCTCTCTCTCTCTCTCCCCTCCCTCTACCCAGACATTCTACACCATTGGAAATAAATAAAACATGTGTATAAATGTACAGCTAGATCTAAGGGAATTTTATAACTATGTTATATATACACACAAACACACACACACACACACACACACACACACACACACACACACACACACTTATGTATATATATATATATAACTTTCCAATAAGAATTCATTCTCTCATGGCAGAAAACTTTTGTCAGTGGTGTTAGTATCTTGTCTCAGCTCTGAGACATATTTCCTTTAGAAGTATTTTGATTTCCTGATGATTTGTTTAGCTAAGTCTGTTTTCCAAACCACATTTTCCAGATACCTTCATTCACAGTATGAGTTTGACATGTCTGTACTTTTTGAAACTTGGTCTAGATAAGGTTTAAAACAACACCAGTTACTGATTTACAGCCTTTGTAAGGTTTCAAAGTTTTAATGAATATTAGATGAATTTTATCCTAGAGAAGCCTCTGATCAATGAATTAGTTTCTTCTAAGGCCTGCGTGCTGTATTCTGAGGAAAGTATTGCTAAAAGCATGAAACCTGAAGAAGATGTAAAGTCATAATGCAAACACAGAAATCATATGGAAGTCTTGCAGTTTGTGTTGCCAGCATTGTGAAGTGTTGAGGGAAGTGGAAGCCACATGGTCTCATTCTTCTACATGATACCCAAAAATGTAGAAACCAAGTATAATCTCATCTATTTTATATTATTAACTTTTTTAAACTAATAATTTTATTGTTACTATTCCAATTTTTTACAAAGTAGACTGGTCACCTGTACTGGGGAATATCTAAAAAAAGGAAAAAAAATTACTATATATGGAACTGCCTGCTCCATTTTTCTTAGTGAAAATTTCTTACAAAGAGGGAGACTGACCCAACGAATTCTTTCAAAAATTTGTACTTAGATCAGACTATTTTTTTTTCCCTCAGGAAAAACATAATCATTGAAAGAGTTGTTCTGCAATCTCTATTATGAACAACTTTATTGTGTGCTTTCCTTCACATGTTATTTAAGGTCAAATACAGTTCTGTGCATTTACAAATACCACATGTGTCTGTCTGGAGTTCCTAAGTCCTTAGCATGCCACAGTTAGGATCAGTGAATCTATTTTCTCATTACCAGAAGTGGGTAGTGTTTTTTATGAAACTGAAAGGAATGAGTAACTGGCTTATTTAAAAATATACATTCCCCCATATTTTCTAACTGTTGTGACATCAACAAATTTTATGATGGAAATTCTGATAAAATTCCTATGCTATTCCATTACCTTTTTATAGTGGTACTTTCTCAAATCTGCTCTAAATTTAGACTTCTAACCATTTATCACAAAGTTTTGAAAATGGAAAGCATTAAGGTTTAGCACATTACATATATATATATCTTATATATTTTTATATATATATACACACATACATACATATACATACATACATTTTCAAACTATCCATTCATGGATGAGATTCAAAATTTCCATGCATGTGTCTCCATCACTGGCTATAAATTGGAGCTCTTACTTTTATACTACTTTGCAGTGATATTATCAATTTCTTAAGAGACAAAAAAGACTTTACTGGGGAAACAGTCATTTTTCGAGGAAAAAGGCAACTGCTTCAATAAGAAGAAATAGACACTTCAATTCATATTTTTTTTAAGTTGGCCTAAAAAGGATTTAAAGTTTTTTTTCTACATTTCATATATCTCATTCTCTTATAATGTCAAATATCTTAAAGTTGTGAGGAGTTTTGTTTTCAGGTTTTGGTGTTTGAGCAGTTGTTTGGTTGGTTAGTTTGGTTTCTTCGTATTTTTGCTTGCCAGTTTTGTGCTTCCCCCCAACTCCTTCTCCCTATTTATACTATCACAGGACCAAATTCCACTGTGCATAGTAGACGCTGGGTAAGTTTTGTATGAAATCTGTGAAATACTGAGCATTTTATTATGACCTCTCCAGTTTTAAATTGTATTGTCTTAGAAGTTCACATCTGACAGTGTTGTTTCTATTGACTAACATTGCCAGGCTCTTCTTGTAAGGCGACCAGAAACTTTTGGGTTCTAATATCATGGGTTTCCTATTATTGAACAAGAGTTTCACATCTTCCAAGCCAATTTAGCCAGAGATGGATGAAAAAGCAGAACATTTTACCTCAAGATGGGAAGTTAGATATTTCTCACAGATCTGGGAAGTATCAATTTCCTTATATAAGAAATTTTATGATATACAAAGTTCATCTCTGCTGAGCCACAATGAAGAAAGATGAACTAAACTTTTTCTAGAATGGAGCAGAAAGGGGCTACTAGGATTTTAGAGTGAAGAGGAAAGCCTCCTTACCAAGAAAAAAAAATTTTCAGAGTCTAGTCATAAAAAGGTATAATCTGAGTTCTGCTTGGAAATTAATTACCACAAATATATAAATATTCTGCACAAACAAATGTGTGAACTGGTGCAAATATGGATGCATTGAATGAATATTAGGAAAAAAGTCTTGTTACAAAGGATCTAAATTTTAGATCCAAAAGATCTAAATTTTGCCTCCACAAGCTATTGAACTAGTGTCTAATAGAAATGTAGCTAATTTTAAGATAGAGCTTAAAAATATTGTAAAAGATATTTTTATTTCATTGATTATAGCAAAGAATAGAACATACTGAACTTTCATGTCTCATCTTCTCATGATATTTATCTCCCTTGCTCTGCTAAAACAGGAATTTTCATTCATTTATCATGTGTTTTCAGGACATTTTTAAACCCATCTTAAAGTCCTAATTTGGTAAAGACCATTATAAATCTAATATATAACAATTCTGTCCATACATACACTTAGGAGTAACTAAAAGAAAGCTACTTTTTATCTTCAATTGTTCCTTGTATTTTTTCACAAACTAAATAGAAGATCAATTCAGAGATTCTTTTTAATTATTTTTTGTCTGTTTCTTTGGCTATCAGTATGAGAGTATGAAAAATGTAGAAAATGAAAGGAAAATAAAAATCTGAGGTTTTGCAACACAGTATCTGTGGCCATAGCAACAGCACAAAGCAGCTGACATAACCACCTCATGAGATCGACAGGGGATTGGTCACCCCAGAGAGATGCAGCGAGAAGAGTAGGTTCAATTCAAGGTGGAGAATGGTGAATGTAATGCCCTCTCCTGTGACAGACAGTTGCTTTCCTTTGATAATATTCTGGGATGACAGGCAGAGTAATTATTTCAGCATGTAGTATTCTCTATCTGGAAATGTGTTGAAATCCACATTCTTACGGGGCACCATGGCACAAACACCTCAGCAATGTTTCTCTGAATGTCTAAGGGCTCTCTGTAAGCTTTGAAAAATCCACGAGCTAAAAAAACAAATAGCAACTGCCTTCAGGGCATTTTCTGTTTCTAATGTTCTCCAATAGAGAGGTCACTCACTTAAACATGTTGTTTCTTTTCTGCTTTCAAACAATGGACTATACTTGCAGAAAATGTACATGTCTTGGGTTGTATATTCTTATCTGTTCTCCTAATCAGTTTATTACTAAGTTTATGTCACGTCTGTGCACATGTGTGCACATATGTGTGAAATTTGTTTATAATATCTACATATAATTGCAATAGCCAATTACCTTTCACATAATGCATTACAGAGAGACATATGGGCAGTTGTGGATATCATTTTTGTTGCATTTTTATTTATTAGGTACATAGAAATAGTATTGCTAATTTTAATGTAGACAGGTGCTTGCTGTAGAATAATAAACTCCCAAACAAAGCTGGAAACTACATGGAATGGGCACATTTAAAGAATGAAACAGGAAAAAAAATAAAGAAAAAAGATAAAGAATTAAACCTAGAAATGGAAAGGAAGGGAAATGTAGTCAACTTAAAAAAAAAGAGATCTTAAATGATAATAAAAATAATTAGATCTAATATTGATCCCTATTAGATTCAGGCAATTAAATTTGTTCTGAAGGTCAATTCTCTATAAAATTATTAAGGTTGGACTGGTGTTTGGACACAGTACAGATTATGGGACCAGTATTCATATAGACTTTGTTCCATCACAGTTAGCATAATATCTGACCTAGGGGAAAGACCATAATGAAAGCACTTGGAAACTGGTTGTAGTGTTAAAAGAAACAGATTTTAAGAAGATCTTGTTTTCATAAATTGATAAAAGTGCTACATATTTTATTTAGGCTAATAATTCCATACTTTGCTGTTGTTTCTACATGGGGACTGGAAAAGATATTTGCTGCCAGGCCAACAGCTAAAAGGGGAAATGTAATGTAACAAAGAAATATTGTTTATTGAAATTCCTATTACCAAGTCTGCTTGGAGTAATTTTTTTTTTTACAAAATTCCAACTTTAGTAGAGCAACTTCTTTAATAAGGATGACAATATTTGGTACTATTTTTCCTCACAAGTACTGTGAAATCTTCTGATTTAGTGATTTATTGTGAGTAGTTTTCCCTACACAAACCTTAAAATTAATTAAATTTATATCTGTAGCCTCTGGCTTTTTAAATATATTTATTTATTGCATCTATTAATATCAATAAATAAGGGGGGAAAGCAAACTTTGTGCATTTTTCTAAGTTAAAAACCATATATATATACACATATACATACATATATAAATAAAAGAAATTTAAAAGGTAATGAAATTGCAAGGAGGGAGAAAATCCGATATAGCCCTGGATTTCAGAAAGTGTTGAGCCTCCTTGCTGTAACTAAGATCAATAGAAACAATGAATTTGGAATATAGATAAAATAGCTTATATAATTGTATTTGCAATTATTTAGAAGGCTGCAATGTACATCATATATGTATGCTGTCCAATAGCCACATTGCAACAGAATCACTGTGATACTGTGTGTGTCTGCAAATAAGTATGGATGGATGGATGGAGGAGGGATACAGGGAGGAATCAGAAGCATTTCATTGTCTGTGGCCATGTAACTTCCCTGTGGCCGTGTAGCTCTATTCATTCTAGTGCTTCATTATGATATATCATAAATCAACATTATAAGCTGGCAAGCAGAGATAAATAGTGGCAAAGCTCTTTTTATGCTATTTTGTGCTGCTGAATACTCTGGAATCTCATTTTTGACAGCTTAAGGCTGAAGTATCATATATTCCCAGCAACTTTATTTAAATACACAGATGAATGGTAAAGAGCACACTTAAAAATGAAAGAGCCTCATCATCAGCATCCACACACATCCACAGACACCCACTCATACAGAATGTATAAAAATGAATTAAATTCACCAGCTTTCCCTTCAGTTTTTTTCTTTTGTTGAAAAGGATAATGGCTGCTTCTTCTCACATTAAAGAGGAGCAGGAAGCATCTAGGGCAAAAACCTTAAATATGGCCTGATTTAATAGGCTAATGTTGTCTGAAAAATGTTTATTTCTGAGGGATTTGTTCACTTTGTATGTTTCTAATCTTCCATATACTTTTCCTTATTTTTTCTTGTTTTGTATTTAAATACGTAAGACCCAACAAGTAGAGTTACTGCCTTTCTTTTGCTCTGAGAGTACAATATTCTAATAGTAGAGGTAAGAGCAGTAATAATAAAAATAACGATGATTATAACAATGGAAGTGCAGGCAGCATCCTGTCATCCTCAGACCAGTCAGAAATGCCTTGAAGTACAGGAAAAATAGATGCAGCAATTTAGAAGGCAGCAACAGAGAATAAATACAGAATATAGCCTAACTGTCTGGATTATTTCAGATCAATGTAAAGAGTGAATATTACATACGAAGACTCATTTCAGAGCAGTTGTTTACTCCTCAGAAAAGGGAGTTTTTATGCCCCCCACTATCTCCTTCCATTAACACCAGACAATGTAGCTTACAGTTCTGGTGATGTGACCACATGTGCACATCTGCCTAGCGAGAGGAAAACTTCTTCAGTCAGGGAAAACCCTGCTATAAGCCCATTTTCCTTTAAAAGTGGTGGTCTAATACACCATTAAAAATCATGAATTTTTACAGTAATGTATATGATATTTTCTGTATAATTAAAGATTTCTCTAGGAGGTATAAGTCCCTGCCTGCATGTGCTCCTGCAAGAATACCCTCTGCTAATCACAGCTGTGACAGCAACACTTCCCTCTTACCAGAAACTAACTCCTAAAATCAGAAAAACTGGACAAACTGAGGGTCTGAAAAATGAACCTAGGGCTGCAGAAATTGCCTACAAAACCACTGAGTGGTCTAGTTATACAGGCGATAAAGTTGTGTCACATACACCCCGACCTATGACATCTCTCAGAAGGTCTAGTGACATTCAGACATGTTGGTTAACCTTTCAGCAAATACCCATAAAGTCAAATTATGGAGAATCCAGTCAGTGTCATGGAAAGACTTTGTGTTGTTGATTTCTTTAAAAAGAAAAAAAATAAAAGTAATTTTTTTCACTGAAAATTTATTGCATGGATTAAACCAATTTTTCCATTAATCATCTATTTTTTAAAAGTAAGATTTCCTTTCCTTTTAAATAATTTTCCATTTCTTTAAAATAAAATATGGATGGAAATGCATAAATGTGAATTTTACATGGCAAAGTCTATATATGGGGTAGGGATGGAGTCACAGTCCTTTGACTAAAAAGGCAAAAGTCTCCCTTCTTGCCAATTAAAACCATTAGTGGACCTAAAAATTAGGTCAAATGCACTACTAGAACCAAGAAAATAATTTTCCCCCTCCTATTTCTTTTTCCTATGTGTCCAAGGCTGAAGTTGAGAGGGATCAATGAGACAAACAACATGCCTGTAGCACCTTCCAGGATGCTGAAAATCACTTTTGAAGCTTCTTTATTGAACTTATCATGGTAAAAAGTTGTTCATGGAGTATTAGCTTCCCAGTGTATGAAGCTGTTCAATTAATAGCATTCCATTTGTGCAACAATGGGAAGGTACATATAGAGAGGAGTGATGGTTTTGTAATCTTAAAGTACTTTGTAATAGCCTACAAAATATTCAAAAATTATTTCTTTCAAGAAATTAGAGTAATAAAACATCAAATTCTTACTAAGAGTTGATAATCAAAGAGTCTTTGCTTAGCAGTCAAGGACAATGGAAATACTTTTATTTCTACTGACTGGTTAGGCACTTCTATTTTCAGTCATTGGGATTACTTTTGTGATTGGCCTTGTACTAAATTATTTGCATAAAATCTGATAAAAGTGGCAGGAAGATTATATATAAGTGTCTTCTAGTTCTGTGTTAATGAATAACTGTTTCACTGAGAAAAAACTGTGAGATTTCACACCATTGATTCCCTCTACATATAAAATAACTTAGTACAAAGATACTGCATATAAAAGAGTCAATTAGTTTTATGCTAATGAATAACTCTGTTTCACTGAAGAAAAGCTGTGAGATTTCAACACCATTCATTCCCTCTAAATACAAAATAACTTAGTACAAGGTACTGCATGTTTTACAGGGTTTGTATCTTTGTGGCATTCTGAAGTAAAGTGCTTAATAGCTAGACTCATTAATGCTAGTGGTAAATCAGTGAGATTAAATATTTCTATAAATCATTTTATTAATAAAACAGAGGGCTCATTAAAGAACTATTGAACTGTTAAGATACAATATTTCAGTATCAGCATTTTATACACATTTCAATTAGCACAGGTTGACAACACAGAAGAGGAGGGATAAAATAGTCTAGCCACAGTACAGAACACAGACTGCCAGCTCAGCTTGTTGAGAAAAAAAAAAAGGATAAGGTTTCAGTGGTATCATAACTGCATAGCCAATTGAACATTTTAAAAAATAAATATATAAAGCATCTCTAATTCAAGACTTTCAAGGACCTTTTGAAGGACTGTGTGCTACTACTGTTCTCTGTATCATTTCACTATTATCCTTAGAAGGATGACTGCCAAACTGAAAGGAATTTTAACAGATGAGGACAAAGAAGTGCATACTTAAACACCAAAAGAATAATGATAGCTTAAGAGAACAAAGAAAAAAATAAAGTGCCCTCAGTAAGAATGTTTAACATATGTAAGTGGTGAAAAATGATAGCTAGAAGTCTGCACTTCAAATGGGCTACAACAAATCTGAAAGTATGAAATTACTACAGAGCAAGAGTTTGGAGAATGTCAAACATTAAATGTCCTGTTT
>JAOXXN010000372.1:745376-756149 GCA_026770055.1 Myrmophylax atrothorax
AACTATAAAGCTTTTCCTCTTTGTTTGTGGCACTGCCGCATTGGGGCATATCAGGAATATCTCCCTTTGTCCCTACAGTCATTTATCCCAGATAAGGCAAAGTAACTAAAACATAGGCAATTAAGAACAAGTGAGATTTATAGAATATTAGAGTTTAAGCCCCTGTAGTCTACAGATGAAATGGGAGCCTCTGATTTCATATACAAGTATGTTAATCATTGAAGGGAAAAGGAAATCAACTTCCCTCCTTTCTGTGGATATGCTTACAAAAAAGAGTAGCCACAAATCCATTTTGTGCAGTGCCCTCTCCTGTTTATTTGCATTAGTTTTTGTTTAAGTTGCTTAAGGGAATCTACCCTGGGGGAATATCCAGTTTGGGGATCCAGATAAAGCCTGTTAGGTATCAACTTACCCTGCACTGCACTGTCCCAGTACAAGAGGTAAAAACCTAATCTAGTTGCCTGGGACATTTAAGTACAAATACACCCAGGGTAAAAAGGCAGCTGACCAAGAGCACTCAACACCAGAAAACCCACTTTAAATGTTTAAGTTCTCCAATGTAATAGTACATTTTAAAGCTCCGCAGTTCTGTGTAATGAGATACAAGAAAATTAGTGCTTATTCAGTCTGCTGCTGCTGTTATTAGCTTTGTAACTACAGGCAATTCTCAGAATCAGTCTCCTGCTCCATTAAGCTATTGTAAAAACAAGGGTGAAGTTTCTCGACTAAACAAACCAATATATTTGCTGCTTGCAGCCACTTCTGTAGGAGCAGACTATCACTACTGCAGACATCCCCTTTCCCCTACAGTTCAAATTTCACACATATTGGAAGAAACATTCCATCTCTCTTTTCACAAAATTAAGGATATGTGTGAACACTTGCAATTAAGTCTCATGGAAACTTTTATCAAAGAACTTTTCTTTCACCCTTGACTGTGTTTGTTTGTACAGAGGTGTGTCATCATCTTCCCCTCTCCTTGCAGAAGGGAGTATTGTGAGAAAGTTTCATGAGCTACAGTGTTTTTCCATTCTTTGCCTAGAGTAATTCTTACAAACAATACTGTCTAGAAGCAATTCAGTCAAAGATATCTCAAGCCAAGCTTTTACCATGCAAATAACAGGAAGTTAGTATAAAACCTAATTAAACTTAGTGGCACAACCCTAAAATTGTAGGATTCAGCTGGCGGTGAAATAATTTATTTTCTGATAATGAAGGATTTGGCATAAACCATGAGAAAATATTTCAATTTACAAATAAGTCAGGGGGAAAAAGAGAACTCAGAATAGAAAGCTGGCACTGTGAACATCAGTGTAGCTTGATATTCCCACACTCAAGGAGTTACCAGTAGCAGGTCTCTAAGTCCTGGTTTGCTTTCTCTTGTTACGTCTCAAAGCTATTAGGGTGGGAAAAATACTAACATATAATATTTCTCACTGGCTAAATAGCAATAAGTCTCACACAACAGGAAAAGAAAAATTGCCAGGCTACAATGCTGAGAAAGGAATTGCAATTTGGAATACATTGTTTCAGTAGATAAAACTGATTATATTTAATGTTGCAAGTTATAGTGGTTACTTATCAGGCCCAGGCATAGACTCTCCTCAGTTAACGAATTTACTTAAAAGCCAGACAGGAATATCAAGGTCTGGAATTTATTTATTTATTTATTTTAGGAGAGGTTCCTGTTTCTATATTATGTCATTCAGTGCTACAAAAGAGATGGAGATCCTAATTTTTTTTCTGCTCGTGAAGTCTCTTTATAATCAAGTTGTTACCAAGACTATACTATTGCATACATTAAGTTTTCAATCTTCCATTGAACCATGCTTCCTAGTCCAGAGATGTGTCACTACAGAAATTTTCACAATGTGACACAGTATTAATGTAATAATACTGTTCAACTCAATCCCATTGAGCTTGAAAGGCCATTTTCAATTAACAGCCTAAAGTGGAGCCACAAACTGTTCATTCTGTTTGGTAAGTTGTTAATTGTTCAGAAAACTAAGCATTTTAATGCTATTACCTATAAAGATGTAGCCTGCTACCTAAATCTGATTCATGTAATTGAAAATTCTGCTTCTGATGCAGATATATGTACTCATTTGGGCTTTAAGTTATATATCTGATTTCACCTAGATCTTACACAACTGTTGGTTTGGGGTACAGGCTATTTCCTGCAATATTGTAAAGCAAACCAAAAATGTGACATTTTTCATGATAAAAAGACTATGAAAGGATGCAGTCTAAGAGTCCTTTGCCCCAAAAAATTATTAAAAAAAATCTAAGCATGTGTTCCTGTTAAATATTAGCAAAGAAGTTTTAGACTATTGTCTGCTGCTTCTCAATTCTTTTACCTGTTCTAGAGCCAAACTGGCATGGTCCTTTTCTTCATTTTTTTCTTGTTCATTTGTTTCTTGGGATTTTGGTTTTTCTTGGGAGTTTTGTTTCATTTTTTATTTTTTATTATTATAGCTGACTGTTGTGTCTTCAGATTTCTACTAATGAAAGCAAAACTTGTGGACTAAAAAGTCAAAAATGGAAGATGTATAGGCTGCAGGAGTTCTTTTCTTTGGAGAACAAAATGTTGATAACCATGAAAGTTTCAGTATTCATAAAACTCTTCTCTGAATTCAGACTCCCTCACCACATGAAACACTGGACAAAGTCATCATAACTGATTACTGAGTACTAAATGAGGCAAATCCTGGTAAAGCTCATATGGCTAAGGAGATCATCTGGACCTCAAGCAGCTGGTGAATCAAGCAACTGTGCCTGGGATAACCCATCCTGGCAACAGCTACCTGCATGGGTCAGACCTGCCTTCTGAGGCTGGGAGCTCTGGCACCAGCTCCCAAGGTCAGCAGGGATCTTGCAAGAATAAGCTTTCCCTTGCCCCACAAATTTCACATTACTTCTCCCTCCAAACAGTGTTTTCTGAGTTAGTCAAGAACACAAAGGAATCAATCTGAAAACAGACAATAAGTACTTTATGGAAACCCAATTTCCACTTGCTTTCTGCAAGTACACTTACCTTACCGTATCAAAGAGTTTAAAAGACATCTTTTTTCTGTGTTTTATGAGTTAGTCCACAGACTATTGCTCCTGAGATCCTCCTTCAGGATTTTTTTATTTTCTGCCATAATTTTTCTGGAGATACAAACATAAAACAGGGTGTTTCAGTATTACATCACTGAGTTTGATGGTCATTTCTTGTCTTGAGGTAATAAAAGTTTGGTACATGATTTTTTCTTAATTTCTCAATGTCCATGAATTAGGGGCACATAAAGACCAAAACACAGTGGCTGTTTCATACATAGGTGAATTCAAGTTACTGCCATCACCGGAGTTAGACGGAATATGTGAAGTAAAGCAGCATGTCATTGCAGTGCATCTGTAGACAATAGGTGTCTTGGTTTGAGTTGGCAAAATGCTAACTGCCGAAGAACAGAGTAAAAGTGTTCTTCCCCCTCCCTCCCCCAACCAGCCAAGAGGAGAAAAAGAAGGTGAGGAAAAAAAACCTTCCAAACTAGGTTTATGCTGAAACTAACTATATGTATTTATACAGAAAAGAGAAAATTAAAAGAAAACTACAATATAACACACAATTATATATATAACAAGAAATAATTTTCCACTCCCTAGTTAATACAGTCTGTTACTCTAGATCTATAAGTACTCTAAAGAACACTTAGCAAGAAACAGAAAGTATAACAACAAAATATTTCTACTTCCCTGAAACTAAAATATGATGTAGCAGCAGCCAGAGCAGGGCCTAACAGAGGAGAAGGATGGCAATATGTCTTCTCTGTCCCTCGGCCACGGTGGAACTGACTAAGCCACTCCCACATACTGGATTTTTACTCCTTTTAAGATGATGTAGTATGGTATGGAATACAATATCATTGGTTAGGAGACGTCAGCTGTCAGCTAGCCCAGCCCAGCTCAAGTCACTTGACAATTCCAGGCCTAGTCTGAAATTGAAAACCTAAATTTAGGCCCACCTAGGTGAACCCATAATAATAGGATACAGATATGTTTTCCTTGACACCTTCTAAATGATTAAGTCATCTCAGTAAAGGATTCACTCTCCACTGAAGCATGCATTGTGTGTACTTTTCTGAGGAGCATAACTATAATTTATGACCTGAGAATTAGTCTCATTATACTCCCATTGAGAAAGATATTTGTGAAAGTATATAAACAGCAAACTACTTGAGGCACTTCAAATTTTAGACTACAAATTCCACATTATCCTCATTCTCCTAATGCTATGTAACAACTAAAAAGTGGTTTTCATTGTTGTACATGTGACAGGTCTTGTTATATCCAATACACTCAGACAAAATGGGATTGTGAGATAATTTGTAAGAATGGCTAGAAGAAAATCACACATAGATAATAGTATTTGCTCATTTCATGTGGCAACTTACTGAACTTCATAAAATAGCATGTAGAAAAAACTTGGGATGGATAGAGTGTTAGAGTGTTGGGGTTTTTTGATAATTTGCCTTTAAATTTTTAAATAACATTATTTGAATTTCTGATTTGTAAAGTCTAGCCTTTCAGCCTGAGTTACAAGTTTCTTCCATTTCACATTCCACAACTCGTTCCTGTTTATCCACTCAGGAGAGAGCAGAATCTATGAACTCTTTCAGCCCCTGTGACCTGCTGTTCAGCAGTAACTGTGCTGATATCCCTAGCTTTCTTCACACGCTGGACAAGAGTAAATAATATCAGCTGCAAAAATCCTAACCTACCCAAGTCTGTGGTTTACTTTATAGACAAAATTCTAATAGCACAGTTGCTGTGTGGTCTATTTACACCAACAAGAATGTTGTAATAGTACTTGTTTCTTTCTAAGTCATAAAGAAACACATAAAAAAATGGGAGTTGTAAGAAGGTGTGAGGTAGCCACAGGATAATTATATTTATTGTCATTTAAATGTATGTTTTGGGAAAAGAAGAATAGTTTACATAAAGGATTGTGTTTACTCTTGTCATGGTGGAGCTGACCTCCAACACCTCCACTGCTGTTAAGTGACCTCAGCTGTAATACTTTAGAATGCTGATGCTTTGATAAGACTAATATCCACTTTTAAAACATTATTTCAGGCAATCTTTCTCCTTACCTCCATTCAGTGTTTCCAGGACAGTTTTCTCTTTTTTTTTCCTTTTTTTTTTTTAATAAAGAAGCTTACTCAAAACATGAAGTGAAAGCAGCTGTGGTTAGTGGAAGAAGTAAAATCACAAATTCTAAGAAGCCAAAATGAAAAACTTGGAAATTCATACTTTTATTAATGTGACAGCCCCACAGATTAATTCTTACTAAAAGAACTACATCTGTGTTGTTGGTTTTTCCTTGAAAATGGAAGTTTCCACAGAATTACTGCTTATTTCATCTTTCAAAATGCAATATGACCCCAGCCATGGTTTCTCTCCCCTCTTCTTATTGTAACTGTTCCAGACATTATTTTACTAAATGTCTCAAATTAAACATTCTCTGTCAATTACAGATGATAGAGATCTGCTAAGATAATGAGTACTACTACAATGCCTGCTTTAATTGTTACATTATAATCTCAAGACCTGAAAAACTCCAGAGACCTCTAATACATAAAACGCCTTTCAGCTGTGCAGGTGTGTAATTCATTACAAGTTGTTCCCCTCCCCTGTACCTGTCTCTTGCACACTTTCTTTCCTCTCTTTTTATAAAGCGGCAGAAGTCCTAAATGCCTTGGAAATGTGCCAACACCTCAGGGTTTTGCAGTAAGTTGAAATACCATTTAAAGTTTAAGCACAGTGCTGCTTTGAAAGCTCTGCAGAAGAGAGGAGAAAGCAGGAAAGCACGAACAGAAGGTCTATTCAAGGAGCAACAACAAAACGGTGACATTTCTGCAAATGTACTATTGCTAGAATTTTCTTTAAAAGGAAACAATCAGCAGCAGAATGATTTTTGACATCTCTCTGTAAGGACAACTGACCAAAGGACAGCAGTAGTTTTCTGTTTTCCTTCTTTTTTACCTTAGCAAAGTGGAAACATGCTGGACAAGAAAGTTTGTTTAAATAAACTTTTTTCCCTGAAAGACAAAACTTTTGGAACAGTTTAGAGTTGGTTATTGAGTCAATTATTCCAGCAGTTAACTTTTCTGTTTGTTCTTACATCAAAGACTTCATTGTTGCAAGACGTTCAGAGTCTATGTAGACAACCTGAAACAATACACAGTTATAATGTACAACGTCTTAGTTTATGCTGAGGTCACATTTATAGAATCATAATATCATTAAGTTTGGAAAAGATGTCTGAGATCATCAAGTTCATTCATCAGCCCAGGATCACCATGTTCACCACTAAGCCATGTCCTCAAGTGCCACATTCACATGACTTTTAAGTACTTCCAAGGATTAGAACAGGTGTGAAGACGATCATGGAAGTGATTCAAATCTACCTTTTTTGGTTTCTCTGGAAAGGACATTATAGCTGATCTAAATTACACTAATTGCAGAAAACAGGTAGGACATCTCAAACCTGTCCTGAACTTTCTGTGCACACTTCTCTGTTTCTAAGCCACCATTTAGAGTGGTAGAATCTTCAGCCATCCTCTAAAGATAATTTTCTGGTTGGTATGTGGGAAAAGCATAAAGGGCCAAGAACAGAACTTAGGTGTCACCTGGAATCAACACTGTAATAGTGATTTCATGGAATAATGCTGCAGAATAAAAGAGTAGAATAAAAGGCAGCATCTAAAGAAGCACACATTACATGACCCTGATGATGGTGGTGCTCCTCTATGATTAGAACATGTGTATAACATCAGACATAGGCCTAACTTTCATCGGCTTCTATGGCTTCTTCTAAAAAACTAGTCCTGCAATGCTGTGGGTTACATCTCTGCAGTGACCAGGGGACTCGAGTTATGCTGCTCTTGGGATTAATTGAGCTTCTCTGGTTTGCATTTGTTCTGGTTGGTTGGCTGGTTTTTTTAAACTGGTTTGTTTAATTAAAAAATATTTTATTGAGAACTCTCTTGAGACTGCACTTGGACTTTACATGAAAACATCAAGAAATGGACTATTCAAAGAAGCAGGTAAATCCACATTTAACTGTAGGTAACCTAATAACCTTTGCAATTTGACTTAATTATGCAAACAGGAAAAATAATGAGCAGTATGAAAACACTCATCACTCATGCTCACAACATGTACCCCTCCAGTGAAAGGAAACACTGCTGAACAGTTTACTAAGGTGATGTTTTTTCTTGGTTTCATACTAAAGGTCACAAGGTAGGGCTTCCTTATTATAGACTGGCACTCTCTGTAGTATATAACCAGTGCCAACTCATTATCCTCTTCCCAGCTAAAACTATGAGTGGGGATTTTGTTTAAATAAAGACTTCAGGATTTGGCCAGACCTCAAAACAAAACCTGACAGAGTAATTCAGTCAACCTCTCTGTTGAAATTAAAACAAGATTTTTTTTTTTTGAAAAGCTGTCTCTGGCACTTTCAAAATCTGTAAAGATTACATTTCAAATGGGGTAGGATAGAAGACAAAAAATATGACTAATTTAAAAGAGCTAAATTAGTGCCAATGCCTTGATTTTAAAACTAAGGAAGTCTTTATTTATCATGTCTTGATCCAGTACCTAAATATATCACTTACTTCAGGACATGCATTTTATTACCCAATTTTCGGATGTGCCGAAGGTCATGTAAATTTTGGGCAATAGGCTTTCCAAAAACTGTGATAGCTGAAGATCTGGGAGAAGCAGCATCTGATAAGGTCCTGCACATGGCAATTTAAAAGTTTTCTGGATTGAGCCACAGTAGTGACCCAAAAATCTATATAGTAACCATAAGACGGATCTATAGTCTGGTTTACCATACATATTGCATTCAGATGGCCTGCAGATGCCAACTTTCCCCATAATAGGCATCACCAGGATGCTTCTGTGAAGGCTCTGTCAGCTACACAGCAGGGATTGAGAACACTTCTAGTGCATGCTGGTTGGTGCAGACCAGGTGCACAACAAAACCAGACATAGGGGCAGGTCTGCGTTTCCTTCACTGGTTGTCTTCTACATTTACTCATGACCACACAGGAGTGTCGAGCTGCATCCATGTAACCTGTGTTATATGGAAATTTAGGCATATTGTGGCTCACATCTACTGTTCAAGTGTCTGTTTGGAATAAGAACTAGTGGGCCATTCCCTGTACCCCTCAAGTCTTCACTTTTTTTTCCTCACATACTACATGTATACACCAAGGCTCTACTTGGTTTTGAAGCCACTACACGTGGCAGGAAATTTTCTAAGGCTGAACTCTATATCCAGATAAATTGTACAGTAAAGTAATTATACCCAATGAACAATCATTAAACTGCCCAACAAAGAAATCTCTATAGCATAATCTGGCCACTTCCTGAACCTCTCATAGAATCTAAGGGCTTCTTGACTACTTTTCTTCATCACATGTATTAGAGCATGTTAAATATACAATATTTACATGTTCCATAACATGTAGCTATTTTTGGGTCCTCTTATTTCCAGTAAGTACCAAGGTAGATCTCTGAAGGCAAGAATCCTATGATATCCTTGTCCAGAGAAAGAGGATTTAAATCAAGTATTGAGAGTTACAAACAGGGTTATTCGCTGAGACTTCCTATTCTATATGGAAAAAACACCCAACAAAACAACAAAAATGCTCCACAACAAAAAAAAAAAGTGGAGTCTTATAAGACTTTCACAGTCTTATATCCATATCTCTAAGTTGGACAACTGTAGAGGATCAGCAGACACATGAAAATTCTGGCAAATTTATAGAATCTGGTTGAAGTTTTGTAAGAAAAAATGTAAGCAATGTAGAGATTTTCACATGTGGCTGAACATTGATTTCAGACACAAGTGAAAATTTGGATGAAACTATCCCTGTAGACTCAGTCATAGAGTAAGACAGCTAAGCTAGACTTTACTTCAGACACAGATTTACCTACACTGGGATCTCTGCAATGTCAGCTAGAAGACACTCCAAAGAACCTGCTCAAGGCAGAAAAAGTCACTGAATGCAACTTGTTAGAGACATATTGGTATGATTCCCTATCAGAGGACTCCAGTAAAGCATTTGATACTGTCTCCCATGGCATCCTCTTGGAAAAGCTTGCAGGCCAGAGAGTGAATAGATGCACTCTTTGCTGGGTTAAAACCAGCTAGATGGCCAGGTCCAGAGAGTGGTGATGAATGGTGTCACATCCAGTTGGCAACCAGTCACCAGTTGTGTTCCCCCAGGCTCAGTATTGGGGTCAGTCCCGTTTAGCATCTTTATCATGATCTAGAAAAGGGGATCAAGTGGTCCCTCAGTAAGTTTGTGGGTGACACTAAGTTGTGTGGGAGTGTTGAACTGCTGAAGGGTAGGAAAACTCTGCAAAGAGATCTGGACAGGCTGGATTGAAGGCCAAAGACAATTATATGAGGTCAAGGCCAAGTGTCTGATCCTGCCTTTGGGGCACAACAACTCCCTGCAGTGCTACAGGCTGGAGGCAGAACAGCTGGAAAGTGGCAGGAGGAAAAGGTCTTGGGGATGCTGGTCAACACTGGCTGAACATGAGCCAGAGTGTGCCCAGGTAGCCAAGAAGGTCAAGGACATTCTGGCTTGGATCAGAAACAGTGTGACTAGCAGGATTAGGGTAGTGATAGTCCCCCTATACTACTGAGGTCACACCTTAAATTCTGTGTTCAGATTTGAGCCCTTAACTACAAGAAACACACTGAGGTGCTGGAGAGTGTCAAGAAAAGGGCAGTAAAGCTGGTGAAGGCTCTAGAGAGGAAGCCACATAAGGAGTGGCTGAGGCAGCTGGTGGTGTTTCGCCTGAACAGGAGGCTCAAGGGAGATCTTATTGCTCTCTACAACTGCCTGAAAGGAGGTTGTAGCCAGGTGGAGGTTGTCCTTTTCTCCCAGGAAACTACAGACAAGACAAGAGGACATACCCTTAAGATGTGCCAGGGAAGGTTCATGTTGGACATCAGGATGAATTTCTTCACTGAAAGGGTGGTTGACCACTGTCCAAGAAGGTGGTGGAGTCACCATCCCCGAAGGCATTCAAGAAATGCCTGGATGTGACACTCAGTGCTCTAGTCTAGTTGACATGGTGGTGATCGGTCAAAGGCTGGACTTGGTGACCTTGGAGGTCTTTTCCAATCTAAATGGTTCTGTGATTCTTGCACAGAATATTCAGAGGGGTTATTCAGGTGGCAGCTGCCTCCATTGCAGTTTAGATTTTCTGTGTGCTTCAAAAGCCAGTACTTTAGTTTGACAGGAGAAACATAAAAAATATATATATTTTGGACCATTTGAATTACTTGGTGAATGTCATATCACAGTCCAAAGTCTAGTGACTTTCTTTATTTCTTAAATTACAAGTTTTCAACAATACACTAGTGATTTTAGGTGTGAGAGCTTATTAAAATTAAAAAGGACATAGAAAATGTGAGAAACAAGGGAAGGACACTGCCAAACAAGTGGCTAATATTATATTCTCTGCCTAATGTTTATTTCTTTTGTATTTTTAAAAGTGTACAGTTAAAGGGATATGTTTAGAAGATGTACAGAATTTGAAAGAGGGTTGTTTTTCATACTAGGAAGTAATTAATTGGAAGTTTCTTTTTAAAACAAAAGCAATGTAGGTCACTGATCTAATGCAAGTACTGATTTAATAGTAAGTGGATAAGCTGAGGATATTTGCCTCATTCAAAGGACAAATACATGTCTACTTTGCAAA
>JAOXXN010000372.1:763886-783729 GCA_026770055.1 Myrmophylax atrothorax
AATCCTTAAAGAGCTGATGTTACATATAATTTTTTGCCCAGGATCTTCCAGAATGTAGACCAATGCTTGAATTCAGGAACATCATATTCTCTAAAATTTTATATTAACAACACTACGTCTCGTAGTCACACTCACTTTCTTTGAAGATGAGACATCTGAAAGTAATATAGGCGTTTATTATTGTATATGATCAGTTTGAGATGGAATTATGCTATAATAAGTCTCAGGGCTAACACGCCAATTTCATACTAATACTTAAAATCCACATTAATATCCACTTAGCTGATAAAGTCACTCATTATTTCAGTTGCTGACTTTCTTTCACTGAATTTTCAACAAGAGGAAATGGAAAGAAAAACAGTTAAAACTACCACTCTTCTATAGAACTCCTGTAAAACCTTGCAGAAACAGGAATCCTAAATTACAGTCTCCAGATTCTTATGGTATTAGATTTAAATTCCCCCTCTGTGCAGGCACATTCCCAAGCATAAGGCCATGAAGAGCTTCTACTGCTGATGCTAATGGCATCAAAAAACTGCAGAATTTGGGAACAGTCTATGAAATTTAAAAGAACCATGCATTTCAATCTGTTCCTGGTCCGACAACATGTTAGCTCAGGGTTAACTGTAGCCAGAGCAGTCAGTTGCCCTCATGGTTATTCTATCTGACAGTTAGGCATGAGTTTAAATATTGTGTTACAGGGGACTCCACGTTCTCCCATGGAAGTAGGGTAAACATAGAGAAATTGGTGACCAACTTAAACTGGCAACATGGATAAGGGAGTGCATTGGGGAGGCTTGTGTACAACAGTAAATCCCCTCAGTATGAGCTGAAGTTTCAGCTTATGGCCCAAATGTGGGCTGAAGTTTCAGCTCACACTAAGTGGGTCCCTCAGTGTGGAGCTGTTCTATCTGTACCATCAAAAATTTGACATATCATCAAATTGGCCATGAAAAGCCCTGCAAATGTGACTTCCCGGAGAAATTCTTCCAAAAATTTGCCATGAAAAATTTTTAAAAAAACCAGCCACAGAAAGCCACAGAGACACTGAGTTAAATTCATTCTTGGTGTATTCCCAGTGGACTCAGTTCAACCAAGACCACATTTGGACCATCTTTACTGGGCAAGTCAAGTCTGGGCAAAAAACCCTTAGTCTTTAAACTGGTACTTACTAAGTGGAAGTACTTTTCCAATCGCATCAAGGGCTTAATGAGGTTAAAGAGGTTCTGAGGAATTATAGTTCCATGTAAAACTATGGGATCTTGCACACCTTTAAACTCATGCTAGTTCATAGAGAACTTGGGGGTTTTTGCTTTGACTGCTGAAGAGAATTTAGTGTGGTAGAAGGTATTTTTAGATTTACTGGAAGACAGATGTATAAAAAAGTCAGATATGTGACTGCAATCAGAGTGGTGGATTATGTATCCATACACAGAACTGGAGTACAAGAAAAGAGACTTACACAATGTCTACAGGTTCTTCATTTTTACCTGTAAATCCTACATATGAAAAATTGCCAATTTCTTCTAAACCCGGACTATGTCCATGCATTCAACATATATTTCTACTTATCTAGGAAAGGTGGCTGTACTTTCATGTGATTTGCAATGCAAATGCTAAGGAGGAATTAGAAGGAGAGTTCAAAATGAGAGACAATTTGCATTTAGGGATGTGGTTAATTTCAGGCATATGCAGTATAGAAAATCACATCCCATGAATCACTCATAAGTCACACACCATCTTCTCAACAAAGCAAGATTTCTCAAGAGGAAAATTGACTGCAATATAAGCAAATATAAAGATAAAATATGGAAGATAGATCCTTTCAGAATAATGATCTATCACTTTTTTCTTTTTCTTTTTTTTTTCAACTATGGTTTCAAGAAAGCAAGAAGCTCAGGTGAATGGGAAATTAACAATAATGGGAAATGTCCACTCAGTTATAGACCAAATTTTAATTAATCCAAGATTTATGCCAGGCACCTTGCTTGTGATGACCCCTGGGAATACCTACAGCTGTTGCTGCAGTCAAGAACGTGTTCACTATTTGCTAAGTCTTCACAGGTAAAATAAGAAGGAGATAAATCATAGTTATGGCTATGATCAGGGTGTCTTAGAGCTCTGGCCTGGGAAGCTGGGAATGACATGCACAAACACTCACACAGACACACTTTTCCATTGAATTGCATTAGATACTGTGTCTGGTGATAGCTATAGCCTATTATTTGGGTAGCCATAAGTTCCAGATTATTGACCTAATCATTTAAAAAAACTTTTCACAGCATTAATCCCATTTAAATTTATGATGGAAACATTCAGAAGAGGAGAAGCCCTATTACCTTCACATTCAGAAGAGGAGAGGCCTACATTACCTTCACCCCATGTGAAGCAAATGGGGACACAGAATGCAAGTAAGTTAAAATCAGAAAGAAAGTGGAACATTCTGTAGGCATCAGTTAGCCAATTTGTATCAAGAGAAGCAGCCATTTACTTCATCATCTTCCTTGACAACATAGCCAGAATCATCTGAGACTGAAGTCAATATCTATATTTAATAAAGTGTCATAGACACTGGCTGAAGATACACAGTATGAAAACATTTGAGATAGGATATGTCATTATATGAAATAGTGCCAGCTTCTCATATCTGATCAATCTTAGACATTTAATTTCACTGAAGTAGTAGGATATCTATGGAACAGAGCAGTTCATGGCTGCATATGTATTATCTATATGTATAATAATAAATACTATTTTTAATATATCACAGAATCACAGAATCATTTAGATTGGAAAAGACCTCCAAAATCGAGTCCCGCCTTTGTCTGATCACCACATTGTTAACTCGACCAGAGCATTAAGCGTCACATCCAGGCATTTATTGAACATCTCCAGGGATGGTGACTCCACTCCTGTGCTGCCCATTTCAATGTGCCTAACCACCCTTTCAGAAAAGAAATTCTTCCTGATGTCCAGCCTGAACCTCCCCTTGCATATCTTAAGGATATCCCCTCTCTTCCTGTCACTTGTTGCCTGGGAGAAGAACCCAACCACCACCTGGCTACAGCTTCCTTTCAGGGAGGTGTAGAGAGTGATAAAATCCCCCCTGAGCCTCCTTTTCTCCATACTAAACAACCCCACCTCCCTCAGCTACTCCTCATTTGGCTTACTCTCTAGACCCTTCACCAGTTTGGTTGCCCCTCCCTGGAAATGTTCAGTGTACTTTTTGAATTGAGGGTTCTGGAACTGGACACAGGATTTGAGGTGCAACCTCACCAGTGTTCAGCTGTATTCACCAGTGTTGAATACAGGGAAAGCCTCACTTCCCTAGTCCCGCTGGCCACACTATTTTTGATCCAAGCCAGAATGCCACTGGTTTTCCTGGACATCTTGGCACACTGCTGGCTCATGCTCACCCACTGTCAACAACATTCTGAGTTGGAAGGCACTCACAAGGATCACTGGGTCCAACTCTTAAGTGAGAGGCCTCTACAGGGATCAAATCCATGACCTCGGTGTCACTAGCACCATTCCTTAACCAGCTGAGCTAATTTCTGGGATAGATATCATTCATTAGCAGTATAAGTGTAAGAGGAAACATTAAGTCTTTGCAATAGCATTGAGTTTTACATTTGCTAGTCCTTGAATAACTGATTTTGATTTTTAATATTTTATGTGATTGTGCGTAGTCTTGCTGGGATGGAGTTACTTTTCTTCATAGCAGCCCACATGATATAATGTTTTAGAGGCAGTGTTGGTAACAAGCAGGTGTTCTAGCTGCTGCTGAGCAGTGCTTGCACAGCATCAATACCTTTTATGTTTCTCCAGCTGCCTCTCCAATGAGTAGGTTTGGAGGGGACACAACTGGGACAGTGGACTCAAAGTGACCAAAGGGATACACTCAGTAGTCAAAGCTCAAGAAAAGGAGGTGAAAGGGGGGACACTCATGGTTATGGTATTTATCTTCCCATACAACCAATACACATGCTGAGGCCATGCTTTCCTTGAAATAGCTGAACACCTGTGGGGAGTAGGGAATGAATTCCTTAACAGCTTTTGCTTCCACAAAGGGTTTTCTTTATCTCAATCCATGCGTCTCTCACTTTGTCCTTCTGATTCTCTCCCCATTCCTGTGGGAAACTGGACAAATGACTTGTTGAGATCTTAGCTATGGTATGGCCTGTTGAAGAGTGAATGTAGGAACTCTCAAGAATAAATTCTATTGCCCTAACTCCACTATTTTAAGTTGGATAGGAAAAGACTTAACATACCACCCTACCATAAATCAGATCAGTCACATACATGCATTAGAAACTAGGGCAGCTCTATTTAAGGACTTAGTGCTTCGGGAAAAAAACCAATTCATTCCAGTTTCCTTGTATGTATGTATGTTAGGATGCATACAAAACAACTAAAAATGCCATGTGACCGTGTTTCTAAATGAAACTGAAAACATGATCAGCTTTTCCTTTCAACTTTGTATTTTGTGCTTTGCCAATGCATTCCTAATTTTTAACTTAGTGAAATAAGTTTTAACACCACATTATCAGTCCATCTCACTCCTATTGAATTCATTTGCTCAGGTTTAGCTCTGTTAGTACACATCCATCTCTCCATGCGGGGCAATTGGAAATACATGCAAAATAAACCTTTCTTTGAAAATATACAGAGTGAGATTCCACTTGTTTTCTGTTCTAAAAGTTTCAGCAAGAGTCTGAGATTTGGACTGTAAAACTTAGGATCTATAAAACCTACTAGCTAGCTAACTATTTAAAGTAAGGGATCACATTTGCTTAAGTTTCTTGATTCAGAAATGTCACAAGAATGTCTATCCTAGGAAGAAACAGAAATAGTTCAGAAATTGAAACACATTTGTATTATATAAAAGAACATGTTTATAATTGTAGTGGGACTACCACAACAAATTTTAATCACTATAATTAAAGTTTACAGGTTATTAACAACCTAAAAGAAGAAAACAAAACATGGAAGAGACATGAAATGCGGTTATATAAAACAGGCCAAAAATATACTGAAAGACCAGGAATAATCGGAGTTGATGTCTGGCATTGTAGGAGAGTGAAGAGTGTGTAAGATATGTTCTTTAGCATATTTTTTAAATTATCTGAGAGAGTAAATAAGTAAAGAGACCTCCTAGAGAAATCTGTATCATGAGCTTAACTAACTACTGGCATAAACAGTTCCTTGGAGAGCAATGAGTTATAGAAATATGATAAGAATACAAGTGCAGATAGAAAATAGTGATACATTTTGAAGTGATGCTAGATAGTATGTCTAGGAAAAAGTAATCCTGAAAATGTGATAAAACCACACAAAAATAGAGAAACTGAAAGAACAGGAGAGCTAGAAAAGATTCGAGGAAGATAGCAGACAAAAATTTAGATATGATTTCACACAATACTGTGATGAAATGGTCAGCTCCCTCTCACTGACTCTGTTGTCGCCTTAAAGTAGATGTAAAATGTCCTTACTTAATGTAACATTAAAACAGACCCACAAAAGTAGAAACCAACAAGTCAAAATTATTTTCAAATAAGTTAAAAATTGCAATATCCTTTGTTACTTTCAAGGATAATCAGAAAGTGATAAATATCAAAGGAACTATCCAACCCTGCCAGATTATGGAGCAATATCACACTTGGAAACTTTACCACCATACCTCTTAGCAATGAAACTACATGTGCATCTAAAATAAGTAGATGAAGATGACATTGGAGCTAATACAGGTTACTAACACCAGGACGACAAGATTGCTGCTCTGTCATAAGCTTTGATGAGTTTCTCTGTTAGGTTTTAACAGTCATGGATGGAGGCATTGGCAAAGCAGCACAAGTGACACAATAGCTTACATGGGTCCCTTTCAAAGTACAAGTTTCCTCATCTTCTGTTATTCTGCTTTCCTATTTCTAACTTCCAAGCTGGAGAATGTAAGACATAAATCCATTCCCCTCAAAAGGATCTTTGTTGTCCACATTCACCATCACTTTGTAATTTCCTTCCTAGCCCTGTTGATATGTATAGGAAGATTTTACCATGTCAGAAGTGATATGTGAATGCAAAGTTTCAGTCAGGTAGGGGGAGGACATCTTTGCTCGTTGCAGAAGTGGCACCAAGTTGCCACCTTCCAGTTTCCTCATTGTGTATTTTATCCCAGGATTTTATATCATCTGGCAGGAGTGCTTTTTGTCTTCAATTCTTGTGCTGCTAACTCATGTCACCTGAAAAATTTTAGCTCTTCCTGAAATGTTATCTGTCTTACTATGTACGACTCTATTTTATGAACCTACTCACAGCTTGGCAATTTCCTCAGCGGCCTGAGCCCAGGTTACACAGATGAACCACATCAAAACTCACCTTTAGTGACAGACAGCTGAAGCTCTAGCAGGAAGGTTAATGTACCCTCTTGCTTCTACAAGATTCAGCTTAGTCTTCAGTACATACAACTCAAGAGATGAACTCTCACTTCATAATTCTTTCCACAGCCTGCTTTTGGACTCATCTTAAAAAGCGTTCTTAAAGGTTGCTTCTAGTTTCTGAACTTCCCTTAATTGTCTATATATGGTGTTTTCAACACAATAATTGATAATATTTTGGGGGGGTTGTAACAGAGTAGCTGAATTCCTTCAGCCTGATTTTCTCGTTTCTGCTCCTGTTCAACAGACTGCTTGGATGTGAAGCTGTGTATCTGACTGAGAATTGATACCTGTTTGTCGCCAACTGATTTGAATACTGTAAATGTTTCTCTCTTACAAGATCAGACATCCACATGCAGAAGATATACAGTAAGTGGGTACATAACTAACAACACAAAAAATGTGCTGACAATGACTGATTGCTTTTCCATCCTTTCCCATCACAATATGTGCAATATGACCCCTTACACAATACAACTAATTAAACAGCAATTTCTGAGTATTTAAAAGACCTAAGTAAGAAAAAAACATCTGCCAGTGTACTATAGGGAATGTCAGCCCTAGGAAACTGAAAAACCCTGAGGTTACATGGCATATGCATCCTTTAGCCCTGTAGTATAAAGTGGCTCATTTATGTTCTGTGTACAATAGTGATTATTGATCTTCAGTATCTCCTTCTTTTAGTATTCCATCTGCTAATATTTTGTGCAGAAGAGAACTTTCTAATAGTATGATCTAACATCGTAAGAAAAATCCAGGTTTAGCATCTTGTACTCAAACCAAAGCACCAGTATAACAAAGGGACATTATGATCATAATTAATATTCATAGACTAATGAACTTTTCTACTGGTTTCAATTTTCACTTTTGTCACCACTTCTTGCCTAAATTTATTTAATTTCATTCATTTCTAGGTGTCATTTATATCTAGAATGCCTACTAGCCTAGATCCAGTAAAAAAAGGTGGCATAAAATGCAACAGTCTGAATCTGAAGAAGTCAATCACATCTGAACATCTGACACACAGAGTTCAGTAAGGGTTGGAACTTCTGAATTCATTGTACTGAAGCAAGTACTTATTGCTTTTAAAAGGTACACAATGTATTTCTACCTACTATTGGTCTTGCATGAATACTTTTGAGTGCTGTGGGGTTTTAAATTTGAAAACTTCTATTTGTGATTTTTGACTCATTCCATTTACTGTCTGGTTTTGACAGTAAAAGCAGATGGAAAAAAAAACCATAAACCTGAGCATTTGAAATTTATTTGTACAGTTGAATTGTGTTGATATTTTGACTGTAAGACACAGCTTTACATAGCTCTGCAGAAAACAACAAAATACAGGAACATCAAAAATTTAAAAACTTGAAAGCGTATGAACAGTACATCAAATTATAGTAAGGCTTAGAAAAATAAGGACAAAAACTACTGAATACAACTGGATTCTTTTTTTTTTTTTTAACATTAGAACATATCTACAAAAAACAGTTGAGGAATTTATTCAGGTAGTATAATGAGAGAAAGGGGAAAACCCTAACACTACGATATCTTCATCAGTCCAATTTTTCAGTCATTTAATTCCGCCATGCTCATCTCATGGGAATTTATGTAGTATATAGTTTATTCTGCTTTTTTTTAGCAAATAGGAAAATAACGTATCCAAGTAATTTTATGTCATATGCAAATATTTTTCTTTAGCTGTAAATGAACAAGGTATAAGGTTTTAACATGCCGATATTGTTATCCCTCTTATCACTCTTCACTTTTTCTTTTTCTTTTTTTTTTTTAGCTTTATCATATTTCTTTATTGAATGAATTTCAGATTATGATGTCAGATCATGTATAACTTGCAGGGCTGACTATTAATCTTAGAAGTTTTATGACCAAGCAATCTACATACCTGTCAAGAAGATACATCATTTGTCTGCACAACCATAGTGCATCTTCTATATCTTTCAGATTGGAAATGCCATAACCATTCAAAAATTGTCTATGCAAATTCTGTGTAAATAACTATTTGAATGCCTATGTAGGAGACATAAAGCAAACTCTGGATATGGTTCCACTTCTTCCTGTGGGGAAAAAGAAACAAAGAACTTTATTGGTATTGGGTTCACCTTATTTAGTTACAGAGCCATAGCAATTATGTATTAACTCTAGACATAAAACTGCAATACAAAGAAAACCCTGGAGTGATGCTATCACCTGTTATTTAAGTATTCTCACAGATATACATTTTTATTTCTTTATTGACTTAAATCATTCCACAAAGCTTTTTCCAAAGTTTCTGCAGGAGAATAAATGTGTTAACACATGTTTTCTGACAAACCAGGGATCGAGATTACTTCTTCTTTTAAGTCATAGTTCCCACCAATGACATTCTCCAAAATTTTCTAATTACAAATTCAAGCACTCACATACTATGCTACATATCATTTTTGCTTGATGAGTTTTGCAGTAACTTTTAATGTAGGTTCATCTACTAGAGAAGAAATGTTAGGATTTGTAGCAGCTATTCTGAATGCAAAATGTTATGAAGTTGATTCAGTAGAGTTTTTTTCTTCAGCATTTTTGAATATACAAAAGCTGATCATTCCACAGTATTTCTGCCACACATATCACTTCATCTTTTTCTAATTTACCAGTGTTTTCCTTCCTTTTAGAACACAACACAAGCATTGATCTTTTTTCCTTGGAGCTAGACAGAGACAATATTCCTAAACATTTGCATTTTGTAAGGACTTTGAAATATGTCCTAAGGATGCCTTTGAAAAAAATTAATCTTATCACTCCAAGATAACATGGTAACATTTACTAAAACTTATTTCTTATAGTTTTACCATCATAGCAATATTCCATTTTTATTTATGATGATAGCAAATATCTATGTAAGTAGACACAATATTTTGTTTTGAATAAAAATTATCATTTTTTAAGACTGCTCTGTCTTTTGTAGTTGTTAGTTGTGTGCACAAATATTTCAATTCACTTTTTTGCCATTAGTTAAATTAGTCTCTCTGCTGATGTTTGCTAATATAGTCAACAATTCTGAATATCCAAGTTCAAAATTATTTTCATAATTATAAAAAATTGATATCATTCTTACACTAAAATCTTTTTTTCATTACATCCACCACAGTGCAGGACATCAGACCTTAGTCTTAGTTCCTTCACATATACTCTCAGAATTTGAACACCAACGTTTGAAATCATAATTTGATTAATATAGTACTTATCTACCAGTCTCTTCATTTTTCTGTATTAGTCAATAATGATATGCTATCAAACACTATGTACGGCCATGCTATGCATGTATTCATATTGTTTAGTTTGATTCCTAATGTAATTTCCAGACTACATATAAAATTTTCATGTCAGCCAAAAAGAAGTGATTAGCTATAAGAGAAGCCCAGGGGGAAACTCTGATAGTGAATCTTAGCTGCATGTTAACCAAGATGTTTCCAGTGTTCTTCTTATGAAAGGAAAAAAAGAAAACAGTTTCAGCTCCGGTCCATTGTTTATTTGGCAATTGCAGGAGCAAAGATCAGCCCACAGTGGAGCAAGTCAAAGTGTACTTATTGCTAGAGTCCTATAAACTGTGTCATAATTGGAACTATGAACCTGCAGAGACCCTTGTTAGAGTTTAATGGACTGGCAAGGTCAGCACAGCTTTCATAGTAAAAATGAAAATGCTGTCTAGGAGTTTAATGAACACAATGACATTTCTGCATGCCCCCAAAAATTTCTGAGAGCATCTGGAGCTGGTTTGAACTTGTTGCAACATTGATTTTTCTTCTTCTTTCTCTCCCAACTATTTTTCTTTCTGAGGGCAAGATTGTTTTTCTGTGTCTTGAAAGAAGAGGTACTTGTTCAGGGGGAAAGTGGGAGGCTTTTTCTTGAGAATTGGTTTTAAACCTAGTCTCAGTATTTTTCTCAAGAGAAAAAATTAATTTCACCTTTCAGCTCTCTTTGCTCCTTCTAGGGAAGAGAAAGGCAATAACCAGCATAATTATGCAAGGTTTAAGGAGAATATTGTCAGCATGACCTTACAAAAGTGTTGGATTACTGCTAGGAATTTGGTTTAAATTAAAGTGGCTGTATATTCCTCAATCAAGTGTTTGCAAATAGTATCTAACATTTTCATACCCATTAACAAAGCCTAGATAACAAGCCATGTCATATATCCAGAAAAATAGGCACATTTATTTATAAAATCTTTAAAAAAAAAATGGAAAAAGAGGAGAGAAAGGATCTTGTTGCCATCTGTAGTAACTTTGATTCCTTGGAATGGCTGCTATGTTTACATCTCATTAACCAAGTAATTCAGAATATTAGGGCTGGAGGGTTAATGAAGGCTTCCTTAATGTTGTGAAACTTATTAATTCTTTAAGGTCAGCCTGTCATGATGCAATCAGGAATATAACCACTTCATACAAAGCCATTGAGAACAAGGTTTTAAGGTATTGATTTTCCAATTATTCCTTTCAGATGAAAAAGCAAAAAACCAAACACCTATTATTCAGTGCCACATTAGAGGAATCAAAAGCATCAAGAGCATCAAAAACCATAGAATGTGGAATATTGAAAGAGGACCTCAAGGCTCACCTGGTCCAACCTTTTTGGCAAAAGCACGGTCTGGACAAAATGGCCCAGCATCCTGTGTAACTCAATCTTAAAAGTGTCCAGCTTTGGGAAATCCACCACTTTAGAATATTATTCCAAGGATGGATTGTTCTCACTGTTAAAAATTTTCCTTGTATCCAACTGGAATCTCCCCAGGAGTAACTGGTATCCATTAGCCCTCATTTTTCCCTTGTTACTCATCACAAAAAGGAGTCTCCATCCTCTTTGTAGCAATTGGAATACAGTAATAAGATCTCTACTAAATCTTCTTTTCTAAAAGCTGAACAAAACCAGCTCTCTCATCCTTTCCTCACCTGACAAGCTTCCTGACCCTTTGATTATCTCTGTGGCCCTTCTTTGGACCCTTTCCAGTGTGTCCACATCTTTTTGTATACAGGGGATCAAAACTGAGCACAGTATTCCAGCTGAGCTCTAACCAGCATTGCCTGGATTAGAATGATGACTTCTTTATCTCTGCTATTGATGAACTTGCTGATGCTGCCCAGCATCATATTGGCATTCTCTGCCTCAGCAGCACAGAATTCACTCATAAGTGAGCTTGATGTTCACCAGGATCCCCATGTTCATTCTACAGATCTGCTCTATATCTGGGTTGATCCCCACCTGTCCTCAAGTCCTTGGCTATGTTTTTCGAGGTGCAGTACCTCACACTTATTAAATTTCATAATTGTTATCATTAGTTCCTATTGTTAGCTCACTCTTCCAGCCTATCCAGGTCTTCCTACAGGGTGGCTCTACCTGACAAAGTGCCCACTTCCCACTTAGTTCAGTATCATTGACAAACTGCATCAGGTTACACTTGATTCCACCTTCCGGCTCACTTATGAAAATATTAGACAATGTTGAGCCCAATATTGGTCCTTGTTGAATCCTACTTGGATCAGGTTGCCAGTTTGAAAAGGAGCTGTTTAACAACACCCTCTGGGTGAGACTGGTCACCCACCACACAGACCACTTGTCTAAACTGTAACACAGCACTTTCTCTAAGACACAAGGCTGTGGGAAACTCTATGAAAAGCCTTGGAGGAATCCAGGAAGACAGTGTCAAGCACTTGCCTAACATCAACTAAGCAGATTACTTTGTCATAGAAGGTGATCATGTTCGTCGAGTACAACTCGCCCTTGATGAGTCCATGCTGGCTTTTCCCAATCATGTGTTTCACCTAACTTTTGATGATGACCAGGAGGATTTTTTCTGTAACTTTCCCAGACACTGGATTAAGACTGCTTAGCCTATAATATCCTGGATCTTCCTTTAAACTGTTCTGGCTACATGGGTGTTACACTAGCCTTCCTCCAGGCTTCTGGGAAAACCTCCATAACTTCTCAAAGATTGTGAAGAATGGCCTTGGGTCAAGCTCCTGTAAACATTCTTACTCCAGCTCTTTCTTCACTGACTGTCAGCTTGTATTTGCATCAGCATAGATTGTTGTTCCAAAGGCCTGGTGCCAAACAGATGGAGGTGAAGAAAATTATGAGAATCTCTGCCTTTTCACTATTATTGGTAATTAATTCCCTTTTCCTGCTTAACAGGGTTCCAGTATTTTGCTTCTGTTTATGCTTGTTGTTTACCAAAATACCTTTCATTTGGATTTTGACATCTTTGGTCAATATAAACTTGCACTGATACTTTGCTTTCCTAATTGGATGTCTGCACTCCCTGGAAATGCTTTTGTAGTTCTCCAGAGGTATTTGTCGACTTTGCCATCTCTGGTATGTTTTTTTCTGGTTAGCCCATAACCGGTGGCTGGTAGTAGTTGTTAGAGACATTTTCCAGTTGTGGAAGTGCTGGTATCTATTTTCACAGCTTCTGCCAGCAAATATGGAAATCCATTGTTTTATACATCCTTGGCAGGTTTAATCAGGGTGAAATGGCATGTTATTGGTTTCAAAATCTTTTGTATATGCTTCAAGTTAAAAAGTCAGAGAGAACTAAGAGGTATTTGTGTTTTTTAATATGGGTTACATCTGAGACAAACTGAAGCAGTGCAGGCAGAATTTATTAGTGCAGTAGTGCTCTAACTGCAATGAAGGCCTTCTTGAAAAGCCTTGTTTTAAGTGTTTTTTTACCATAACAGTAACTAAAGTAGTGCATAAAAATATAATAACTATGCAGTAGTCATGCAATTCAGGGAATAAACTGCAAAATATGCATTGCCTTAGTTAATGTATACTCTTCTGACGATTTCTCTGGCAGAATTTAGTAATTCAAAGTGATTAAATTAAATTGTTTTTATATCTTTGTAATAAAGACAGAGTATACAGCCCTGTTCTCTCAGTGCAGGTTGGAATTTTATTACTTAGCTTGATTCTTGCTTATAATTTGCCTTTTTGGTTCTCAATGAGCTGTGAATAAAATCTGAGATGTTTCAGATTATGTGAAGGAGAATGCACTTACAAGTGAAATGCATTCAATTTTATGAGGAAATGATGAAGATTATGATTTCACTGTATATGAAGTGCAAAATAAAAAGCCTTACATGGATAATCACAATTCCTCTGTGTTCCATGTCAATGAGTATTGGCAGCATCCAATGTGATTATTACAAAACATCAGACTATATTTTTTCTTTTCTTTTTTTTTTTTCTTAAGATAGAGCAGTGGGATACTAACTAAGCTTATTATGGAGATGACTAGATGTAAAACATGAGCTCAGGAGTTTCATTTCATCATGTGGACATGCAGGAATGGGCAAGAAGAATGATGAGATGGAGAAAAATCTTTTATGCTTTTCAGATACATAGTAACTTCTCTACTCAAATCAGAGTATATTTTCCCATGCAAGTTACAATACAGAATTTTGTCTATTTTATATGTTTGCAATGCAATTTTTACATTTTTTTCTAGAAACCTTCATTTAAAAGAATAGTTTCCCTTTTCAGCTACTTAATGATATATTCTTCTGTTATACAGTACCTGTTCTTGTTATGTGTGGTGGTTTCATTAAGCTGGATTCTGTAAAATGGAATAAAGTTAAACCTCCACCCAGATGACTTCACATTATGAAAGGTAAGATGGTTAAGATACAAGAGGCAGACTGCCACTGCAGTTACAGTCAATAACAGGATTTTTAACATAGTCTAGCTGATGTATAATTCATAATAACATTTACTTTCACAAGAAATTTCCTCAGGCAATGCCAACAGGATTATTTACATGAACATGAATTGTTTATATAAATAAGGCTTATATGATTAACTATACACTGTATAATAATGCAAAAATATTTTAAATTGTGTGAGTAAGATCTATAAAATTACCTTTCACCTCTGGAGACTGAGAATTGGATGATAGCATTATATATAGCAATATTGCATGTTGTTTAGATTTGCTATATCTTTGTTGATCATTTATCTGTATCTGAAAATCACCACATAACTTAGAAATTGGCAGAATTGTCTCTCTGCACTCATGGGATGCCTTAATAACAGCTAGCATTGCCTTGGCAAACTTGTGTGGAAAAACTTCTATGAGCACTAAAGTTCAGTGAGTTTGAAAAATATATGTTTATATCCCCCAAACTGCCTTTTAAGAAAGACTATTCAGATGGTGCAATTCAAAAATGGACTCATATAACACGGGTAATGAAGTGTACCATTCTCTCTTTCACTGACGTAAATTGGAAAAGGCTTGGTTTAATATAGTTTCTTTCTCTCCTCCTGGAAATTTTATTCCAAAAAGAAGCAATCTAGGTCAGCCTCCTACTGGTATACCAATTAACAGGACATGTCCATTATATTTATTATCCCTCTGCAAGGTGTCAGACTTCAACTTTAGAACTAGCAAAAACAGTATGACCTCAATTTACAGAAAATTGTGGCATGTGAATGTCCTTTATTTTTTCCAGTAACTTGCTCCTCACTTTCCTTAGAAATGTAATAAAGTATTGCTGAATTTAAAATATCCAGATTTTGACATTTCCAGTACATTTTGATGGTCCCATTTTGCATTTTCCATGACCCACAGAGTAGATTAATGTTTTAATGAATACTGGAGGTCTCTTTAGTTAGGAAACTTTCATATCAAGCACTCAAATAGAAATCTGATTTGCCAGTGTTTCCTTTTTTTTTTTTTCCTTTAATTGTAGGAAATCACAGCACTGAATTATGCCCTTCTTCCTCATACCTGATTTATAGAAAATACCACCCCCTCGATCACTGTGATACTCAAAGTAGTAAATGGAAATGCCTTCACAATGTGCACTTCAAGGGTATGGTTGAAAGAAAAAAGATTAATTTTTGATCTTGATATTAATGGCAATAATATGAATGTCTGCATCAAAAAATAAATTGCATAGAGCTGAAAACCGAACTGAAGAGCTGAGTTTCCGTAGTACCCACTACACTCCAGTGTCAGTTTTTCATAAAGCATAGTGAGAAGGAAGGGGAAAAATCTTAAACATATATATATTATTTGAGAAACATACGAGAGTTAATGCAAGTTGACAGTGTTCTGCCCTCAGTGGATACATTTCCAGAGGGCCTTATAAATGGGAAAGAGAGATGAATATAGTGCCCTGGATTAGGTCTTTAACTTTTGTTCATTTCTCTTTTAAGCAGGATGACATACTATCTTCTCTGAAATGACTGGTGGAATGATAAGTTCATAAATCTCTGGGAATTGCTTATATTTAATACTCAAGGGCTCCAAATAAATGGTTTCTTATAAACATCAGAGAAAATACTGGGCATTATGAAAAAAGGTGGAAAAACATTTTGAGACAATTCTGGAATGTGCTTACAGTAACTATGAGAGTAACTTAAAATTTCACAATTTTATGAAATAAAATAAACTCAGATTTTACAAAATTATCATTCTACGAAAGATTTGATTGTTCCTGGAGGTACTAGAGCTTCTTAAACAAAGCAGAAAAATAGTTCTGACATACAAAAAAGAAAAAGAAATAAAAAAGTCTGTCACCCGCTTATCACAGATATAAACCCTGTGTGGACATGCGCTGGCCTCAACTGAAACTCAGCAGAGTTCTGCAGACTGTCTATCCAAATGAGTCTCTTAAATTCTGTTGATTTGTTGTTAAAAGTGCTACTGCTACGGAATGAAATCTTTGACTGTGTCACTTATTGTAATTCTGAGGGTGATGGGGGGCTAGCATAAACAAAAAACCCAAACAAAAACCAAACAAACCCAAACAAAGAAAAAAAAAGATTATGCATAAATCCTAATACTGAAGCCTGGATATATATCAATCTAATAGTAAAACACCAAAAGGGCTGAGTCATCCGTACTGAAATAAAACTTTCACAAGGCAAAAATCACTTCTGTATTACGTTTAGAACAATGTGTCCCTTTTCAGCATTACTGCAATAGCCTGTAAAACATCAGTTGGTATTACAGTGTCAGGTCTTACATTTATTTGGCTTTACTATTGGCAGGGGCTCCCTTTATCCTTGCAGTATGAACATTGGATATGTTCAGGGATATACAGGAAACAGCAGCACACCCATTACCTGTGATTGCAGCAGGCAATCACTGCTTTGCTTCCCTTGCCTTCACACCAATTTTAAGCTAGAAAATTAACATAATTTTTGAATAAAATCTAATTCGCTGTGTAAACATTAGTGAAATATTCAGCTAGGTTTCACAGGTGACATAGAAAAGCCTAGGAGAAATTGTAGGAGGCACAGGCTATATTTCTCTTGAGGTCCCAGAAAGTTAGGGAGTTTCTACACTTTTCAAAGAGCTACCAAATTCTCATCTCTCTTTGATTAGCCAAACAAATTTGGAAATTCCTTTCCTTTTGCCTCCTCAGAGCCCTTTGCAAAGTATAACTAAGGCTGTTTAAACAGAAAATGTGTTTTCTGACAGTACATATGCAGAAGTGTGGGTGCAAACACTGTGCATACTGCCCTCCACAGCCTATTCTTGTTAAGGTTAGAAGTTGAATTCTACTTTGCCTCCATTTCCCCCCAATCATTTGAAGATTTTCCCTTCATTTGTTTGAAAAACACATTAATTGTTAGAGTTGTTCTCAGCAATTCATGTAATTTAGGATTTCCCTGTTTGATGGGTCATCACTGCAAGATGTCATGCCTAGTTACTTCTGTCCAATACCATTACATGACATGGCTGATGATATTGCATTAGCCCTACAAAATTGACAAGCAAATGGGTTACTGAGCAGTGTAGTCAACAGTTTGGAACAAACAAATCTCCCTTCAACCTCTGTCTGCTCAGAAGAACTAACTAGCAACAACCATCATGTATGACAGCCTTAAATTAACTGTAGATAGAGAAACTGTTAAGAAAAAAATTATTCAGGCAAAATAAAACTAATTGAAAATATTTACATGTTTTTGATTCATAGTAGTCATCTGTCACTTCACTAGCTGTGAAATGTACCATTACAGAATATGTTGATAAGATTTTATTATTTTGCTTTAGTGTTGCCTACAGGACTAGCTGAAAATTTTATGCTGAACCTACTTTTCAAAGGATTTTTGCTAAATTAAATTCTCCTCCAAAAGCACCTGCTTTTCTTCAAATACAATGGGAGAAAAATAGCCCACGAAAAGCTGGAGAGAAAGATTTCAGCCAGAAGGTAAAAATATTTTACACAAAACTATCTCATGCCTCCCCAACTACACTCAGGCTTTGATGGTAGGTCAACATTTTCCCCGGAAATTAATGACTATGGGTTTTGGTTTTGCTTTAATTTTTTAATGCATTCCTTAGGGTGGAATACATTTGATGATATGGAAAAGCAGTACTAAATTCATCTTCCACAAGTACTAGCTAAGTGTCACCTACTCCCTAGAGAACATAACCCAGAAAATAAGGGCCATTACAGGCCGAGTCATATCCTCCATTTTCATATTAGGTAGCTAAACCCAAAGAGATCTGCAGGAACTGATAGTTCCACAAGAGCTAGTAATCTAACGTCAAAACATGTAGCAGTAACATAAGTCCTGTAATTACCTGTGAAGTCAGAAGTATCACTTCCAAAACCAGGGCATAGAGATTCAACAGAAGTATGATTCTTGAATGATTAGGATAAAGAATAAGGTATGATTAAAGCAGAGGTTTCCAATTGGACACTATTATTGTTTCTCATAAGCCTTTATCACCCACAAAGGCTACCAAAAAGGAAGAATTTGCACCTTTGTTATGTATCAGTAATATATTCATATTTCAACGGGGAATACATTCTAAATGACTGAATTAGTCTTTTCCTTTTATCATGAATAATCAAAAAGAATAGGGCATTGAGTGAATAAATTCATTGACTGTCATATAAATTATGTTTGTGCCCTTGAAAATCTGATTCTTTCTCTTCTAGCAGTGATAAACTGCTATTTAGTAATACATATCAGGAGAATATGTTTGAAGTGGTAACTCATAGCTGGAATGATCTCACTTTGAATGGAAAGGTAAGGCTGCATACGAAGTATGTTTTACAAATATTCTCTGAAACACTGAAGGGAAATGAATGAAAATTCAGATGTCAGTGCTACTTTACTAAGGGAGATGTATATAGGTAACTAAAGAAACAAGGGTAGAAAATATCTAGGACCAAAAAAAAAGAATCAAAAAAAATTCTGTGATTTCTTTTGTAATTTAAAGTAATAATTTTTATGTCTTTCAGAATTATTCTAGTTACCTTACATAAAATGCAGTAGAATAAACTGAACATTGAAAAGACAATTGCAGGCCATACATATTAAATGGGTACAATCTGGAGAAAAATTTTGGAAAGTATTTTTACAACCTACATTGTTGAAAGAGACAGTGTACCTCTGAGATGCTTTTAAGGTCAGCAGAAAAACTCAAGGGAGATAAATACATGAACAGCAGTCCTCTTGCAACATCAGCAAAGCTCATTCTTCTCAAACCTGACACCTTTCTGCTTAAGAAAAGAGATATGTAGAGAACCAAAACCACAGTGAAATTCTCACTCAATATTAACAAAGTAGATGTATAGAAACTCTCTTGCAGGTGCTTTCTTCCAATAGAACTATCTTCTGTCTGACAGTAAATTTACTCAATGTACATGAACTTTTGATTAGCATTGAGTGCATCAGATATTTATTTTTATTTTCCACACAGTATAGCTGGGAAAAGAAAGGGATACCTGGATTTTTGTTCCGGAGCAAGGCAATTTTCCTAGTGTACAAAGATTTATAGTAATAGAAATACATGACAGATGCAGTGTAAATAATATCTAACATAGGATTGGCATGCATCTACTCATTATTTTCATCACAGTAAAAGACACTAAGAACCAGGTTTTGTTCTCAGCAGTGTATGTAAATGACATGAGTTCAGTTAGAATTAAATATTGACTCAAGGAGAATTCTTGAATAGCATTAATTCTGTTTTTTTTAAAATTGAACATCTACTTTCTAAAAAAAAAAAATATGCCTGCAAAAGAGAAAAGGAGAGAAACAAAAGTGATTATAAAAAAGAAATTCAGCTTATGTATGTTTCATTTTATTAAAAAAAACAACTACTGAAAGCAAAATATTTCACACAAAAAAAGGGTCTCCAAATTGGTCTACAGTACTTGGAGAGAAGCTTCAGTTGGTCCTTTGCAGAGATTCTACCCTCCAGGGGGAATGCCCCTTTCAGCAGGTCCTGCCTGCACTCCCCTGCAGTCAGCCTACCTAAACCACAATGGTAAAGAAGAGCATGAAAGAGCTGCCAGCTCACACTGAGGTGCCACTGCTGAAGTATTTTAGACTTGATCAAAGGCTTCTTATGTTTCTCCATAAAGTGTCAGCTTCAAATTTTTGCATGGGAATACTTG
>JAOXXN010000372.1:783829-797357 GCA_026770055.1 Myrmophylax atrothorax
GATAGGGAAAAGAAAGATTCCAGAATCATAATCCTTCAAGTGTTTCTATTTACTCAATAATACAGATACTGAAGCATATAGAAGGTCGTCAGCTACAAACCTATGTTCAATTTGAAATGCATGGTTTACATATTCAGAAGAAAATTCCTGTTATAAATCCTTCAGAAAACAGGAGTCCACACAGCAGGGGGTAGCAGGGGATGGGGGTGGGGGGTGGAAGAGAATGAAGAGGAATAAAAATAAACTGAAGATACAATTTCTAAGAAACAGGCAAAAAGTTACAACTTCAGACCTCTGTAAGGAGTTCCATGGTTTTATTCTGAGCTTCCTTAGGAGACATGGAAAATACCAGACAGCAAATTCTTGCTTATCAGATACTATCAACAGTAAGCTCTATCACTGGCATGAGCCAAAAGTCTATTCACTTTTCTTACACTTCAATTACAGCTCGTTGATGCTTTTTTATGTCAGCTTAAGATACTATTTACCTAAAAAAACCCCAAAACTGGGTGTGGTCACAGCAAGCAATAAGAACCAGCAATATAATATAAAGATGTTTGGTGCCAAATGATACATACTCGTCTTGATCTTATTATTCCAAATGGTGTCACAGTGGAAATGGGACCATCCTTTCTTATGGCAGGTATTAGCTCTGATAGACTAGTCTCTATAACAGAAGAAAAATGCAGTGTGGTAGTCGTCCAGTAACTTTAAGTGTCATTGTGTCATATTCTGCCTACAGCAGCACCAGCAGGAACCTTAATGAAAGATGAAAGGTGAGTGGCAGGAAGTCTATTAAGAAAGAAAGAAACAAGGGTAGACTTACATCACTTGCTGCTTAACAGAGTAAGAAACTGCACTCTGGGGGCTCTAAGGAACTTCCACCACTTCATGCATTATTTAGCTCATTTTCCTATGTAACTTATGCAGAGGTTATTTGTACTCATCAACAGACAGTGTTTGCTCCTGCACAAGGGATTACTTCCCCCTCTGTAGTGGTACAATTTTAGTTATGAGTTATGGGGGGTTTGGGGGGAGTTTGGGTGGGGTTTTCTGTTGGGTTTTGGGGTTTTTTTCACCACCATGGCATGTAGTGACTTTGAACAACACATTGTGACAGCATAGGGAAAGTGACACTTATAATAATACAAATCAATAAACTTGAGTTCCAACTATCGCATGTCTGGTGGTGTAATATGTTATCATCTTATTGCCAGCTTGTTTCTGAAACTAGATTGTATATTCTAACAAAACAGGTGGATATTAGAGCATCTTTATATCTCTCCACAAGCATACATTTAAAAAATATCTTTAGTGGAAGCTTGTTGAAAGTAAGTCTGCCCCGAGGCAAACTATATTGTGACATACAATTATAGAGAGCTCAGTAATATAACTTTCACATAGATCAATACTTTCAGATTCCCATCACAATTCCCTCTCTGTGTTTGCAGATATAAATGAAGTTTTTATGTTGAATTAGCTCAGATAGGGTAGAATGCTTCATGTCAAGACTTAGACAAAGTGTTTGAGTTTATTCAGTGTGCAAAAATCTGAAGAATAAGAGAAAAAAGAATGGAAGGAGGGAAGGTGAGAGTCACTTAGGCAGCTATTTAGTTGAAGTATAACATGAAACAAAAACTATCAGAATTTTTAGAAAGTACTTGGGAAGTCCTATAAACACACAAGTTTTGTAAGAACAAAATTTTGTCATTTTTGTAAGTAAATATTTTCAGGCTTATGCTACCTTTTTTCAAATAATGCTTCTAGTAAAGATATGCGAGATATCTTGTACTAAAGGTATCCACTCTTGTTCAACAGGCCTTTGTCTCTGCTGTCACCCAACTTTAATTTAACCTAATAAAAGATGAGCTTTCAAAAATTAACCACATAGCAAGGTTGTTTCTGTAAAAGCACTCCTGGTACAAAGTCTCATTTTTAGAAATGTGGTTCATCCTTATTTACTTTTGTATTGTGTTCAATCTGTGTTGAACATTATCTTGGGATTGAGTAACCATGTGGGAGAAATTTCTGATCTCCTTGAATTATTTGGCTCCATAACTTGTAGATTGGTGGTGCCATTAAAAATAGAGTTTGTGATGACTGCTGTGACAAAGCTGCTTCTAAGACAGATTAGTTTTTTATGTTGCAGTAATGGCAACCACAGGGTAACTGTACAATAACATTCAGCAAATATTCATTTGAAATTACTTCCGCATCATGTGTGTGTTTAACAAATACAGTATGACCCACTAAACCTAATACTGTCCCATCTCAGTACCAGTTGCAAGTTTACATAAAGTTATCACAGATTTTGGGAACATTACCTTAAACTTACACTTTTATTTATTTACTTGCTTATTTATTAAGAAAAATATATTTATTTTCAAACAATTTGGTTTTACTATGGCTTGTCATGTTTTAAAAAGAAATCTCAAATCTCATGTGCATTAATATGTATACAGAAGCTGTCTCATCTTTATGACTCTTTCCATGATCATCCTCCTTTCTTCATTTGGATTACTTTGATACTAATTTTCAATCAGTTTCCTCTAAGTTTACAATGCACAGGTACTTGAGAATAAAGTAGAAAATTATTTTGAAATAATACAGGTATGATAAACAACAAGGAACTGGGCTAAAAAAGAAGAAATTAATTGTAACCTAGAACAATTATTTCCCTAAAATTAAGGGAAGGAAAAAATCATGTGACACATCTTCATGCTGCATATGAGAATGTTTCAGTTAATAGTTTGTGAGAGAAAAGTCCAACAGTTATTTAGCATACATTTTGCACTGACAAACTCTAACTCATAGGCAGAGGTGGTCTTCTGAAATCATTACCATCCACTCAACAATTATTGCTCATAACTTTATTTGCTATAATTCGTGTCTCTTTCTAAAATTAAAATTATTGCAATTTCTATTCTTAAGGAATATAAAGGCTTTGAATTTCAAAAGTAACAAGCTAAAGAACTGTTATATGCAATATACACTGTAAAGTGTGTTGGTAAAATAAAGAGAAATGATCAGACAACTAATCAACAATTATTCTGCAAAAATCTTTCTTACTCTCCATTAGTATGTTTGAGGTTTTTAATAGCGTATTTATGTAACATCACCAGAATGTCAAATCAATACTAGGGGATATCTTTTAAATCTGAATTTTCAAGTAACTTCCTTGATTATCTTAGATTTCAGTTAGGGTTTATGAAAGGGTGTCATAGTTTAACCCCAGCTAGCAACTGAGGCCCACACAGATGATCACTTAATCCCTCCATCTGGAGGGATGGGCAAGAGAATCAGAAGGGTAAAACTGAGAAAACTCCTAAGCTGTGATGGACAGTTTAATAAGTCAAGCAAAAGCCACACATGCAAGCAAAACTATTATTCAAGGAATTCACTCATCCCTTCCCCTTCATTCACCCCAGGCAGGTGTTCAGCCATCTCAGGAGAGCAGTGCTCCATCATATGTAATGACTTGGGTGGACAAATTACGTAATTTTTAATGCCACCACCACCACCACCACCCCCCTTCCTCCTTCGTCCCGAGCTTGGCGAGCATGGTCCCACATGGTCTGAAATATCCCTCTGTTCAAGTGGGATCAGTTGTCCTTGCTGTGCTCCCTCCCAGCTCCTTGTGCACCCCCAGCTTGCTCAGTGGTGGGGTGGGGTGGGTGGCTGAAAAGGTCTTAACTCGATGTAAGATCTGTTCATCAATGACAAAAGCCTGTGTTATCAGCATTGTTTTCAGAACAAAACATGGCCCAATGCTAGCTCCTGTGAAGAAAATTAACTCTATCCCAGCCAAAAACCATCACAAAGTGACAGACTGAGAGCACAGGAATTTGCAAGCTCACATTAATATGCCAACAGCTAGAGCACCATCAGCAGTGTTATGACCTTCCAACAGCTTGTCTCTGGAAGTTTACAGCAAAGGAACAGTGTCTTAAAAACTGGGAGGATTTTCCACTGTGTGTACTATACAGCAGGTTGGCTATCTCCAGTATTTGATGTTAGCTAGAGATTACAAAGGTAACCCTTAACTTCTAAGAAAATAAGGCAATCTCAATTTCTAAGAAGTCTAATTATTTTCATCCAAATATTTCCATATTGGTACTCTAGGTAGGTACTCTATTGGTACCTACTCTAGGTAGGTACACTAAAATCAGAATACTGAAACAATCATCAATGCTATTTCAAAATGTTTTAATTAAGCTGAAAATAACTGTTTTCCGCAGAATAGTTCACCAATTATGCTGTGTTAATGGCTTATTGTTTAAGAATATGGTACACAGCAGGGGAAAAAAGTTTCACTCTACATTATTTCAGTTGGATTCATGGCTGCTGCTGCAATGTCAGAACTGAGTTCGAGTATGAGTTTGTAGCACTGAGACTGTAAACTGTTGCCTCCTAGAAAAAAAATAAAATCCAAAAGATATGCCATTTATTTCTATATTCACATCCAAACATGCTGTGGAGCAGCAGTTGACAGTGGCAATATCCCAAGCCAGTAAAGCATTCAGGAAGTATGTCAGTGCAGCAGATGAGATGTTTGCGTGGCAATCAGACACTGAAGAACAGGGTTATCTTGGTAAATTTTATGTGTAGGAAATAGTAGTTTTGAGGACTGTTAGCTGCTATGGAGCTTAGCAGTCCCAGAGAAGAGCTTGCCCATTCCCCCATTGTGGGAAGGGGGGGTAGTTGGAGGCATAAATGTGCAAAACCTGATGGGTTTATACGAAAGTGGTTTATACAAAGGCAGTTTATACAAAGAAAAATTTTTCTGCACTAAGGAAAACAAGGAAGTAATTCTCTCCTTCATGTTGTTTTCAACAATTTCCTGGAAAGGAGAGCTTCATCACATGTGACAGTTACTTGAGAAGACAAATTCCGTAATTCTTGAGAGAAAATTAAGATATCATCCTGGTAGAATAAGAAAGAAGAAAGACAAAGTTGTTTATTCTGCATAAGGAGAGTTAGCAAGATATCTCATTTAAAACTGGCATTGCTTGTATTGGGACACTGTCATTGCTAATTATGGTTCCACAGCTTGTTCAACTACAAGGGAAGATGGCAGCTCATGATTCTGTTCCCAGCTTTAATCAAAATTTCCTGAAAGGATGTAAATATGGAGCCATAGAATTTTTTAGAGTAAAAAAGACCTTTAAGATCAAGTCCCTCTGAGCACTGCAAATTTCACCACTAAACAAAGTCCCTCAGCAACACATTGTCTTGGTTTGAGCTGGCAAAATGCCAACTGTCCAAGACAGGGAGAAAGGGTTCCCTCCCCCCCAACCAACCAAGAGAAAAAGAAGGAGAGAGAGAAAAAAACCCCTCCAAACTAGGTTTATGCTTAAACTAACTATATGTATTTATACAGAAAAGAGAAAATTAAAAGAAAACTACAATATAACACACACTTACACAAGTTATATATAACAAGAAATAACTTCCTACTCCCCAGTTAATATAAAGTCTATTACTCTAGATTCATAAACACTCTAAAAGACACCCTGCAAGAAAGAGAAAGAGTAACAACAAAATGTTTCTACTTCCCTGAAACTCAAGCAAAATGCAAGTAGCAGCAACCGGAGCAGGGTCTAGCACAGTAGAAAAGCTACAAGACCTTCTCCTCCTAGTTCAGCCATGATGGAACTGAATAGGACACCTCCCACTGCTACACTCATATCTTAGGTTTGCATCATTTGGTATGAAATATTTCCTTGGTTACCCAATCAGGTGAGAGCTGTCTCCCAATCCACGTAGATTCTCTGAGCCTGCTAATTTGAGGCCTAGCTAAAACCACTACACACATCTACATGTCCTTAAACACCACCAGGACAGTGACTTCACCACTTCCCTGGGCAGCCTCTTCCAGTGCTTCACAACCCTTTCAGTGAGGGAACTTTTCCTAATATCCAGTATAAATTTCCCCTGGTGCAACTTGAGGCTGTTTGCTCTTGTCCTATTGCCTGTGACTTGGGAGAATAGACCAATCCCCACATCATGATACCCTCCTCTGAGGCAGTCACAGGGAGTGACCTGCCGGCCACGCTATAGCTGCTGCAACCCAGCCTGACCTTGGCCTCCCTGGCCACCTGGGCACACTCTGGCTCATGTTCAGCCACTGTCAACCAGCACTCCAGTGCTTTTTTCCACTGGGCAGTTTCCAGCCACTCTGCCCCCAGCCTGTAGCGCTACCGGGGGTTGTTGTGACCCAAGGGCAGGACCCAGCACTTGATCTTGTGAACCTCAAAGAGCTGGTCTCAGCCCATCAATCCAGCCTTCCCAGATCCCTCTGTAAGCCTTCCTGCCATCCAGCAGATACAGCTCATCAAACACAAAAACCCAGGTACATTTCCTTTAATTCAGAAAAATGTTGGGCTTTTTTAGAATGTAATAGAATCTTACAGGTAACCTACTGAAATCTATTCAGGGTCAAAATTATCATGGAATACTATATATTAAGTTATGAACTCTGTTATTTGACATGAAGCAGCAGTTACAGTTTTACTAGCTTACAGAAAGTGTAACACAGGATGATGTTTCATATTTTACCTAGCAAGATGTTTGGCATATTAATATTTTCATGCAGTATATTCAAAGTGCAAAACTATCACTTTTTCAGTAAAATAAAATTAGTCAGAGAAAGACTGAAATATATCAGAAGTGAAATTGTTGTGTAGCAAAATTTGGTCCATGTGATCTGGAATATAGCAAATCATGTGGTAGATATTATAGTCTAGAGGTAAGCCCTCTGGCTTCCATTTACTTGGTATCTGACAAGATAGTTTAAGGCCAGATCCTGAGAGGTCCCAGTTACCAACCCTCAACATGAGTTTCAATTACCTGGCACCTTTCTATGTCCCGGCCCGCCATGAGTAAATAGAAGAGGAAAAAAGTCTAGGTATTTTAAGATGGATAACATAATCATAATCATAACCACCATCCACAATTAAATTACAATCTGAGCATGAAACTCCTCAACCACATTTTAAGAAAATTGAATTTCTTTCCTGATACTTTTCATGTACAGTAAGATAGGTAATGAATTTGATTGGAGTGTTTTCAGTAGTGTGTATTTAGGCTGAAAATCCTTATTTTAGGAAAGATGAAACATTCTACAGAGACTTACCTATTTTAAAAACATTTATAGCTAGATAGTGTTTAAAAACTAGGGATCTGTGAAGAGATAGAAGGCACTCACTATTATAGTAGGAAGAGAAATGGCATGGAAATTTCACATACTCCATTTTTATTTCCAACTCGGAACTTACAGTAAAGTAGTGTTTTCATCCTTTATACATATCTAATGTTTTATGTTCTTTAACTATGACTGTCTCCATGGAAGAAAAGCAGGTCTATTAGTTTTGAGACCATCACTGAATTTTTGAGAGCTTTATTTCTGCCTCTTAGTTTAGTTTGAAAAATGTATGGGGTTTTTAAATGTAAATTGACCAAAACAAATTTCAAAATTGTAAACTTCAAATCCACATGCCATTTCAAACTTATGTATGAACATCTGTGCAACAACAAACTTGTTTGCCTGTCTGTGACATCTAGACCAAGAGCTGTGTTTCTCAACTTCTATTACCATAGATCTGAGGGTTGTTAATCCTAAAGTTCTAGTTTGAGGTTATCTCCAGCTGCATATATGGCAAAATAACCCTGGGTACTACATCAGAACTGTGTAAATGCAGAGCAATTATGACTGACATGAAAGTATCAGAAAATAGAATTTCCTCTCTGTGTGTATGTATATATATATTACTAAGGTGAACAGTCTTAATTTTAAAATCCTTTATTTCTAACAATTTAATCCTACTTTATCCTTACACTGAAACACCCTTAAATATTTGTAAAGCTTTAAACAGTGAACTCCACAGGAAAAATATAAGAAAAAATGGCAGCCGTGTCTAGTGTAGAAAGACAGCACTTTGGTCATACAGAGCAAGCAAGCTGGGCTGATTAGTGTGGAGAAACTCATAGATCTGAAAATTCAGCTGTGGTTTGGGTGGATGTAGGTGTACTTATTTTTGTGATACAATCAAACTGCAATTAACTTTGAGCAGCAAGAAAGGTTTTTGCCAGAAAAGGCCCACAGAGCTTTGTTACAAAAAGCGTAATGACCAGACTAATAAAATGAGGAAAAAAAAATAGTGCTACATTAATTGTTTTATTACTAAGGATTTATATTAAAAATGTGCTGAATACTGTCATCATTAGTCATATTATTATTGTCATGTGCAATCTTACCATGACAATATGAATCACTCAGTCTCTTACTGTGTTATGTGAGACTTTTAACATTGCTTAAATTATTGTTGCACATATTTTCTGTCACCAAAAACTCATTGGTGTTTTCCAGCATGTGATATAAAATCTTGCCAAGTTCTACAGATGCTGTCCTATTTGAATTTTCTTCTCTTTTCACAAGATATAAAAGGCCATGTATTACATAATGTTATTGCTTGACTGTGTGGGATACTAGCGATTTATGAGTGCAGAATCTACTGAGATTGCATCTACATTGCTAAATAAAATGAGTACAAATCTTCCCCACTGTCCGAGTAAGAATGGAAGGCTTAGACAAAATTGCTGTTGAGTCATGAGGTGCAGAAAGGACTCCTTTGCTTTCTAAACTCCTACTCAGAGAGGAGTTTCAGTGAGGCTGAATCCAATCTTAGCCTAGGATTATGTCAACAGTTTAAATTTAAGGAATTACGGAGGTGGAATTGAACTACTTTTGTCACACAAGTTTTAATGGTTGGGAAAATGAGAATATTTATATAAAATTAATCATTTGTTATCGAAAATGATCAGCCAAAAGATCTTAATCAAAAATATTTAGTACACAATATTTAAAACTACTAGTAGTGTAATATAAGATAGGATTGTGCACTATATTGAAGCAATTATTGAAGCAATTATTGAACCAAATATGTTTAAGCTAGCAAAAGGAAATAATTATTAAATAGAGATTTGTTGTAACTCAGCCATCCAACACTCCTGGGGACATCTCTTTTGATCAACTTCAAGTATCCTTGGAGGGTGTCCCCACCCATCAGAGAAATCTCCGCACATACACTCCAGAAAGGATTATGTCTGAAAAACCTGAATGTATGAAAGGACACTGGACTTCTATAGTATAAAGTGATTTACTGCTAGTCACAAGTTTACAGGTCAGCTACCAGCTGATCTGTCACATCCAGCTTCAAAAAGCAGGGTATGTGTTTGGAGTTTGGTGAACCAGGATGGTTTTAGTATAGTTCAGCATCAAAACCAGCACCATGGCACCACCAGTAACTCATCATGGGTAACTTGCACGACAGCTTGCACTGTTTTCATTCTCTGGTTGCATTTTAGATCTTATCAGGGTGGGCCCTCCTGCCACACCAACATGAAGCCCAGCTGTGCCTCAGGAGATAGCCCTCACAGGGACAATGCCAAACGTGCCCATGCAGTGCAGGCATGACCACACCAGTCACAGCTGCTCTTGCTCTCCTCCAGCACAGCTCTCAGCTGTTGTATCAGCAGGCTCTGTATCTTTAGAAAACTCTGCCTCCCTTCACTGCACCTCAAGGCACACAACACAACTCTCAGTTCGTTCACTATGCAAACATGACTTCTGTAGGTTGCCAAAAACCTCCTCACATTAATTTAGCCACTCTAAATTAAACAAATGGTCACAAGAACACCACATGCAGACTTGGAGAAGACACAGGCTATGTGATGCTGCATGAAAACAGTTGCTTTATTTAAGGAGTGAGGACATACTGCAACCTTCCTGCAGTACACAGGGCAGTCACTTCAGCTGGTCAGAGTAACACAGCAGGGTACAACCAGCTGCACCTCACATGTTGGGGGATAACATTCTGTATCTCAGCACCATGAGCCAGCCATGTCCAAAAGAGCTGGTGAGGAATGTGCTGAAGACAAATCTTAATGCTTGGTGAGTAAGATTTTATAAAACAGATTGCATACATTGAGATCTAGTAAATTCTCCAAGTCCTAAATGTTTTCCAAAGAGGGAAAATCACAGGATATTACACTGATGTAAAATGTAGAAAAAGCAATAATATTTCCAGATTGATATTTTATCTTATCTATTTGAAAATTTTCAATACTTCTAAGCTCTAAAAGCTAATAAAAACACCATAAAAATATTTTATGTATTTGTGCAATATTGATTGAAAAGAGTCAGTTCCTGATCTGTGCTGTCAATCCAAAAGCTTTGGTGTTTTTAGCATTTCTCCAGAGCTACGATTTTATAAGTAGCAACAAAGAGTACTTAGAGTGACAACAAGACTGTGCTTCTGTACTCCATTCACTATTGTTTTACACCATTTATATTGCACTGGATTAAATAATCACAAGTATCTTATTTGATAGAAGTAAGAATCGCTTTTTTATGTCTGCTACATTCTGCCGGATGGTACTTGTGGAGGAGCAGATGACCAACAGATGCAGTGTTGGAATAACTGGGCCACTGTCATCACAGTAGAGCAGAATATTAGAAAGCTTCTGAGCTGCTGAGACAATTTTATCCATAGCAAGAATGAGCAATGTTATTTCTTATTGATTAAGCCCATGAAAGCCTCAGGGAGCTACAAAGTGGAAATTGCAGTGGCATAGCTAGGACCAGAAGAAGGAGATACAGATACAGACATGTATATAAGGCAACGTGAGTAGACAGACAGCCAATTGAAACACTTGATTATTTAAGAATAAAAATAGGAAGAGAGAGATTGTGCTATAGACACTATAAGAAGTAATATGTCAGGAGAACTTACTGTAGCTGCCTTTCACAGAGAGATAAATTGCACAGCCTCAGCTGACTTTGTCTGGCCTTGCATAGGAGTCATTATACTTTTACTGTTGCACTAATTGAGTACTACACCTCCTTCTTATATGTAAGAGGATGGTATGGCCTAATAAGTCATTTCAAGAGACTGCAAATGGCATGTCACAGAATGAAATTGCTGTCCTACCACTATTGCCACCTCCCATAGAGAATCAATAGACTGTTCCCCTCTAGTGGCAGGATTCAGTGAATCAAGCAATTTGTGAGTTTTAAATACTCCAGTAGGTAACACCACACCACCTATAGAGAGGATCGTTAAGTGCTGTCTGGTCAACATGAACATTATTCAGTGGTCGGTCTCTATCATTGTTCGCATAAGCTGAGAATGCCAATAACCAACAGTGGAAAGTCATTAGAGATCAATCAATTTCCTCTAAGCCTCTTTGTACACCGTTCAATGTTCATGTGTTTAAATTTCTTTGCACAGCATGGTGTTGCACTGCTGAATACAGACTATGTGTCACAGTTTCATAACTAATACCTTAGTCAGTGGTGACCTAAACATTTCACTTACAATTCTCAGGCTATAGATTTTTTCCTCCAAAACAAAATTATTATACTTTGTCATAACCCATTTCTCTTGTTTGATAAGGTGAATATCACAAAGACTATTCAGAATGTATGGATTTCCCCTCAGAACCTACTCTGTCTTTCCCCTCTTGCCTTCTATTGACAGGCCTGCCCATTCTTTTTCTTCACTATATTTTATTAATCAATACTCTGACTTACGTCTTCTGTCACCAAGAGAAATGCTGCACAGTGGCACAATGTGGGATTTCTCTGGATTAAAGTACTTTTCTGCATATGCTCCCCCTTTTGCACTTCTATTATTTGTTTATTTCGTAGAGAGCATAGCTCTCTCACTAAACTTCTTAATTGGGCACATGCAAAATGACAACAGAAAATTCACTTAACTTTGGGAGCAGAATTATGGCCTGAAATCTTCAATCATAGAGCCACACTATGATATTTCTTGCACTCCTTCATGCATGTACATTTCTGATCAAATAACTACTAACAGCAAACACTGACTTCTGAACTGCAGTATAATGTATAATGCACCAGGTATTACATTCTTGGCCTTTGCCTTCTTTAGAGTTACTTCTCGTGCTTTGAATATCTTTCAGACCAAGTCAGAATGAATCTATTGCCATTCTTTTCACATCTGGGTCCATCTCTTTCACATGGGACCTGGAACAACAACTTCCTTGATAAAAAATCTTAAAATAAGAAATTTGCTTCTAATATGTTATCAGAATACAGCCAACAGTAAGACACAGTAGTTACAGAAACAGTGTTTATTAGCAGACATCACTGAATGCCATTGTAAACATTTCTCTATTAAGCTAATCTCGCGGGTTTTTTCCCCTACACACTCTGGCATTAAGATATAGAAGGTTTAGACACTGATTTTCAGTCATTAATCTCATTTACTGCTCTAATTTAGTCACTTCACATCTGTGCAAGTGCTTCTAAAGTTATGTCTATGGATTGTCTGATAGAAAAGCTGAAGGACCTGTACTTTTCTGTTTTATTTTGTTTTGTTTCATTTTTGTCTTGTTTAGTTTTCTTTCCAATACCCAAAATACAGAATAGTGTGTTTAAAATGAAAGGTTTGACCTTTTCCAGACTTTGTTAGAATGAAATATAATTTCAGTTTAGATCAACATAAAGCAGTGCACAGGAGAACACTCCTCCACCTAGTTCCCACTCCATATATAAAACAATGGCTTGAAGCTGACCATTACTGCTCAAGGATAAGAACTTGTATATGAAAACATTAGCTTAGTGCTAGTATATTGTGACAGGCTGCCACTTTGGCAGTATAAGTCCTTTACCCACGCACATACCTGGAAAGCGCAAATGTTATGAACAGGGCCAAAATTGCTCACCTCTTTATCAGCCCTTCCACTACAAAACCTCAGGATGTTAAACAGAACGTTCTTATGCAGCAGGTAGCAGGATATGATATTCATTGTCTTCAGGAACTTTTAATGCTAAAACCTCCAGTTCCCTATGTCCGTGTTTTTAAAAGGGTAGAACTCTTGGATATTGCATTTTAGTAGCAGTCTTTTTTCTTCTGGCTTACTTTTTCCTCCATGCTAGACAATACAGTCACAATGACAGGAAGATTAATTTGACTCACTAGATGTTGTTAAGCACCCACACTAAGGGGTTGAGAAACACCCTGTTTACAACAAAATTATTGAAATAATGAGAATAACTGATGAAATAATAGTACCCAGTAGTGATTTTCATAAAGAAGCCTGCAACAATGATTGCTTCAAAGCCAAACAAGGACAATAGATTGCTATAGAAATTATAAATCATATATATTGAACTTTTAGCAGTGATAGGCTTATATAACATGCAGCCAAAATAGGTCTTCATAATACTACACTCCTTTAACTAAATTAGATTTTGTGGCTATTATAATAAATGATACATAGACATTAGGCAAAGTTCCTACTGCTGCCAGGCATCTTTATTTTTGCTGGAAACCTGTTTTATCTTTACATTCAAAATAAAAAATAACATAGTGATGATTGTTGAAACATAGGTTCATCTACTGGGATAGTTCATGCTATCTATACACCTGAGCCAAAATCCAAATAGTTGAGTTCTGGGTATTTTCAGAGTATGTCTGAATATGTTCTAAACTAA
>JAOXXN010000372.1:804026-816664 GCA_026770055.1 Myrmophylax atrothorax
AAAAGGAGGGTAAGAGGTGTCTTCATTGCTCTCTGCAGCTTCCTGAGGAAGGGAATTGGAAAGGGAGGTGCTGATCTCTTCTCCCTGGGACCAAGTGACAAAACACATGGGAATGTCTTAGAGTTGCATTGTGGGGAGTACAGTTTTTACATTAGGAAGCATTTCCTTACTAGAGGGTTTATGGACCTAAAAAACCAGTATCTAAACTTTCAAAGTAAGCAGCATGAAAATACCTGCTCAGCTGCTGCCCAGGTCTTGTGGCAGTTCAGAATAGACTGTGGAGCTCCCTGTCTTTTAAGGAGTCTTTCCCTGGACCTACACAGAAGCGTATCAGTTTATTCAGTGCAGAGCAGGAGATCATATGCTCTGTACTGGAGTCCAGTTAACTGGACATTTACTTTCAGCAGACTCCACAGTGCAGTTCATTTTAACCAAAATCCATGCAAACAAACTGCAGAAGATTCACTATATCTGTGTTTAAAACCAGTAACAAAAAAACCAAACAAACAAATCTATTATTTTTCTCCTTTTTATATCTTTTTATCAGATGAAAACCTAGTTATTAAGCTAGTGAATCTATTTTGCCAATTTTTTAAAATGAAGAATTAATGGTTTACTTTAAGCACAACAGCCCAAACTACACGTTCTCCAATGTGAAAGGGAAGACAGGAACAAAATCTATGCATAAAAGTTCATCACTATGGCCCTTACTTGGACTTGCTCTATAAATTGTATCATTCTTTACAGTGTATCTTTCACAATCCCTCCCAGAGATTTTATGAGGCTATAAAGACTTGTAAAACTACTGGAGATTTGGGTAATATTTGTAAAGAATGAGGAGATATAATTTAACAGACTTACAGCAATTCTGATCCATAAGGGAAATACAAGATTTGTTAGTCTATTTGCTAATCACAACACTTCATTTATATGAACATAAATGTCCCTACATGTAACACAGAAGCACTTTAAATTCTCAAATATGAATTGCAGCTCTATAATTCTCAGTGTATTTTGATAGCTTACCAAAAAGAACTGAGGATGATAAAAACCGATATCTGCAGTCCAGGTGACCTCATATGTATTACAGTTTTTCTGCTTGGATAGTATTCTCAGACTGATCCCTGATCTGCATTGCAAGCACCATGAAACTTTCATGTAGGGAGACGGCAGCTATTTATCCTCCTTCACATGAAGCATAGACTTGTATTTGGAAGCAAAGTCTGCCAACACAACCTATGCACGATGCCTGCATAATGAGGGTGGTGCTGGACTAAGAGCATAAAGGCAACACCTACATTTATTCTACTTGCAGCCTTTCCCAACCATCTGAACCCAGTCAGAACAATTTTAAATCAGTAATGATTTGTGAGAGAGTTTAACATTACCCTAAACAAGGCAACCCTTGCTACAGCAATGTGTAAATCCTGTTTAATTTTATCAGGCAAAGGACAGTCCATTAAAAAGAATAAAAGGTGCAAATTTCATTAAAGTATCACTTTTAGAATGAAAATATAAACACATTTTTTCTGACTTTACATCCAGCTTTTTCCCAGGTTTGGTATTTTGTTCTCATTAGAAATGAGAATGTTCATATGATTCTTTTCATAAAATTTTATTGCAAATATAGGCCAAACTCCCAGAGTAACGTTTACAATTACGTTCTTTAAAGCTCATGTGGTTCATGATGAGGATACTGAATTGGAGAATTTCCGAATTGGTGTCAGAAAAACAGTAATTCAACTGTGCTAGTTAGGTTCTTTTGTAACATTCAGTTGAGCTATTTTTAAATTATACATTGAGATTAAAGTTGACCTCAATAGTATTGTGTTGCTTCTTTCTTTCATCCTAAAAAGAAATATTGGGCCTACTATTGGATTTCTTCATTCTTATTTTCTTTTTTCACTTATTTTTCACAAGGAAGGATATTTAAAGGTTTGCTAGATAGGTGAAATAGGCAGAGCAGCAGTTTGTCAAACCTCAGTGAAATTATGGCAGGATTAACACTAAACTGAAGAAAGGATTTGGCCCTCAATAAATTGGGCTCAACTGCACTAAATTTTTCATCATTTGCACTAAAGAATGGAATCCAAATAAAGGAGTTTAGTGTTTCAGAACAGTGCCATAAACACCTAAACGGAAAGACCCTTGAAACCCTACCCTATAACCATGCTGGATCCAAAGTCCAATCATAACCTTGAAGTCAGAAAACATGATTCAAAAGTCTACGTAAAGATGGCAGAGATTTTACTGGCACTGCTCATCTTTTATGCAGTGCCATGAAGAGAACAGGCAGTTAAACCTAGCTTTGCATCATTCCTTTGGCAGGAAGGAATTAAACCTATGTTTCTCAGTGAAGGGTAATGTCTAAAAGGTTGCTGGCAACTTTAAGGAAAAACATACCTTGCTGCTGCTATTGGGGTTGGAAAAGCAGAAATGAATGAAAGATTCATGTGGTCAATGAGATCCTGACTGCAGTCTTGCAGTCAAGACTTCAGTAGACAATGAGAATCACGAGGTCTAGATGAGTAAGGTTTAGTGTATATGAGGGTGGAGTTTGGAATAAGGTACCTAAACACATTTTGGATCCACACTAAAATATAATTCCATGTAGTTAAATTAAATTAATGTTAATAAGAACACTGTGTTCCTAAGTAACTGGCTGAAGTGTGAACAGAAATCAATTTCCCTTAAGGCTATTTACCTTTTTTTACACCTTGACACATCTGATGTTGTAAGGCTATGTTTTTAACTCAAAATACACGGGATCTGAATTTAAATGTTCTGCAAAAAGAGATGCTTTTTCTAAACTTTATTTCAATTTTTTTATATACCATAAAGCAGCACAACAAAATGTGTCTAGATATTTGGAAAGTAATGAGCAAAAAAGTAGAAGAACTATTCCCGTCACACTGAGGCCTATCTTTTTTTCTTTTTCTTTTTTTTGTGGCAGAATTATTTTACATTGAATTAACTCTTTGTACATGAAATTGTTATTACTATGCATCATTAATACACTCCATGATTTTTGCTGAACTGTCTAATTACGTAGCTAATGCTGTTGAAGATATCTGAAGAACATACAAGAAACACACTTAAAATTATAGAGAACTCACTCCCTGCTGCTTGACATCACAGTTTACATCAGTGTAAGACTATGTATGTGAACCTAAGAAAAGTTAGTGTAAAGTATACAGGAAACACCATCAATATCTTCTGTCTAAACTGAAACCTTCTTCATCTCTTTTTTAATCATATGGCACAAGGTACTATGGAAATTTGCACCTTGATTTTCAATATTTCTGTAAGAACTTATGAGATTATTATGGACATTAAAGAAATGGTTTTCAAGGCTTATGAATTTATCTTTGGATCATTAGCCAATATTTCCTTCGCGCTTGCTGCTTCATCTTTCTCACACTATATCATTCTGTCACAAGCAAGGATATCTATGATCAGTGACTTGCACAAGGCTGGAATCAAAAAAAAGACAGTAAAAGAAAAGTAGTGCCTGGAAACCAAGCCACCAAATGGCAAGTGACTTGCTTTTTAAAGAGGTAATACAGGTGTAGGGTTTAATGCTTAGCCATAGGTAAAGTTTGTGTAGCAATATGTAATCTGGAACAAGTGGCAGCTGAGATCTGGATTCGCACAAAGACTCCGGGGATTTCTGCAACCAATAAGGATTTTAAAATGTAAGTCTCCCTTACAGATCTATGGTCAGGACAAACCTCCTCGGTCTTTCCTATCCTCATCCAATGAGGCTCACACAAAGAATCCTTCTGCAGAGAAGCTTATTTCGACCTCAGCAGCAAAAGGAGACACTTCGCAGCCACCGACTGGGCTGGCAGCCCGTGTAAAACCTAAGAAAGAAAGACTATAATCACAGTGACAGGCAAAATTAATTGTGTGTACAGCCTCTTAGTTCCCCAAACACCTTTCCCAGTTCACTCTGAACAGTCAGAAGAATGAGGAGATGCTCACAGCTGTCTGTTTATGAGGCTACTGACAGGAGCTTGAGTGCAGCAAGTGTTCATGCTGAGATTTCTTAAGTTGTAACAGACATTTCCTGTGGCACACACCAAATATTTTGAGGGGATTTTAAACAACTTGCTAAGGATATTAAAGTTCCATGATTGCTTTGCTCTCTGAGCACTACAAGAAGACAGAGACAGGACATTTTTAAAAGCCTCTCTCACTCAAGTTCCTCATTTAGCCCTGTATAAAGGGCAAACTAAGCTTACAAGCATTGACTGAATTATTCAGGCATTGTGTTTGAGCTATAGGAGGAATTGAACAGCGTGTTTTTATTTTTCATGATTATTTTGCTCTTATTCTAGCGACTAACTTTTGTTTTCTTCTGTACTCCTTCTTCTGTACTCCTCCAGATACTCAGCTTTCATTTCTAAGGAGACTGATCCTTGTTATCTCCTTAACAGTTTTCCTCTTATCCACCCACTAAACAACAGAGATGAAAAAACCCATGGGGTTTTTTAGGTGTTTACAGAAAGACTATTTAATTTAAATGAGAGGTGAAAGACAGGTTGAGTGCTTGTTTTAGCTGGAGATAGGGTCTTGGAGAAAAGAAATATATTTTCTCTACACCCTCCAAACTGATGCAAGAAAAGCAGAGCACAGTTATTTTCATGAAAGGAATAAGTATTAATTTATAAGTGAATAATGTGTATTAGGCAAAATGAATAAGTGGTTCTCAGTGGAGCTATAAGTAGGAGATAGTTTAGGGCTTTGTATGCAATATTGGAAAGTCTAGTGTTAGACACAAGGTTTGAGAACTTCTTTAATGTGAACCACGCAAAGTGGGCAGAAAAACCTTCTGAAATTTTGTAGCCCTGCAGCACCATAGTAAACATTACTGAAAAATAAAACATTCTCTTCCACTCACTTTATGTTATAGCTTTTGTCTATTTCAAGGCAATTAATGCACCAATGCCATAATAGCAATGAAAATATCAATGCAGAACAGGGTTTGCCACTGTGATTTCATAGCAGGATAAATGTTGCTGGTTTGTTGAACTTTCCCTGATAAGAAAAGAATTGTTAGTTTAGACTGGGACTGGACATAAATTGTTGATCTGGTGAAATCTGTAATGTTGAACAGTGTCAGGTCTCCATCAGCTCACATTTATGAACTGTGTCTTTGCCAATATCTTTGGCTTTAGGCTACATTCTCTATGAAACTCTTCCCCCTCTAAATTTAATAACAAGACATTGGTCTGCCCTGGTGTCAGCAGGAAAGCAGGTCAGAAGAGCAGATTTTATTGGATTTTATTTATTCCCTTTTTCTTTTTACTTAATAAACAGGAAACAGAAGCAAAACAATTGACAATCTTATTGGTCCACAAGAATTTTATCCAACAAAATGGATAAAACCAGAGGGTTTCCATTGCTACATCTTGAAATCAACTGACATTTGGCAGCAAACAACCTTTCTAAAGTTCAGGCACTGCATTAAAAAGATGATTATAAAGGGCATCATTAGAATTGAGGAGGGAAAATGTTACTCAGCATTTCAATTACAGAGCTACATGAGTGGCAGTAAGAAATAATAGTCACAAATTAGTACTACTGAATGTTCCTAAATATCTATTCAGCAGCCTTGAAAAGTGATTTGTGTTTGGATACTGCCATAAATTTGTTCTTTCTCTACTTTCTCAAAATTTTGATTCCAATGAATTTTGTCAATACAAAATTATGGACCTTGAATATTCTATTAGTCTGATTGCGCCTCCATTAGCATTTTTCTGCAATTTTTTCCCTGCTGTGGGCATATGTAATTTATTGAAAGCATTCTCACACTTTACAATACAAACTAATAAACAGCAAGGCATAAAATTTGCTATTTTTAATTAGCCCACAGGGACTGTGAGTACTGAATGTTGTATTTACCTCAGAAATCACTCAGAGCAAGTCAATACATAAAATTATAGTCATGTGGTCATCATTAAAAGAAAAGGAAAGTCCTTGTATTACAGATGTGGTGAGTCCTGTAGATGTTGAATATGGATGGATCTTTTATCTAAATATTAGAAATTAATAATGTTTGTCCTACTGCTTCTATCTATGACAAATAACATTTTAAACATAGTTATGTTTTCTTCTCTCTCTTAAGTGTTAATAAAAGGAAAATGTGGGGAGTTGTCAAGATGAAAATGTGTTTTTCATTGACTGTAGTATTGGATGCAGAAGGCAGAGTGCAAAATATTTTTTTAGAGTAGGATTTTACTCTTGCTTCCCATAGTCTAAGTCATGCTTTAAGGAAAGCAAATAGAAAAAACACAAACCAAAAGCCTCAACAAACCAAAGAGCTCATCTTTGAGCCAAGTTGCATTTCCCATGGTAACAAAGATATTGCTGGATGGATTTCGGCAGTATTCTGCTGTCACATTTACTCACATGAACTGAAATCCATAATGGATGAAAGACAGCTATTGATTTATGAGTTTGATGGAATGGGATGGAATCATTGAAAATTCCCTTATTAAAGATCTGCAATTTTTCATAAAGCCTTGCTTGCCTTAATATACATGTTTGATTTCACTCAGAATTAATGTAGTTTGAAATTGAAATAAATTTCACTGCCTGCCTCCAGGAGGTGTACTGACATCTGGTGTGTACCATCTAAGTCTATGGGGAAAGGAAAATAAAAATTAAAAAAAAAAAAAAAAAACAAAAACAAACAAACAAAAAAAGGAAAATAAGACAAATTTTCTGAAATTTGCACAATTAATATGTTTGATGAGGTCAGAGTCATTTAACTTTAGAAAAATGTCAATTTTTTATCATTTGGACCAAACTATTTATTTTTCAACATCAATATTGACTGTCATTACCATAGCTAAAGAAATCTGATTATCATATTGATTAAGAAGTTTCTTAAATATGTACTCACTTTGACAAGCTTCTTCATTCTCTCCCTTATCACCTACTCACACTGCAACTGGGAAGACATTCCTTCTGTGATATGAGGGTATTACACTAAACATATACAGCAGATGACAATATAAGACAGATATACTTCCACCCTGCAGAGAGAAATACATCTAATTCTAGAACTGCAGAATTCCTCCCATACCAGTCTACTGGTTGATCTTGTAAAACTGTGTGTAACATGAGAAACTTGCAACAATTTTAGTACACTTCTAGCAAGAGATATTTTCTTCAGAAGAGAAAAAATGCCTTGCTCTTTCCATAATGTCACACTTTTGCTGAAAGAAACTAAAAAAAATTATGCTTTTCCTCTTACTTTCATATAATTTAGTTTTAGCTTTCTCAATATTGCTGTAGCAACATTTTTCAGATAAAAAAAAAACACAAGCAACAACAAGGGAGAATTTGAAGAGAAGGCTGAACTGAGTTATGAGATTAAACTCATATTCATACTCTGGTGTTCAAAAACAGAGCAAAACTATTATAATGTTGTTGGAAGTCTATGTTTACATTGCAGCAAAGATATGTTTTGAAGTAAAGCAGTGGCATAAACCAGAGTTCCTCTTCCATGTATTTGCAGTACTTTTTAAGTAGTTCAAAGCATGTTAAAAATGAAGTTTGACCCCCACAGTGCATATAGATACATATATACATATATATATATATGTTCTGTATTTCACTATTTTCTTTAGCAGATGCTATGCTGACATTTCAACTGTCTGACTTGTCACCTCTAGAGACTGTAATTCTTCCCAAAGGAGGTCCAGGGGAAAAAAAATGGAGATGAAGAAGCAGTGACAGATAAATATAGCATAATCACCCTTGCTATTAAATCAAAATTAATGTGTACTGAAAAAAATAAAACAACAAAACAAATGAGGGAGACAAAAATAGTCTGTAACAAACCAGAGGGGTATAATGTCAATTCATGTTGGCATGGGGAATAAGATATGCTCTTATGCCTGGGGTACTAAAACAAGTACTGCAATGAAAAAAACATAAGATAGCATGGAATTGCAAATGAGGGAGACTACATCCACTTAAAGATGAATTTCATCAGGAGAAAACACTTTCAAACAAAGTAGTTGGGCAGTATCTGGGCTCAGTGCTGCCTGAGACTGCCAAATATCCTAATTTGGAGGATGAAATACCATTCAAAGAGTCAGTGCAGGTAAACCTTAAAATCATGAGACTGAAATTTAGATTACCTTAAATTTCAATGCCTTAAGCCTTATTCAAAGCTAATTGCTGGTTGAAATATTTATTTATTTCGATGTGACTTATTGTAGGCTTTTGCTTGCCGTGTAAAGACACTCTATTAAAACCTTGAGTTGCTGAATGACTGCATAAGATAAATCTATGTTAAAAGTTGGCTTCTCTTGGATGGCAACTTCCAGCCAAGATGAAAAGCTCTTCCAGGTAGAGGGAGATTTTCTTGTACACAATAAGCAGTAATCAAAGCTGAAAAATCCTCCACTGACAGATGTATCTTCTGCCCCCATACCCCAAAGACATCCAGGAGATTTACTCAGTACACTTGTCTAAGCTGGAGAGCTGCATTCAGCACATGTAAGCCCATGAGGGACATATATGGGACAAAACACAGAATCAAAAGATCTCAAAAGCATTGTCCAGATTAGCATGCAGATGAGGCAACAGGACAGTAATCCACTCCCGTTTGTGTGCTGGAAACTGTTTTGTGTACAATATGAGTTGAATGCCTATGGAGAGCAGAACTCTAATCTTCATTGTCATGAAAAATATTCAGATGTCAGAACAGTCTCTCATTTTATTTATTTCGGTAAGGAGACTTTTGAATTAGAGGAAGGTAATGTGTATTCTTTATTAATTTTTATTTATTTATGATGTGCTTTTTTATTTATCTATTTATTGATTATGAAAATTTACTATAATACATATAATATTTGAATAAAATTTTAAGGTGATGTGTTTTGGTTTGGTTTTTTGGTTTTGTTTGGTTTTTTTTAATATAGATTACAGCTAAAACTGTGTAGTACTTGACTAAATAACACATAGAGAGTATAGTTTCTAAGTGAAAATTATTTTGTGTTCCTTGACATTCACGCTAAACTCTGAGAGGAGCTACTTATTTTCTCTGACATGATTGCTGTGTGCAGAAACACAGGACTGGAGGACACTTCCTAGGTCATAAGTTTAAGTTCTTTGACATCACAAGCAATCACAATCTATATTTCAGTATAATTATTACCTTTTAAAAGAAGTTTTGTGTTTCATTCACACTACTTTTGCTGAAAGAACATTTCAGAATTTTGTTACCCTGAGGCTTGTTAAAGTCCCAGTTTCAATTTATGCATAGTTCATTTATCCCTCCCTGTATTCATAAACATCTGTTATATCCCTTCTTAGCTTTTGTTTGGCCACTCTAAACAACTCTAAACAAGCTGCGGTCCTTTACTTTCCAGTAGGCTCCTTATTCCCTCATCAAGTGGGATAGAATTCATTTTTCTTTTACACAGTATTTATAAAAATGTCTCCCCAGTACTTTGTAGAATGTTTTTAATGCTTCCACATCTTTGCTAGAAATATCTCACCAGAGACAGCTTAGGACTGCAATTGCCATTTTCTTAGCACTTCAATCATTCTGCATTTGATTAATATAGCTGTGATTTCTTCTCTGACATTTTTAACTGTTGAGCTTCCAGCTTCTTTTATTTTTTTAATTAGTCACAAAGAATGGAACTTTTCATTTTGTACTGCTTAATTTCATATTCTTTCTACCTCAGTTGTCTACAGGCTTCAGATCTTTCTGTATCATTCCAGTCCTCCAAAGAATTCACAGTTTTCTTCTTTACATCCTAAAGGTTCACTAGGAGACTCCTTCCATTTTCTAGTTGTGAAAATGTAAACGAATTTATTGCCATGATCAGCTTCTTTAGAAACACAAATAAATCTAGCCCAAACCTTCTTCTTACTAGGTCCTTATCTACTGCACAGTTCTTCTACATTTCTTTGTTACTTTCACTGTGTGATGTCATTTCCCAATTGATGGACTAGATTAATTTCATGTTCTTAACCTAAAACACAGATTATCAGTACCTTTCACAATCTACCTACAAAAAATATAAAATGTTCATTTCCACATTTTTAATTTATCAGTACTTGTTTAATTAGAATTTTTTTCTTATTTGTGCTCACTTCAAACTAATGAGATTGTAGTTACCACCAAAGCAATAAAAGAATAAAAGCTTTTGCATACTTTCAATAAGTTCAAATAATTTTTTTCTCATTGGTTTTAGGAAGGTCAGGCTTGAGCCCTAAGTTACCTTTCTTTTTCAATTCTATTGAATTTGGATTTCACATGTCTCAGTTTCAAACACTAGTTTTACTAGTAATGTCATATTTTTAATACTAATCCTAGAATTCATGGTCAGATATGAGGTAGATGAGTATTTCTTTGTTACATAATTATTAACATCTTGTTCTGTTGTAATAAACTGCTTTTCCTAAGCATCTGAATCTCAGTTCACAAGTTTCAGAAGATAGCATTAATACTGTAGGTACTGTGGAAATATATAGTGAATCAAAATATTTTATAATGTTTTCACAAAAAAATTCAGGAAAATTAGTCTTAGTTTCCTTTGCTAATAACATGCATACTATTCTAGAGGAAGATATAATGACTCTACAATTAAAAACAAACAAACAAACAAACAAGCAATTATTATTTTTTCCCTAAGTCCTAGACTGAAGTGTAATAGTAGGAGCTTCTTTTCTTTTTTATGTTTGACTTTTCCAACAATTTAGAGACATCATATTTACATCTGACTTGTGAAGGATTTTAGGTATTTGGTAGTAACATGAAGGATGGTATTTTGTTTAACATTCATGATAATTGCAAGTCAAAATTGCATCAAAACAAATGCATTCTCCTATTTTCTCAAAAACAAAAAAGAAACAAGAACAAATATTGTTTAAAATTAAGACGGAAATCATGTAATATAATAGTCTAAATTATAACAGAATAACACATTTCATACCTACTATTTTTTCTCCTCCTTGTAGCACATGAATTGTATGTTTGCTTTTTTTCATTTGGTTTGTTTTGGCAGGGGTGTGACAAGTTATTTTGTTTGGGACTGTTTTCATTCTCCATTCATATGTCACAGAAAAATATCACCCAACCCAGCGATGAACAGGCTGAGAATCAAAACAAGCAAGATGTCCCAAGTTATGCATATTGTTTCAACATCTTTCTCTGAGAAAAAAAAAAACAACATAATTTTACAGAGATAGCTGAGGCATCTTTAAGAATGACATAAAGTCTATTTCCTTTCCTAGATGCCAAGCGGCTTTTATTCCCATTGTATATGCACTGTAATGCAAACTTGATTTTTTCTTAATCTCTTTTTAATGTTGAATCAGGAGATATGATGAATTAATCTTTTAAAAAAATAGAAATATATGTATCTTCAAAAAGCAAGATGTCTGACTGTATCTAATTAAATTGCCTTCATAATCTTATGCAAACTTCAGTTGCACCTCAATGTGTGGATTTGGCTGAAGATTAAATTAATCCCTGTTTACACATATCACATAATTCTATCTCCTTTCCCTGAGGGTGAGCATGGAGAATTTCAGAAGCATGAGCAAGCATGCTAATTTTGACAACAACGATGGAGATTTAGTTAATAAATGCTCTGTGTAAGAACAATACTGAGAGAAAGGGCTTCAAGTACCACTCAGAAATCACCTCTTCCTCTCAGCCAGACAAGCAGTTCAGCTGAGAGTCTTCATTTCAAACACTCTTCTGGAATTTAAATCAATCTACATTGCCAACTGTTTCAGTCCATAGGCACACAAAGGAATGCAAGTCAAAGCTCTCTATTTGTGACATCACTGCCACTAATGCCAGCAAATTCTCTGGCATCCCTTCTTCTAGCAGTTGCTGCTGCTAACACATGGCAATATCTGGGATCACAGTGTCCAAGCATTGCTCTTACCATGCCAAATATCATAGAATGGCCTGAGTTAGAATGGGACCACTCTCTCAGTATGAAGGTATTTCCTCTTGTTCTGTCACTACATGTCCTTGTAAAAGTCTCTCTCCATCTTTCTTATGAGCTTCCTTCAGGTGCTGGAAGGCCACAGTTAGGTCACACAGAAGCCATCTCTTTTTCAAGCTGAGCACTCCCAGCCTTATTTCATAGAGGAGGTGCTCCATCTCTCCAGTCATCTTTGTGGCCTCCTCTGCACTTGCTCCAACAGGTGGATGTAGTTCCTCTGCTGGGGACCCCAGAGCTGGGTGCAGCACTGCAGGTGGGTCTCACCAGAGTAGAGAGGCAAAATCCTCCCTCTGGACCTGCTGCCCACCCTGCTTTGGATGCAGCTCAGGACACAGTTGGCTCTCTGGGCTGCGAGTGCACATGGATAGATCATGTCCAGCCTCTCACCCACCAGAAACCCCAAGTCCTTCTTGGGGAGGACTGCTCTCGATCTGTTCATCCTCCAGCCTGTGTTGATACTGGGGTTACCCCAACCGAGGTGCTGCTTCTTGCACTTGGTCTCATTAAATCTCACAAGACTCCCATGGGCCCACTTCTCAAGTTTTCCAGGTCCCTTTGGGTAGCATCCTGACGCGGTCTTGGTCTTTTGGGAGGGGACCAGACCGACGTCGGGGGTTCTTGAGCTGCCTGCTGAATCAAGGTGGT
>JAOXXN010000372.1:826439-838767 GCA_026770055.1 Myrmophylax atrothorax
CATAGGGAATAATCTATTTTCCTAGTTCTATGCAGAAAAGAGACATTTGTTGTCATGAAAGACTTATAGTTCTCCTAAGAACCAGGTACACAAACTGCAGACACTCAGCTGAAATGTTAACAGACTTCTCAATGGAGAATGCTAACTTTAACAGGAAGAAACAAAGAGCAGGAATGTGTTACGTGATTTATTTTTTTTTCCCCCTACCTGTCTAGGACTTACAATTTTGGAGACACAGTTGTGTGAAAATATTCCTTTAGATAACTTTGCAATAGTGATGAGAATTTAAAAACTGAGGATAACCTTTTCCATTCCCTGTGGTGATGGGGCTGGAATGCAAACATTTACATTCTGGAATACACATATAGCTCACCTGCCATTATAAGCTGTGCCAGATAATGGTTGCTCTTGATGCCTATGATGAGGGTACAAAGCTAACTTGCTATAACCTCCATTCAAAGAAAGTTCCACCTAACATGCAAAGACAAAGCTGATTTGTTTCCTTAATGTGTTACATTATTTCACGTAACCCCTCCTTTTTTTTGAGATCAATTTAATTCTAAATCATTACTGCAGAATTAAATAGTATTAATTAAATAATGGCATTGCTAAAAAAGAACATTCTTTTTGAAATTGCTTCTTTTCAGTTACATTAATGATTATCATACTCTCATAAGACAGAGAGAAGGATATGGTTTCCCTGTTCTTTCACAGTCATTATTTTCGGGCTTTTTTCCTGACCTTTAGAGTTTGGGACTTTATTCTCAGGAGGAAAAGGATCCTTTTTTTCACTTTTTTAATGAATATTTCTCTACTATTTCTCATTAACCACATGATTCTATCTGGGCCTAGTTCTACCATATCTGGAACATCTATTTTCAGATGAAGTGCTATAGACCAGATTCCAGATAATGGCAAGAAAAATTATTTACATAAATACGTAAGTAATTTTTTTCAATATTACTTTTCATTGTATCTTTAACCGATTTTGTCCTAACATAAAAGACCCTGAATATTGATCACAGGAATATGTGCATGAAAAAAAAGTGTCAATTACTACATTATTAGAGAAAATCAAAGGAGTATTACTCGCCATAATGAGGAGTGGCAAGTCCATAAACAATGGATTATTTGTTTCATGAATACTACATGCAAGTACCCACATATGTATTGGTTTGGTGTTTCTTATTAACAATAAAGTGTCATGTATAATAAGGAAGAATCATGTGCACCATACTATTCAGATCCATCAGCACAGATAAACAAGTTTGGTGGGGGGAAAAACCACAGTATAATTACTATAATTACTGTAATGTAAGGAACCAGAATAATTTGGAATTGCAGATGAAGAACACTTTCCAACATAAGTTCCACTCCATAAAAAATGTTTCTTCTTTTGTACCATTAATCAAAGGATTGAGTGGCAAAAGGAGAAAACCTATTTTCTAGTGGAGTTAAACTATTAGCTCTGTATTTTTTTCTCTTTTCTTTTTCTCTTTCATCTCCCGCTACAAATCTCGTTTTCTAATAGCCTGCTATTAGGTCAGTCAGAAAGGAAGCGAATTCATGCTAGTCATTTCATCAGACTCATGAATCTGTTATGCTTCCAGTTCTATGACAGTTCTTAATCTGCATTTTTGCCAGGCTTATCATTCCAAAATTTGCACTTTTTGAATTAATTTTCCCTATTTTCTCTTCTCTTGAATGTAAATTTTAATGGAATTTGCATGAAAGCTATCCTATCGCTTCTGACTGTATAATAGTGGAGGAATTTAAATTGTGCAAATACAAACGCTAGGAATTATAGTCGGCTCTTTCAATAGTTTTATGGATTGTAGTGGATTTGATTGACCAGGGTTTGGTAGCAGGGGTGTATTCTGCGGGAAGCTCTGAGAACTTTCTCCCATGTCTGACAGAGTCAGCGCCAGCTGGCTCTGAGATGGACCCACCACTGGCCAAGGCTGAGCCCAATCAGACAACATAGGAGAGCCCCTGTGATGAAAAAGGGGAAATAAGTTATTGCACAGATATAATTGCACTCAGAGAAAAGAGGAGTGAGAACAAGTGGAGAGGAACAACTCTGCGGACACCAAGGTCGGTAGAGAAGGAGGGGGAGGAGGTGCTCCAGGTGCCAGAGCTCAGATTTTCCTGCATCCCATGGTGCAGCCCATGATGAGGCAGCTGTGTCCCTGCAGCCCAGGGAGGACAACAGAGGTGCATAGATCCACCTGCAGCCCTTGGAGAACCCCATGGCTGAGGAGGTGGATGTCCAAAGAAGGTTGTGACCCCATGGGAAGCCCAGGCTGGAGTAGCTCCTGGCAGAAACCTGCAGATCTGTGGAGAGAGGAGCCCACACTGGAGCAGCCTGTGCCTGAAGGACTGCACACTGTGGAAAGGGGCCCACACTGGAGTAGTTCCTGAAGAACTGTAGCCCGTGGGAAGGAAACACACTGCTCATAAGGAACTGTCTCCTGTGGGAGTGAGCCCACACTGGAGCATCAGGACTCCTCTCCCAGAGCAGTGTAGGAACAACCTGTGATGAACTGACTGTGACCTCCGTTCTTGTCTCCTTGCACCACAGTAGGGGAGGAGGTAGAGCCTGGGAAGGAGCGAGGGTTGAGGGAAAAGTGCTCTTATTTGTTTTACTTGTTATTACCCTGCTCTGATTTTGATCAGTAATAAATTCAGTTAATTTCTCTAAGTTGAGCCTGTTCTGACCATGATGGGAATGAGTGATCTCTCCCTGTTCTTGTCTCAACTCATGAACCTTCCATTATATTTTTCTCTCCTGTTCAGCTGCAGAGGAGAGCAATAGAACATCTTTGGTGGCTACCTGACATCCAACAAGAGTCAACCCTTCATATTGATCAAGTGGAAAATTTTATATAGTATCTTGAAATATGGTGAGATTAGAACTCTCACATTCCATGATGCTGCAAGGAGCCCCAAAAATTACTGAGACTATTTTCTTGCAGCTTTCCAGGAATTTGGCATGGATTCATCTATCACAGCCAATCTGTCCCTAGACATTAGGCCTAAAAGCAGAAAGACTTCAATGAAGAGCACATATCTTTAATAAAGCCAGGACACACAAAGATCCAGTGTGGTCTTTCACACTATACAAAGTTAGAATAGATTTCCAATTGGAGGAGTTCTTTCTTGGTTTTCACTCTCCAAGTCAATTGAGTGTTGCTTGTACCGAAAAGAAAATAAACTCAGGACAGAAAACAGACCACGACAGGAATCATGGGGGAATTACTAATGGCTACTAATGGGTGTTAGCACCCAGAAATGTAGGGAGGAATGCAGAAAGTTTGAACAACACTTAGGAAACACTGCAGTCTGATGAAGGAAATATCCAACACAGAAGACTGTGAATCACCTGAGACTCAAAGATCAGTGTGGTGATTTTACAGAGCCAAATTCCAGATAAAAAACACAAACTCAGTTTAGACCTAAGACAACATAGCCCAAGTATGGCTGCTAGAAAATACAGACTTAAATTTGTCAAACAGCCCAGAACAGCCCATGCAAAGGTGCCACCTCTTCCAGGCTATTGCTTAGTAAGGACAACCCTAGGGAATTCAAATACTACAAGAAGATATGTGACAGGCAAAATCCTGCAGTGTTCTGAAACAGAATTTGCTAAAAGACAGTTCATGAATCTGCACATGAACCACCAGCAGTACAATACACTGCAAAACACTACTACAATGCAGTATTTGGAGAAAGATGAAAGAACTACAGCTAAATGTATCATTTTGCAAATCCCAGCAGAGCATGAATAGGACAGACAAATCAGATAACAAGAATGCTATTAGTTACGAAAAGCTCTTCAAAAAAGCTGCAGGAAGTGGTGAAGCAGAACAAGAGTTCTAGTAATTTTGGCACAGCCGAATACAGCATGTTTGTAGCAGTGAGTTAGTAATGGAAAAGAAAAAGAAAACAAAAACAATAAAAAATGGTCAGTCAAAAGAAAACAGGTGAAACTCAAGGCTCAAAGGCTTATCTTTCTGAAGGGAGTTTTGTGTCAAATGCTGGAGGAAGAGCATGTGTTCAATTTATAACAGCGCTGAGGAAAAAGTACCAATTACTGGACTCAAAACATGTCATGTCCACAGTTCTTGCAAGAGGTTGTTCTCACTGGTAGAACTGATTTTTCAACTGTGGACAAGTTCAAAGAGTAATTGCTCTCAGAAAAAGCAAAGCTGCCAATAAAGAATAGAATAGAGCTAAAGGGTCCCAATTTTCTGTGTCTATGAAAATTTTTCTGACCTTAAGAATGGGGATAAAAGAGAAATTGGATAGGTCCCTTCTCTGGGAATTACAGAGCAAGCAGAAAAAGAAGAGAAGGCTTTTAAACTAGCTGGTCTCTAATGAAAGCAAAGGAAGCAAGCAATCAAAAAAAAAAGTGACATTTTGGCTTCTAAGTATGCTAAACTATTGTTAAATAAAGGTGTAAAAAGACAAACATGTTTTTACTACCTGTGGGTAGAACATTCTGGAAGATGTGTTCAGTGCCAGGTGGTTTTCTAGGTTTCATGAATCAGGAGGGTTCTGGAAAATGAAAGAGAAAACTTTCCATTTTCAGACTTTCAACATTTCTTTTGGGGAACAGTCTCTTCAAGCTAAGTCAAAATATATAACAATTGCTTAATTTTATACAAGGCAGTAAAGTCCACTGAATTTCCTCATTATTTATGAAGGACAAAACAACAGATGTCTCTAAGCAGACACAATAAATATGGAGAAAAAAAAGAAAAAGCTGAAGTTCTTGGACTAAGATTTAGTTTAGTTTTTTGGTTGTTTTTTTTGTTTGTTTGTTTTAATTCCATAATATGGACATACCATAGGTGTTATTTAGTCTATCAGGGTATTAACACAGCAGCTTAGTACAGCAAAAGAATACAGGGGAACCCAATAAAACACAGACTTTCCTAGTGCAGGCAAGGAAGAGTTAAAAGAGCTCTTTGGGAAGATAAATTTCATGTCCAGAGCAGTCATCTGAGAATGATATAACACAGAGATGTCTAACAAACATGTTCTGCAACAGTCAATCAGAAAATTGAACTGGTAAACAGATTTGCCTTTTCAGAGGACACTGCAATAAGATGGGAAGAATCAGTAAGGTGAAAATTAGATTTCTATAGTGTCAGTGAAATCTCTTCAAAAACTATTAAAAAAAATAGTGACCTGATTCATACAGGTTATAGATCTTTGAAGTGAACCAACAACAATGTGAATTTATTACGTGCAAACAGAAAATAACACTCTGGACTTACTTGAATTTTTGCACATAGTTTTGAAGTTTACCTGTGGGAGTCAAACATTAAAACAAAACTACCTCTTTTTGCCATTAAGGGAAAGTGACATGGCAACCTTATTATGAAACACTAGCCATCACTTTCAGCACTTTTCACTGATGCAGAAATTGAAAAACCTCATGGGAAATTCTTACTACAGTGACCCCTGTGTCTTTTGAGAAAACTTGTCTTTTGAGACGTGGACTTTTGTCAATATTTTGCACCAATAAATCACAGGCTAGCATTAGGAAGCCACTGAAACCATGTGGCAAACAACTGTAAGCAAAAGATCTAATGATAAAACCAGATATCCAAGATAAATAAAGCTACATAATGAGGTGCAAAAGCAAATCAGAAATCACTATGAGATATAATTTAAGGAGCTGAAAAATTATCTATCTGACAGGAAAGTTTGACCACAGACACCAGTGATGTTACAACAAATTGCTTTACCAAGAATAGAGTCACTATGGAAAAATGAGATCATACTCACTACCTGATTCCCCTTCCCACATTGTGGCCTGGTTCTGCATGTGTTTTACAGCCCATCATGTGTGGAAGGACTCTGTTCATACCTCACAGGTTGATGCAATTGGTGTCCTGTATTGACACCAGTGTCCTGGCTGCAGAATAACATTTCCTCACTGTCATCACCTTCATGGACCTAAACTGTAGAAACACATTAGCACATGTGTTTTTTGGTTTTCCACAGGGCAGGAACTATACTATAAAGTGACAACTTAACCCAAAGGACGACCACAAACACTAGACAAAGTATCAATAAAGGTAAAGACAGAAAAATGATTATGAGGACAAGACAGAGGTTGACAGCAGCAAAAAGGGAAGTCACCTCAAAAGTATATACAAATATAAAAACAAAGAGAGAAGTAGGGAGGGAAAACAAGATAGGAAGCCCTTAAAAAAAACCACAAACAAACAAGAACAACAAAAATCAAAACAAAACAAAAAAACCCAAAATACACCCAACCAAATAAGAAAGACAGGAACAAAAGTCATTAAGAACATAGTCAAGATCAAAGGTAACAGGCAGAAACAGATGGAAGAGGAAAGAGAAGCAGATGGGAAAGGAGAGGGGAAATAGAAGAAAGAGCAGTAGGGTCTGTACAGTGTGAAAGGGTCCCTTGAGTCTGGAACGGAGGCCATGGCTTATGTGTGTCTGCACACTATTGCAGCCCAAAAGACATCTCTTTTGATACTGGTTGATTCATGCCCCAATACCAGAAGCTTCTCATTAAAAAAGCAAGGGGGCATTTTTAAAGTTATGAGAATTCTTTTTCAGAAAATTACTTTACTCTTGAGTGGTTGACCTTAAAATCTTAATATTTTTCTATGTAATCCATTTTGTATGTTATGTATACAAAACAGAAAAACAGAAAGATGTAACTATTTGACTTCATCAAAATGCAGATACTTCTGTGGTGAACTTGACTTTAACCTTTGTATCACATTTTCCAGATGCATTCTACCGTTATTCACCATTTTCACACATCAAGTGCACCTTATATCCTTTGTATTAGCACTCTGAAATGTAGTGCAGAGCAACTGGCCAGATTGTTCTATCTGTTTATCCAGAGGTCAGAGGAAATGTGAACATTTGAAAACTTGTTAATATGCCTAAAATCTAAGACAACCTCATCCCTACTTCAGTGTAGAGTCTCCTTTTTGAGTAAAACACTTTTCATCTTACTATCAGAGAAGTGGGGATTTGGTTTAGTTTTTAATTGTGACTAGAAAAACAGAATGGATAAAGTTTCATCTTGTTTAAAAGTTCATCTGATTCATGTCTGTCTTTCTGAAGGCACTTTATACCTTTTTTCTACTCACACTAGGAAGACTTGGTCAACCTCTGTAAATAATACATTGGCTCTAATTTCTGTGCTCATGGCCAGAGGCAAGATTGCATGGTGTCTGCTAATGAAAATAACTGTGGGGAGGCAGAGAACAAAATAAAGAGACAGAGAGAAATAATATCAACTTTTTAAAAACTTTTAAATTACAAATAATTGCTGACTGTTCTGTCTTCATTTGTACAGAAAAAGCCAGATGACTGTAAATTAGAATTCAGCGAATTATTAATAAAAATAATTTATTAATCAATTTTCATTCTTGCTATTTGTGAACTAAGTTAAAACTTCTCAAGTATATTTGATATTCAAATCTCCTAACACATTTTTTATTTTTTTTTTTATTCTACACAGCAATCATAAGAAATATGGTACAAATATCAAGACAGAAAATATTTTTCAAATTTAGCTTGATATTGGACCTCAACCAAAGACTTCACTGGGCCCAGAATTCCATTCTTTAAGTTTTCAGGCTGTTTTACAAGTCATGAAGAAGGTGATATTGGCCACGTAACACAAACTGAGTGTGAAATGAGAATTTTTATTACCTTATACAGACATTTAATTGACACTGATATTGTTTAACAAGACAAACATATCAACTTAAAAACTTCTGATCAATACTGGTAACAATGAAAGAACACTGTAAAGCACACCCATGCCTGAATCAAACAGAGTTTTGTTTTTTCTTACTGGCAGTGTATACTTGTGGAAAATCTGGGAGATTTTCTGGCTTATCTTATAAATGTATGTATAACTTAGTATTCGTTATGCCTGTCTGGCTGTCTTTTCTTCGTATTCTTTCCTCTTCTCAGATTTTCATTCTAACCAAATTACTTTCACATGTTAATGAGCTTTCAACTAAATCACATTAAATTTCACTGGCCTGGGGCAATGCTGACAAAAGTTGGGACACTGTGGAATGTTTTTACTTCTTTTCTATCTTGTTTGCTCCCCAAAGGGGGGAGAGGCAAAGCCTTGTAATTTAACTTACTGTTGGCTTCTCTTCTTGCTTTTTCTAGTATCTCTCTTCATCTCCCGTGGTTGACATTGCAGCATAGGGAGTGAAGAAGAGATGCAGAAGAGTAAAGGGCCAGTGAAAAAAAACTCAAACCTTTCTTCTCTCTGCTGCCTCCTCCCATGCTGCCCCCACTATTTCCGAATTCTAGAGATGCTTCTAGCTCAAACTGACATCCATTTTCTGTTTCCATGCTGTGTGAAGAACCAGGAATAAGGAGGAGTGGCAAGGCATTAGCAAGGACAAGGAGGCAGTGCTTGTGAACTCAAAAAAATCTGCCCCAGGCTCAATGAAAGCACCCAGCCCTACTGCCATCTGATGTGTTCCTTCTTAGAAGAGGAAAATTAATAAACAGAAGAAAATATCTACTGAAAAATACTGACAGAGAAATTGTCCCCAGCCTGGGAGCTGTGAGCCTGGGAACAAGGCTTTGGAACCAGAAACATCCTTGAAAAATACAGCTGACCTCTTTGAAGTACAGCTGCCATACTTAGAAAGTGAAGATATCCTGAGCTACCAAGGTTAAGTTTAAAACCAAGAAACATTTACAGGAATTTGCCATGTGGAAAAGAAGAAAAAGTCTGGAAAAATAAAATGCTTCTGAAAGTACAGAAAAACTCATCAACATTGACTGTTACAGATTTAAAACAGAAATTAACAGTACCTATGGGGAGTTTGAAGCCATGGTGCCATAGGACCTCTTACCTCTAAGATATTAAAAGTACCAAATTTTTATCAAAAATGGAGCCTGTTTCTCTGAGAACTTCTCGAGCTGCATGTACTCATCCTAAATGGGTTAGATCCCACACAAACATTCTGAGAGACAATGGACTCCCTCCAGGGATACCTGGCTGGCACCAGACTCTTTGACACAACCATTTTTGAGAGACTCTTTAACTTATTGGTCCCCTACTTTTTTGTAGGTTTATCTTCCGCCTCTGGGGTGGTTAGTTCCTCCTTTAGGAACAGGTCATCATCTCCTTTGTTGTGGTTTGGCCTCTTCTGAAATCTGTGTAATTCCTTTGATATTTTTATTATATATGTCTATATAAGCAATTTATCATATCCAGTGTCATACTGTTAATAAGCTTGTTCACCAATGAGACACTTTTAGCAATGTGCAATAGTATATACCTAGTTGGCTGCTGCTGTAAATTGATTATTGCTGTATTTACACCTGCTGTACTACTGATTGGTGCTGTATTTGATTCTTGATAGTAATTTATAATAGAGTTATATATATGTAAACACTTTATCAATCACCCTTATACCTGCTAGTCATGATTTTTGTGGTAGTTTACATGGTAGGGGTATTTTTTGTAGAATTTGTGGTAATTTGTAATAAGGTACAGAAATACAAATTCTCTGTGTCCTTGTGTATTGTGGAATTCTACAAAGTTATGGTCTCTACATGCCCACAGGCTGGATAACCCTTTAGGTCATGATATCATTGCTCCATCACCTATCCAAATCATTGCCAATATTTTTGACACCCAGAACCTCAAAATTCCTCCACTCTTCTGCTCTACCTTCTCCTTCCCTGTCAATACCTCTCTCCTCTCCCTTTAGTTATTTGGCAACAATTCATCCTCTCTCTTCTGCCAGGCTTCCCAATCAATTTTCTGACATATGAACAATTTTCTTCCTCAATCCATCTCCTGTATCTCTCGCCTCCAAATAAATTCTCTCCACAGGATTCCTAATCATTACTTTAGTCTATCACCTATATATCCTATTCAACCTACAGTGCTATAATTTAACCAGCTCCACAGTCAAATATCACTTCTATTAATTAAATCCTTAAACTAGAATTCATACCATTTTTATTACCATTACTATCAATAGTAAAGACAAAAGAATTGACAAAAATCTTAAAAGTTTTACAAAACTAATTTCATAAGAGCTACAAAAAATTCTCTGCACTACCACACAGTATTTTAGATTCATTTGGCACCTATTATAGGAATGGATTACATGCCCTGGGACTAAATGAGTAAGAAAAGCAGTCAATACATTCTCACATGCTTTAGCATTTGGGCATTATATCAACTGGCCTCACATATATGTAGACAGAGGCTTGTGCATCTTGCAGCCACAGGGATCATTTGCTGAGCTGTAGGCTAACAAATTGAGAATTATCTGATGCCATCGACAGTGACAAGAAGTCACTTTCTTTTATCAAATTTTGGCTGACAAATTATCATCTGTTTAGCAGCCCTGTTTATCCTTTTATAATCCCCTGTCAAGGACTGAAAAGAAGCCTGGATAGCAGCAACAGAAGATAGTCCTTTTAAGTATATCTTCCTCAAAAGAAAACATGTGTTCTGGCATTAATAATTTGAGCATTTATGTGTGGTTTGGCAAAACCAGCTTTGTACAAATGACAGAGAAAACTTATAGACATCATTTTTAAATAAATTAAAATCTATTTTTTTCCCCTGCTACTAAGTTTCCACTAGACCAGTGTGTGCCTGATTCTTCCAGTTCCATATATTGCCCTTATAAAGAGCTGAGGTAGCAGTTCTCAAGCAATCAAACCAATGGGAGATTGGCTGATGAAATATCACTGGGTCTTCTCTTTACTTCCATCTTTAAAAAACTTACAAAATTGAATTCAAGGTGCAATTTTTTTGTGTGACCAATTTCTGAAAAACTTGCAGAGGAATTAATCAGAAAAAGTGGTCCACAATACTGTGAATAGGATGAAAGGTGATCTAATATACAACCTCTTTTTACCCTAGCTTTTTTAGGTGTTTGAGGACTGTGTACCTGCCAAATATTTGGCAATTATTATATAACATTAGCTGGCTACAAAGAAGAATGAATTGACATTAAGATCAAGTGAAGTAATAGTACATACCCTCTTTCTATTTTTATAATTTATTACTCTATTCCTAGAACTATAATGGAACTATATAGGGTAAGGTTGAAAAGAACTAAAAATATAAATTGATAGAGCTGAACAGCATACAGTTGACTAAATAAGACATAAGTAAAAGTTGTACTGCTTCTCTTATGTACACTTAACAAATTTTTGTGTTGTGATACTTAATCATGTTTCCCCTGAACTCCTTATGTCACCGCCCTTTTGCCAACAGTCTTGAACTTATTTGAGCTATGTTGTTTGGAGTTGGCTGACAGTACCCATCTTCAGCTTTATCTTATTCTGAAACAACAGCATTCAATATTTTAGAGTCTGATAAATGATAAACACCACTAATTCACTGGATATTCAGGATACCGCAAATAATCTTCAAATGTAATAAGATCTGGGAGCTGTCAATACAGAGGAAAATTGCTCCTGTATTAAAGAAAATGTCAAAGGTTAGAAACATCTTAGCTGGAATAATTTACCATTGTTTGATAAATTCAGACATGTATTCCAGTTTAATTCTCAAAGTCAAGTATTCACATCTAACACTGAAGGAATTGCTAGTTTTACAGAAGAGTTTCCACATTATTTTTTTCTTTTTAATAATAAGATTTTAGGTAAAGAGAGGTAAATGAGTTAAGGATTCTAATTCAAGTCCAGTGAAGTTAAAGGAGTTTAGCTTGAGGCCAGTAACTAGCAGTGTAATCCAGGGCTCAGTATTGGATTGAGTCCTGTTTATTATCTTTCTTAATGATCTGGAGGATGGGAGAGGTGCACCCTCAGCAAGATTGCCAGTGACACCAGACTGGGAAGAGGTGCTGATGTGCCAGAGTGTAGTGCTACCATCCAGAGGGACCTGGACGGGCTGGAGAAAGGACCTGATAGGAACCTCATGAAATTCAGTAAGTGGAAATGCAAAGTCCTGCACCTGAGGACGTACAACCCCATGCACCAGCACAGTCTGGGTGTGGCCCAGGTGGGAAGCAGCATGGCAGAAAAAGCCTTGGGAGTCCTCATGGAAACTGAAATGAAAATGAGCCATCATTTGAGATATCAGTATGTCCTTGCTCCTGAGAAAGCTAACAGTACCCTCAGCTGCACTAGGAGACAAGCTGCCAGCAGGTCAAAGGAAGTTATCATTCAGGTTTATTCAGCACTGCTGAGGCCACACCCAGAGAGCCGTGTCCAGTTCTGGGCTCCCCAGTATGAGACTGTCTCGGTTTAGGCCAGTTTTTTGAAACAACCCTGAACTGCCTCCCCCCAAAGTCTT
>JAOXXN010000372.1:848982-867202 GCA_026770055.1 Myrmophylax atrothorax
ATCTCACCACGTCCCAAGCTAGGAAACCAGCTGAAGAGAAGGACTGCCTCAGCTCCCTCTGCCCCCTCGAGCCTCCGGAAACAGGAAAAAGCAACCACCACCTATCTCCTCTAGTCCATCCTCCCTCGTTACGTGGAAAAATATGTGTGGAATACTTTTAATGACCATTTCCTTAATTACCCTCAGTTACTAAAAAAACTTAAATCAAACCTATCACAGAGACATATAGGCATACTGGAAAGAGTCCAACAAAGGACTGCCAAGATTATGAAGGAACTGGACCACATCCCTTGTGAGGAAAGGCTGAGAGAGCTGGGACTGTTTAGCTCAGGGACTAAACAGAGGGCTCATGGGTTACATCATCAATGTACACAAATGCTTGAAGGGAAGGTCCTAAGAGAAAAGCACAGGGCTCTCTTCAGTGATGATTAGTGACAGAACAAGAGTCCACTTACATTTTTCATTCAACTCTTTTTTTTTCAGACACTCCCCATTATTTCTAGCTTCTCTTCTCTAGTAGAAATCCTGATGAACAAACCTCCTAAATGAGAGACTGTGAAAGGTAAAGGCAAAGTATATCATGGTCATTTTACATTTTTTACTCTTTCAGTAAGTATCTCTATTTCCTATTCTCTTCATCAGAAAGGAGTCTGCAGGTGTGATTTCATCTGGGTTACTGGTCAGAATTCTAGTATTACATGCATATGTAGCAGGACCTCATTTGATTATGAATCCAGAATCAAACACATTGTGTTCCCAGGTGTAATAGTCTAATTGTAACACAAAAAGTGCCTCTTGGATTTCACAATCTAGAATCCTTAACAGCAAGAAGCATGATTAGTAGGAGCTCACCTCAAGGTCTCCATGTTCTCTTACAAAAAATTATTCCCTTGTGTGTGATGTAGCGCACTTGCTGCAATCCTCTGCATTGCAATTTGTTCTTGTTCAATGCATCAAACTTGCTGCTGTCAAAAGCATATTATTTTCTTGCCACACTCAGTGAGTTAGTTCTTCTTTTACAGCCAATTCCTGGGTTCTGGTAGCAGAAAAGTTCAAACTTTTTGTCCTCACTTTTAAGGCTTGTCACAACAGTGCTTGTTCCCACCTACATTTCAGTTCTTCTGTCCTCCTACACACCTAATGACAATACTTTTCATAATTTTCTTCATTTATTGGGACCCTTTCTTTTTCTCCTTTTTTACCTTGTAAGAACATAAAGCTGTATCATAAAGGGTCTGGCTAGCCCAATATCTGATTTCCAGCATTGACAATTAAGTATCTGCCTCAGGAAGAGTGAAAAGGTGGACATGTATATAACTTCCTTCACAGGCACTCTACCTATTTTGAGCTATTCTCACTCTGGGATTTCCAATACTTCTATATTTCATTTTCCATACATATTTCTCTTCCATATAATCATACAATATCCCTGGAGAGTCACGTCTGGTATGTACAATCACTTTTCTCTGTGGTATACAGGTGCTGACTCTTTCACAAAGAGCTGTCTCCTCTGAAGCCTGTGGATCAGGGAGGGAGTTCCAAGGGCAGCAGACAATTGATAGCAGAATCAAGGATAGGTCCTCAGAGCTTGTCTCATGTTCATGGATAACATTCTTAGCTGCTGGGGTCATCCCTCTTCCACCCCATTCCTGGGTGGGAAAAGCCAGCTCTGCCAAATGCTGGTTCAGTGATGTCCCCATCCTCTCCCATCAGCCCTTGCTTTCCTGATGTGCCCTTGCCCGGGTGGGGATGCTCTTGAAGGCTTCATCTGTGGGTCCCACTCACTGTGTGACATTATGGGCTACAGGGGAACCCCTCATGCACCGCAAGTGACACTATGGATGAGTGCCAGTCAGCTACTCACTGCATGAATGGTTCAGGATACTTCTCTCAGTTATGAGCACCACTCAGAACTGTGCCCCTGTTTCTGTGTCATTTTCTCATACTCATCCCTTCCACCCCTCTCATCTCAGGACCATGACTTATTGGAAGGTGAACACATCTTAGTGGACTCCCTGAAGACAACACGCAACTCTGCATGATGCCTGTCTGCTGGAGGAGGTGGCATCGCCACACACTGCCAAGGGATGCTCTGCCGTCCCATCTGGGGAGGAAAGTAAATAATAAATACTCCCAGTACGCCAGGTCTGTCAACTTCTTCTCTTCCCAAATACTATCGAGTGTTCTGTGCATGAAATCCATCACTGTGGGCTGTGGAGACAGTTCTGTGGGTCTCCTCGGTGCTCCTGCCATTAGATTCTTTACCTCCGTGTTATGGGTCCTGCTAAAGATGCAGTAGTTCCTCGTGTTGCTGCCATTTGGTGTTCATATCACTGGGTGTGACTTTTCTTCCAGTGAAAGTAGTCTCTGCTATCTGTTCACTTATCAAACAGGGCATAAGTCATGTCAAAACAAGGCACAGAGTGATTTGCAGTCCTGGGTGAACCTGCTGGTACTAATAAAGGAAAACTAATGTTTGCATAGTGAAGTAAACTGCTTTGTGTTCAGGACTAACATCCCAGGCAATGACACAAAGTCGAGTAAGGAGGTCTGTCTCCTCCCTTCCCTTCCATGGGGCCTTGCTTCACCTTCCTCCTCTTCAAGCAAGACTGCCCGATAGACTTCAACAAGGGTGTTCAGCCAGTGCTGTGGTAATTCAGTTTCAGAGTCATTTGGCCTTGTTGTTACTGCTTGTTACAGTCATGTGCTTCTTACTGTTGTAGGAGAGCAGTTCCCTTCAATCTGCAGGGTTGTTCAGTGCTGCTTTGAGTTTGTGTGTCGCCCGGAATGAAAATCCCAGCCCTGCAAGCACTGTGGAGTCCTGCTGATACAAAACAGGCTGTCAAGACAATGGTCTGCCCTGCACAGGGCAGAAATGTGCACAGAGCTGGAAGAGCTGGGAGATTTTCTTTTGGTGACTTCCTCTTCCTCTTCTATATATGCTCTGGGGAGATGTGGAACAGCCTTTGCCTACCAGGTTACTGCATCAGGAAGAGAGTTTTACCTCAGTTCTGATGCTTGTGTCTTGTTTTCAGATGCAGTCTCAAGCTGCAAAACTTTAACATGTTTGAGTTCTACAGAAAGCCTGAGGATGCCACGACGCTGGCAGTGTTGCCATTTGTCCAGTGTCACTGGGACAGGTTCTTCGCTTTAGTCTTCCACCAGGTCCTCAGTAAGGAATGCAGCATGCAGGGATGCTGTAGGGAGGCAGGTTTGTGTGCTGGGACATGGTTCTCCAGGCAGCACACAGGGTCAATGTGGGAGATGTGGCTCCAGGCTCTTGGTCCTGGCACTTGTCTGGGATCTGTTACAGCCTGGACCGTGTACTTACTGAACCATCTTCCACCAAACTAGTAGTAGCCTGGGGAAACAACCTCTTAAAGACCATTTGGAATGAGCATTTTAAAATAATTTCAAGAGAGCTTTTGCCAGGTCATGTTTGAGGCAGCCCTAGTCCTATGTGCATGTGGGTGAAGGGGAGGGCCTGGCATTCAGACCTGTGCCATCCTGCAAACATCCTGCATCACCCCTCCACACACACAAGAAAACCTGTGCTGGAATATGTGTGGCTGCCTGTTTACCATCCACAGTTAAAGGTTCTTTACCCATGGTCTTGGATGTACTTGGACAGACATCGAGACACAGAGGAGCCCACCTGTGGCCTCTCCATGAGGGGCTCCAGTGTACCCTGGTATGCCAGCTGCCATTTTTCCTGAATGCCCACACTATGCAACTCAGACCTCTCTACACCTCTGGGGGGACATGGCAAAGTCTTGACCCCCTTGGCTTCCAGTTTTCCTGTGCTAGGAAGTGTGCAGCCAAGGGCAACAGCTGTTCAGAGTGCTGGCAGCTGTGTTCCAGAGGCTACTTAAAGATGACATTTACAGATGAAAGCAAATCCATGGCCAGGCTGAAATCTTGCTCCTGATTCTGTAGCAGAGAAATCAGTAAGGTTCACAGTGTAGAGTGCCCCCAAGAGATGCCTTGCCGTTCTCCTTTGCAAGGATCACAGTTCTCCTTTTGCCTGTTTATGGAACAAACAGAGCCAGGCCAGCCTGAAATTCTTCCTCTTATAGCGGCGTTCTCGGCTTCCTTAAAGGATTGTGCAATCCTTAAAAGAGATGAGTCTGATTAAACACACTCTAAGTGATGCTGGCAAAGCTGGTTTTTTTGGGAAGAGCTTGGTGTCCCAGTCAGCTGGCACAGAGCTGAGGAGCTCAGAAGGGTGCAGGGGAGAAGGACAGCCCTTCTTCTGGCTGGGGTCATTTTCCCCTTTTGGGTGTTGTAGGGTGGGAAGAGTGAAGCTACACAGGTAGTAAACCTGCACAAGGTCAATGGTATGTAGCTGGCTTCTCCCACCAGCTACTCAAGCACATGGACCTGTCTCCTTCCCTGGTTTCCTGAGCACCAGGTACTAGGTGTTGGAGTTGGGACAGATGCCTGGTGGTGGCCAAGCACTGCTTCTGCCAGTCCTACACCCAAGCTACGAAGAGCCCTTGCTTTCTGCAGTGCTCTGTAGGGCAATTTGTGTATCTCACATTCACAGGTTTAAACTCCCAAATACCAACATACTCCTGCTCTTACAGCAGTTTGCCCCAGCTCCAATTCCCGGTGACTTTCTCTTTCCTCAGGAACTAAAAGCCTCTGGCAAAAGATTGAGATTGTTCTGAAATGCCCCAGCACCAAGCTGGCAGTGCTCAGGGCAGTTCGTACTACCCCACAGCTCCCTGAACTCTCCTCCTGCCCTCCAGGGTTCTGGAGTCTGGTTTAAGTTGGAGTGAGTGAGGTGGTGAGGCAACCACAGTGGCAATGCATGAGTCCTGCAGTTCCAGGCAGACACACAGGTTATTTTATGCCCCTCTGAGCTTTGAATCTTTGTGTCCATGTGAAGGAAAGCTTCTACATTAAGCTTACACCTACTTCCTTTACATTTCCTATTTTCCATTAAGCCCTACTTTGTTTCAGTTTAAACAACAAGTAATCAGATCATTATAGCACTGTATCAACTAACACACATATGCTTTGATTTTTATTTTTAATTAGATAAAGCAGGAGGTCTTTTATCCTCTGTGTCCTCCATAAAGAGACTTGTGATTCAAGAAGCAGTGGTTGCCAATGAGTTTTAATTTTTGTGAATACTTAGCTTTAATATGTATCTATGATATTCAGTCTCTCAGATCATAATATATCCCCCCTGGTAATTAACAGCTTTGACAGAATTTTATGGTGAATTTTGGAATTTCATTAATTTTACCTTTGAATGAAGTTAGAGGGAGGGGGAGAGTGTGGTAGCAGCTGTGCAGGTGGATTTTTTAAAGGAAAATGTAAGAATTAAATAAGGAAACATAGGAAGTTCTTTACTATAAATGTAATTTTTTTCAGGTAAATTTTAAGAGTAACTTCAGCTCCATCCCTCACATTTTTTGAAGTGTTGGTAAATGATTTCAACACCAGGTACTTTTTGGTAACACCTCCAGTAGAATCTGTCAGCTGTTTACACAGTTCTGTTTTCAGTAAAGATTGATGATGAAAAATAGAAATTAGCTTTTATCTTATTTATGAAGTGGATCATAATATATAAAATTAACACATGCTATAGGTCTCTGCACATATGTTAGTGACACTGAGCAGGGCTATTATTATATCATTAATCACAAAACTCATTACTTTAACAGTTACTATCCTTCTTTTGCTCCATTCTCAAGAGAGAGGAATCATACATCCCACATTCTACTATGATGAAGTAATATTTAAGATTTTAAATACCTTTTTTCATCTTGTCTTCATGATCATATTCCTTACTGCAGGTTTTACATGGGGTTTCTGCTCAGAGATCAAGTATAGCTATTGCTGAAATAAGGTATAATTAAATAACCCAAATCGTCCCTCATTTCTTTGTCCATGCTTGTTGATAAAAAAACTGCAACTTAACAGATGAAGATTATCTTCTTGCCTGTGGCAGTCAGTTCTATGTGCATTTCAAATGTTCCCTCAGGGTAGTAACATACATAGCCGGTTTACAATGATCAGCTAAAACGGATGTCCTAATCAGGCATACAAGGACACTGGAACTGAAATAAGAAAGTGAGTGGCCTCTTGGGAATCCAGTCTCAGGATGACTCGCCATTACTGTTACCAGTTTTAAAATCTGAAAGTCACATTCAGAATATTATTTATTATACCTTCCTATTGATTTCAACAGAGATTACAAAAGGTGAACAGAAAGGCTTGTAACAGACCAAATCCTTTGTTCAAGTTTTTTTTTTTTGTCCTTTAACAGCTGAAAATAATTTCTAAAGCAGGAAATTCCAAAATTTTAAAGTTTGAAGAAAAATGATGTATCACTAACAAGACCTCCCTATAACCTCTGTTTGCATTTCAAAGGAGTTCCATTGCTATTTTGAGGCAATCTTCTCTCCTTATTCTCTGTTTCACATGCACATGCAGAACTGTGGAGAGAGGGAAGGAGACAGAGAGAATGGTGCCTTTTGGATAGCATAATTACCTTATAGATTTCAGTCATTAAAACAGTTGTTTAAAATTCCTTTTCCTGCTAAAGTAGATGTACTAATACAATACCCCACAGAGAAACCAAGTTTCATTCTGCTGTGTTTTCTGTAATAGCATTGACAATAACCTGCAGCCAGATCATAAAGACTCAGATGCTTACAGTGGGAATTGAAATACCTGCAAATCAATGATCCTCCTGGCTAACTATAAAGGCCTTGTAAACACCATAAGCAGCTGCATTTTTTTAGCTTATCTTTTCCAAATGCCTACAGTATCACCTCTTCACATGCTCAGAAGTGTCTCTGTCTGGGCAAGATAGTTCCCTCCTGTTGAGGCTCTTCTGCTGGGCTGATTTGTCTGCTTCACACTTCAAGGAAACAGAATTGGCATGCATCTTCAAGGGCGGATTACTTTGAATGGATGCAGATAGTGGCAGTCATTAACATATACTCAGTATTTCTTATTTGCAATGTTGAGACAGCTCCCTGCTCTGAATGCTAAATTGTTTTAGAACAGCATGCTAAGGCTCTTAAACATGCAATGGCTAAGAAAGACATTTAACTGGAGGATTTTGCTCTGGGATGTGGATTCCACTATGAGCAGAGGAAGCATTTAAAAAATTAAATGTAGGAAGGAAGCCATCTATTATCTGTTGGGTAAAACTTGATTGTAATAATGCCAAGGTCATGGATTCAGTCCCCTGTGTGGGCCATTGACTTAAGAGTTGGACTCGATGATCCTTGTGGGTCCCTTCCAACTCTAAATAGTCTGTGATCTGTGATCTGTGATCTATGTCCAAGACATGTTCTGAACTTTGTTCTTATTTTCATGTCTTACAGTAACTAAATCGATTTCACTAGTTAAGGAGATTTGGTTTATGGAATGTTTTCTGATAAGTACTTTCAGCAGCTCTTTATTTTACATTTGCATTTAATTCTTTCAGGTCAAAACTGCATTTCAATGAGGCTGCAGTACTACATCTTCCACAATGAATTGCAATTCCTATTGTTTACAGTTATAAAATTAACCTTTAGTGTTAATTGCCAGGTTTGACTGCTCTTGGTATCCCAGGGATACTTTGTTTCCCTCTTAAGAGAAATTGAAAATGTATTTTCTGTTTAGTAGCCATCAGATTTGTGTTTCAAGTTAAAAACTGAAATGAAAGTGAGGGGGAAAAAAAAACAAAACAGGGAGCCTGAACCTCAGAGGCAAAACTGTTTGTACCTCTTTGTTGTCACCATTGTTATGTCTTGTGCTTCAGATTATCATAGAACAAGTCATAGATTCTTTTGGTTTCTCTAATAATTCATTTTTAGCAAAAGAAATTTGTAACTTTGTATAACAACTTTTAATTGTATGTTAAAAAAAAAAATCTCCCAGCTCTTAAAAAAGGAACATACTTTCTAGTACACTTATGTACATAACACAACTGGTATCTACAGAAACTTTAATTTTAATTAAATAACCCGTCTCTGATTTCCATTCTCCTCCTTGAAATTACCTGAGAGTGATGAAGTTTAGACTGTGTCCTCTATTGTCTCAAACAAGAGATGGTTCAATATTTCTGAATCTCGTTTTCCACTTTGTGTCAGAGACAATTTACTGAGAAAGAGCAAAAATACAACTTCAATTAGAAGACTTGATGTACTTGTCTTAAATAAAGATGGATTAAATGCAATCTTAATCTAGGAGATTATGTGGCTCTCAGGTCTGGCCCAGCTGTTTTATACATTTATGGCTTTTTTACTCCCATAAATTCCTAATAATTCATAATGTGGAAGCCTGAAGTATGAAATAAAATTCTTAAACATATTATATATTTAAGAAAATTCAGCTTTAAAGAGCTAATTCTAAAATCATATTTCTTGCCATTTAAAAAATATGTCTCATATTCATTAGAACATATTTCCCAAACTATCTTTTTAAAATCCTTGTAAAAGATATTTGTGTGAGACTTCTCTCTGTGTTCTTCCCACTACATATGTTTTCCTCACAGCTGAAACTGACCCTAAATCTAGTTTACCTTTACTTTTCCTCTAAAGTTTCTTGCATGGTAGTTTAACTTAATCTTTGAGGAATTTAAATTCAGATTTCATAGTCTTGTAGAATATGTGTGACAAGAGCAGAAAAAACCTGAATAAATCAAAAATTAGGTTTGTTTACAAATTGATAGGAAAACTGTAAATAAATTAATTCTAGTATATTTAGATAATTTGTTTTGATTCTGTAGTCTCAGCTTATGAAAGTGAAAGACAAATTTTTTAAAAAGAGATACCACAAAATAAATATCTGATTATATTTATTTGATACGTAGACAACATGTGAAATCTAAAAAGAAGAAAAATTACTGAATGATACAAACATTTAGAAATAAGTAACTACTTTTGCAAATATTCACTAACTGTCCAAGACCTTTTGACAAAAAACCAAACCCACATAAACTGATCAGCTTGAGTGAATTAAATTCATTTTTTTCTGTGGATTTTTTTTCATTCCAGAAAAAAACAAACCAAACCAAACCAAAAAACTTTAAACTTGATTTTGTAAAAGTAAATAAACAGAGGCACCCTGTACTAAATATGATTCATTCATAACATTGAATTTATTTTCTGGACACAAATATATTTTTATTATAACTTATTTTAAGATATAATTCAGATGAAGCAATAAAAAATGCAAGGGAACAGATACACAGAATTGCTCTGAAGAAATAACACAAACATTAGTTAAGCAACAAGTCCAATACTACCAAAACGTTTTGCACCCAAATGGTTTAAAAAATCAATGATATATTATGATGTTGGTTTAAACACAGAGTAAATAAATGTTCATATAAAGCAATTGTGACTGTGCACAGCAAGACTACTATCCAGTTTTAATTCATTTTAGGTAGACTTTTAAAATGTTATAGTATTTCTTAACTCTTGAGTCTGCCTTAACACTAAACAGCCTTCCTTAGAAATATGTTAGTCATTTTGCACAAAGAAAAGATAACAGCTGTCTGACATGGACAGGAAATCTTCCTGAATATTCTGCAAAGCACTCTCTAGTGTTTATTGATTACCTGACATTCCAGTATCTCTTACTTAGTTGTTTCTTCCTTAGCATTCTCATGGATTTGGATTTGTTTGTATGGCAGCTGATATTGAGAAAGACAAGTATTGATATGTCTGCTAACAAAGTGGATGTATATGACTGGATGTATCCAAAGTACAGCAAGATAAAAATGATTCACTGAAAGGCTGGCGAAGGTCATCACAGAAAAATCGTAAAGGAAAGTTTACTTTGATCAATCATCCTAGGTAGGGAGGCAAAAGCTCTCAAAAGTCATATAAACTGCCATCACAGCTCTACTAGAGATAGAAGAATAACATCAAAATAGTTTCACCATATCCTGAAGTCCAAATGGAAAGACAAGTACTTTTGATCTTAAACTGAACACAGTATTTATACACAAGAAGTTGAAAGTTTGGTCTGGGAAACTTAAAGAAATTGTCAGAAGGCTAAAATAAAGGGCTGGGCAGTAATGGCTGCAAATTTATCCATCATAAATAGTCAAGACGTGTGTTGTAGTTTTGATGTAAATTCTCTCCTTGCCAGTAACTCCCCATGCCATTAGTTAACAAAAGAAGTAGTTAACTACTACCAATTCCTTCTTGATCATTTTGGGTGGGGGAGACTGGGGAAAGGTGTGCTGGGAAACGGGCTTGGACTGTCTCTGTTGTTCTTGGGGACTACACACTGCTCTGGCTGTGTGGGAGAGAAGCCGTTGCTCCTGCTCCTTGGTGCTACCATGGAGTGAGCCAGTTTTTTCCTGCCACTGCTGTTGCTTCTGCTTTTGGCATTGGGGTCCCAGTTGCCTCTCCAGCCTAACCATCACTGTCAGTGTCACGGCTGCCCACCCCATCGTGGCAGCGACCCGAGAAAGAGGAGTCACAGCCGGTTTTTTCCTGGGAACTATCATCATCCTTCCACTTCCATCTTTCCTTCTTCCTTTGGGGCAAAGGACATAGAGAGAGAGAGAGAATTCATCTGAGTGCTCACCGCTCATCTCTGCAAAGACTGAGAACTCACCCTGCAGCTAGCCCAGGTGTGACACTGTCTCTGTCCATAAATATAACTTTTCCAGGAGGAACCTACTGGTTTGGGGGTTGTTCTCTTTTGTTTTTTACTTGTGGTGTTGGGGGAGGAATTTGCTCTGGTCTGTTTACCGTTATATCTACATATATATATATACACACACACAGTAGTTAAAGTTATCCTTCTTTTATCCATTTTCTAATTAAAGTTCTTTTCTTAAATTTTATAGAGTGAAGTGATTATTGTGGAGGAATCCTCTCCTCTGCTTTTTGGTAAACATTTTGGTTTTTTTCCTCAAACTAAGACAACGTGTTAACATGAAATATGAAAGACGCAGTTCAGTGCAGCACAATGAAACAGAAAAGAGTGATCTGTGCTATGCCTGAAAAGGGATTTAAATGTAATGGGTGCCATAGTCATATTATTCCCTGCTGTCTTCCATCCTGGAATTCCCAGGAAATTCCTTTCTAGTGTAAGCTGAAACAAAATCACAGTGTCAACAAGAGCAGATCTTGAGGAGATTGTTTCAGGCTCCCTATTTATGAGATATCTTAACATAACATTGTTACACAAAACATATTGACACTCCTTCTGCATTTCATCAGTTTTCAAAACAGCATTGATAGTACCAGTTGTTGGTAATCCTAATTCCTTTATGAAAAAAAGCTTATATATTTGAGACACTTCAAGAAGATATCAAGTGTACTGTGAATTGATCCATTTAGTGGACACTACTGCAGTTAAACACAGGTGTGTCTTCACATCATTGACCTTATGGTCACTTTTCATTTTCCCATAGGTCTTCTGTCATAGAAATATGAATTGCAAAGATAAGAGATTGGTTGGAATGCCTGAAGATATCGACTTTGCTGATGGTACCTGCACCTTGCAGTTAATGAGAAATGAAATGCAATAAAAGACCTACAGCTTAGTTAGAATTGCTCATGAATTCTAAGTTTATGACCAATAAGTCAAAAGTAAAAGTTTAGCTACATAAAATGGCATCAGATAACCCCATTTCTGAAAAGTAAAGCACTGCAGAACTATTGCATTTCTTGCCTATGCAACATAAATCTGGTGGCTACATCTGTAAGTGCATAAGGCAAGCTCCAGTTTTAGAAGCTCACAGTAACAGGTAAGTACCAATATTAAGCAATGTTCACAGTATGTACCTGTATGAATAAATTCAAATCATAGAACACCAACAGATCTATCCAAGACTTAAATTGCCATCATTACAGATGAAAGCAGCATACAGTCAGAGCAAATTGGCCAGATAGAATCAGTGTTATTGGAAGAAGTACTTACAGTCACAAAAATGGCAGACAGACCTGCATATGTAGCAAAGATCTTTTGGGGAAAACAAAACTAAATTGATTCACAGGGACCTTTTAAGCCACCTAAATGGTCTAAGACAACTTTATAGCTTAAGATTTTCAGGAAATTAAATTAATTGGCCCAAGGTAGCCCTGGTAAGCAAAGACTGAAATTTGCCTCCTACTCTTACTGATGTATTTTATGAAAATTGATTGCACCATATAGCTCCCTCATTCCTCTAAACCATTGAATTAGAACATAAAGAAAACATTTCTATTTCATTCTTATGCACAGTAGGAAATCACCTATTGGAGGACTGACATTTTTCTATGTAGAAATTTTAAAATATCTTCAGTACATGTGGTCATGTTCTGAGGTCTGTTACTTGATACATCACTTGTCTCTTCTGTTTCCTAATACTTAGTACTATACACTTGCAACCACAAAACCAATTCCTTTAACTAGTTCTACTGCAGACATGACAAACCATTCTGGTTTCGAAAACAAATGTGTGTACATACACCATCACTAGTTTAGGACTCTTATTCCAAATAGAGTGTTCTTTCCCATCCTTATCCCTGTGAAACAGGTAAAGTTCTAATGTAACTGTCCATGACCCAGCCAATAAATTTGCAACCTTAGTTCAACTAAACATGACAAAGTAATATGAGTCAGCAAGAACTAATTTAAGGTAACGCCTTAATAGAAATGCCAAGGCCAGAAGAAAAACAAATAAAAATGAATTGGAATTAAAGCACAATCATTTAGTTAAACAGTATAATTAACTGCTGGTAAATGGTAAATTTTCTATCTTCTGTTGTTAAACTTTCATTCTTTCCAACTTTGTTTTTACATAAATCTTGTATCTTTGTTTTCATATGAGCTAGGTTGCAAACAATCTAGCTGTAAATGTATGTTATTCAAGGCCTATGATAAACAGTAATCAAGGTAAATTTCCGTTAATCTTGTCTGAAATTTAAGTTTAGATCATATCTACAAATTTATATTTTCCTATATAGCCACTACGGTGGCCCTGTACTCAACACTTCATTTGTGATTTCATATTTTGATTGATTCTTCCCCAGGATATGTATTATTTTCTATAAGTCAGGTCACTCTGTGCTGCTTGTTTTATGCCTCTCCTGGTGATTATACTCTCCTCTGTGACGGGCAATGACTAGTTGAAACCTGGTTTACGAAACCTGGACGAGGAGAAAAAAAGTTTTGCCATGCTGATGCATGTGAAGACAACCACTTACAGAAGGACAGAAGTTTGGACTACTTTTCAATATGTGTGTAAAGAAACCAACTATGGTTCTCTATGCCCATACATGCAGAAGCTGAGAATCTAACCTGACTGGGGGGGTTTTTGGTTGTGGTGTTTATGCGGGAATTTTTATTTGTTTTTGTTTGGTTGGTTTTTTGGGGGGTTTGTTGTTGGGTGGGGGTTTTTCCTTTTTCATCTAGACACCAATAAAATTTTCATTTGCTTACAGGGAACACTATCAATTTTTATTTTATAAAATCCAGGTCATTGATAAAATTCTGAAAAACTTAATCCAATTTTTTCTCTAACAGGTACAGTATTTGGAAAATAGCTTCAGTTTCATGGCTTTAGCAAATAAAACATATTATCTGCCGCTATTAAACAGGAAATTTGTTCAAAAATATTCAGCATTGCAGTATCAATAACACTGATCACAATTTAGAAAAATATCTGATTTAGAAGCAGTCCAATTCAAACTAAATTATCTTTCAAATATCCTTCTTTATTGTGTCTTTTTAAGTGAACTTAATACCAAAAAAATATAAATTACATTAGTCATCCAAATGTGCCCATTAATCAGTTACAACTAACATCAAAATAAAACAAGTTTTTGCTTTGAAGGTATTCTGGATTTGCTTCACTTATGCTTTTGATTCCTATAGGAGATAATTTTGCACTTGTCTTTCAGCTGACACTATAGCAATATCCTTAAAATTGGATTGAAAGGATTGCTTCAAATCTCTCTGTTCCTGTTTATTGCTTTCAATAGAACATTAGCCCATATAAAATGTCTCTGTAGTGTTCATACAGCTCATCTGATGATTTCACTTGCTTTGCACTGATCAGTATGTTTGTACCTGTTGTTTGAACTTCTGTATTCTGACCATTCAGTCTTTTTGTTTTCCTCTCCCACTTTTATACCTAAATACCTGGAAAAATCTTAGGTTCCAAAAAATAGTAAGACACGTAACACACATGCAGACTGAAATCAATTAGCAGGTTTTTTCATAGTTTTGTTCTGTTTTGGCTGTTTATAGGAGACATGTTAAACTACGTTCTTTCTAAATTAACACCAAATAATCCAAGAACATTTAGAGTAAGATCATACCACCAGTTTTTAGGACATCCCCCTTTTCCTGCACCAGTTCATTTCAGCCTCTAATTTCGTAAGTTCAAATATTCTGATGAAAATAGGAATCACATTAGCTAATGTTCCGCTGTCTTCCAGCCTCTCCCTTTTGATTTTACACAGCATAACAGAAGTGAAGCTGACTAAGAAAAAATTGCCACTTTCCATACCCTTGACTGGGGAGGCCAGAGGTCCTGTCTGATAACCTGTGTGATAAAAGCTGCTCTGCAAACCCACAGACACAGTGGAGAAGCACAAATAATACTGTGCCAGGCTCCTCCCAGGCCCGTTGTAGGCACCAACAACCCATCAAAGGTCCATCTCCGCAAACCTGATGAAGAACAGGATGACAGGTTGGAAACCAAATCAAGGGCTCCTTGCAAAGGCTCCTCCCAGGGCTGTCCGAGCATGGGCAGGTTTATTAGTATGTCTCACGTCATAAATCTTCAATTTGTTCAGCAGAATAGAATAATACATAGTGATATGAATTGAAATATTTGCTTTTTATCTTCTGCTTATTCGATTTTTCATGTACATATATCCTGTTTGTACAGAAATCCAAAAGTTCTTAATCTTATTCTTTCTTTCTTCCACTCTCAAATACGCTTACCCTGTATTCTCTGAAATAACAATATAAATTAATTATATATAGATTTTAATATAGTTTTTATATAGTTATATATATTCCATATATGTGAAGTAACTATCTCTATATTAATTTAAGAGTGAACCAGTAAATTGGATTTCCCTTTTTTGCTCAGTACTAACACTCCTTTGTTGTCCTTTTCACTGGGGAGATAAAATGCTCAACCTAATTCCTCATACAGAGGGCTCTCAATCTCACTGTCTATATCATTGATGAAGATATTAAAGAGCACCAGTCCCAAGACAGAGTCCTGAGGGACACTACTTATCCCCAGCTTCCACTGAATATAGAGCCATTGACCACATTTCTGTGGCTGTATAAATTCACACAATTGGTTATCCAGTAGGTAAAAGGACATCTTGCATAGTGGCAAAATCATCAGTCTGTCATGTTTTCATTTACAGCTTTGCAGGAGGATCTGCCTCTTTTTCAACATGAAACATGCATACATGCTTGGGAACATGTAAAATAGAGTACAAAACAAATTTATCTGTGAAGAACTTAACATGAGCCTTAATTGTTACAGACAATGAAAGTGTATGAGATTCTGAGTCATGAGAATACGAGTTTTGTTTATAACTATTTACTTTAAATACCTTGGTTATATGAGAATAATACCTCTAAGTGTTGAGTATCATACATAAATATGCATTCCTTTATATCACTTAGGTCATGTGATAACTGTGACTGTGCAAATTCCTTGTATTCTTTAATATTTAGTTTACTAGGTCTCATAATATTCTTCCAAGAACCCAATGGCAATAATATTATGCTCCCCTTAGAAACAACGTACTGAGGCCCAGACAAGCTAAGACACTGATTCAAGTTCTCCAAGGTACCCTGTCTTAAATATTAAGACTGCTTTGAAAACTCTGACTACTGTCCTGGACTTTTTTTGGGAGTACAAACATCCTTTAGTACTACAGTTTCCCTCGTCTGTGTGTGCCAGGTGAGGAACAAGGGCAGAACACAAACATAGAGGTCACATTTCAGTAATCAGGAACTGCAGCTAGAGAAAACTCTATTTAACATTCCTTCACCCCCTATAAATCAGCTGAGGCATGGAGAAATCTGGACATTAAATTAATTATAAGAAAGAACGTCTCTTTCCTTGTAAGATTAAAAATGTGAAAAGCTCAACCTTCATGCTTAAGGCATAGCTTTCCTTGGTAGATACACCTCTGCTTAAGGATTTGGCATTAGTTGCTGTACGATCTAAGAAACTACAATAATTTAAGAACTTACCTGATCTGAAATAGCAATTTTTAAGTCTCTACATTCCTAGCCATGTAACCTCCGCTTTTCAAAGATGCTTGCTACCAGTTCCCAATGATCTGATATCTTATGTAAGAGATTGGATTATGAAAGGGTCCCATTTCTTAATCTCCAGGCCTTTGCATTAGAATGAAAGTCTTGTCTCCTCCACAGCAAACTTGAAGTGTGTTTTTGTTCATGCATACATGTATAGATGTTTGTGTTCACTCCAATTTACCTCATAAGTATTCCTTGTAATGAAGTTTTTTGTCTATTTGTTTTTAATATTCTCATAAGTACTCACTTTTAAGCACCTACCCTTAAAAATAACCTGGCAGACCTAGGTTTACTCATCTTTCGCAATTAATTTTTCTGGGCATTACAGAAAATTGTCCACATTCTTCTTCTAGAGAATGAATTACCACTTTACACAAGGCACAAACAGACTTACAAATACAGCATTTTTGATAAAAATGATGCTTAAAAAGTCCCAGGGCTTTAAAGTTTCAAAACTTTGTTATCTAATTGCCCCAAGGATCTCTTGTGCTGAGCTCAGGCTGAGGGACCCTTTATATAGGCATGAGGCATAGTGGGTCAGAAAGTGAAGGTGAAAAAAGTAAAAGTAAATACAGATACAGCATAGCAGGTACCCAGAGGGAGGGACACAGACACCAGCTTTTAAATGTTGTGCAGCAAATGTTTCTGCAGTTTCAGCTACTTAATTGCAGGAATAAAAAGCAAGCTTACTGAGCAAAAAACAATAGGATCAAACACAACCTAGATGCAATGTTTGCAATCATACTGTAATCCTCCAGCTACAATGAAGCTTGGAGATTTGACTGTAGCTTGGGAGTGCCAAAATTTGGAATTCTGATCTAAATCATGTTAAGCTTTGGGAAATACATATTTTTTTCCCTGTAATTAACTGTTCTACTGAACACTCAGTCACAGTTGAAAGATTCAATATTTACTAGCATTATTAGGTAAATATCTATCCTTAAACCTATAAATATGTTTTATACACTGTTTGCCAAACAGTAGATTGAAATAACTGGCCTTAATTGCCTAAATACAGGGATAATGGCATATAACATAGGAGTTTCTCATGTAACAGACTGCATATAAACTCATACAAAGCTGCATTCTCTTCACCTAATAAAAGTACCCGGTACTTGGGGTTTGTACTTTTCACTTTCTCTTTTTGATTTGTTTTCCAAGTAAGCTTTTGACAGTTTAGAAAGTCTTATGTTTGGAAAGGGATTTGGGAAGTGGATTTTTCCCCCCAGAAGGTGAGGCCAAGAAATGCATCAGTCACTCTTGTTGCTTTCTGACAGTTCAAGTCACCAGAGGCACTTGATAAACTTTAATCACTGTCAGAACTGTAAAGGTCACACATGGGACCGAAAGCACAAATCAGCTACAACATTGAAACATAAGTGAGTGAGAGGGAAGAATGTGAATACACGTCTACATTTGTGCATGTAACACAATGGATTTCACAAAAACACCATCAAAAAATAACACATTTATTTTCAGTTTATGAGTACCTGCAAAGGATAAAATTCTTAGGTGCTCTCATATTTTTTAAATACAATGTTCCCCGGATGTTCAAGGCATTTTGTTCTATTAAAATGGTAAGTTGCTTTAGGATTTGAAGTTTCAGATTTTTTTCCAAATTTCAGGAACTGCAGCATATTTATTTGTGAAAATTTTGACATCTTTCAACAGTTCCCATGCCAGAGGTATGCTGCAAATAGAAAGTTCAGGGAAGATGTTCAGTACCAGAGAATCCACACATGTTAATTTGTTATTCCAAAGGAAAGACAAAAGTGTAACTATGAAGATGGTATACTATTATTCCTCAGGGAGAATGATATAATGACACACGTAAATAAGTAGGGTGAATTTCTTTATCTATTGCATTATGAAGCCATATTGCCACTCTCACACACTCAAAGAGACACATGTACATATGCACATACATACATAAAACCTGTCAGATTCAGACCTGCAGCCC
>JAOXXN010000372.1:887895-906822 GCA_026770055.1 Myrmophylax atrothorax
GCCAGTCTTCTAAGATGGAGTGAAGTCACTGACTAGTGTCTGTCCAGAAGGCAAATTATGATGAAACATGATACACAGAAGAATTAAAATAGCTGTTAATTTTAGATGTCTACAAGTTTTAGTTATGAAAAAGAACTTAATTAACTTCAGTAGAATTACAGGGTAGAAAAGAACAGCTGTTCTCCTGGTCTGGTGGGATTTGGAATGAAAGTTTTATAATGTTAGAGTAGAACATTAGGGAATCTTAAGCAGAAAAGAAGGCTAACAGAAATAAGGGCTATAGGTGATTAGTACCTTTTTGGATACTATCAATGTTTTGTCATGGGGAAGCGGGAAATACTAAAAGGATTCGCTGTCAAAAAATAAGCCCAAATCTTACTTGTGATAGACTTTATTCCAGATTTGCTCTTAGTCCAAAAGACAACAAAAACCAGGTTCAGCCTCTGGAGAGAAAATAAAGTAAGCCTCAAAGCTGTTCTGTCTTCTAGTGATTGGTAACAGCTCAGTGAAATAAGTCTTTGCTTGTCCCAGTAAATGGGCTGTCAGGATTGGAGATGTGACAGACACGTATTTGTCTGGGAAACGAACTATAAGCATGTGAAAGGCTTCTTCCACATTCAAAATGAGAGAACAGAAAAAATTCTTCAGAAATACCTCTACTACTTGCAGGTTTATATAGTTTCCCTGACAGACTTCAGCAACACTTTTATCTGAAAGAGAGAGAGAAAACAACACACACTCAGAAACAGATCGAGGGTAATATTATTAGAGAGGGCTTTCCAAAAACCATTTGAGAGCAAGAATGTGATATTACCCACTTAGGAAGGGAATTATTCCATTACAACGTAGCAGTAAAAATCACTGTGAGCAACTGGTTTGGGAATGCTAAACTGGGACATGTGAAATTAACAGTTTAATATTTGTGATTTTGGTTGTGAAAAATTCAATCTGTTGCAATTACTTACATGTTGCAACAGTGATCAAAGGTAGTTCAATCATCCCTTTTTGGAAGTGTTTGCTAGCATAAGTGCCACAAAATGTTTTAATTATTAAAACCTAAACAAATAACATATGAAGGGCTAGATTTGGACATTTCAGATGGGTTAATGCTGCAGCTGAAATAAGGGTCTTTGTCAGTGACCACGATACTCCCAAGACCAAGAATTTAGGTGTTCAAAGTGTGAACACTTTTAAAATTAAAGTGTTTGGTGTGAACATCACCTAAAGTTTGCCTCTGTACTGATTCCAATATTCTGTCTGTCCTTGTAGTAGCAATGCCTGCGCTGCTAAAAAAAAGGACCCAGTCAATAACTGTTGTGTAAATAAAGGTGAAGGTCACTGCAAAACATTGTCACAAAGGTATGTGATACATACAGAGCACAAAGATTTTGGGATCATCTCTGTATTGCATGTCATTGCACTTTTTGCTTTTATTCCTGGGAAGGCAGGCAGAAAGACAGATCCAGGAGAGCATTGCAACAAGGAAAATGTGAATGTATGTAGCAGATTTGCCCTTAAATCCAGCCTCAGTAGCAGTCTAGCTGAAGGCCTAGCTGAAGAATCCAAACACACTGGACAGGCACTCTTCCAATGTACTTGTTTTACAATAATTATTTTAAAAAACAAGACCAAAAATTTAAATTCTATTTTTTGAGTCTCTGATGTTAGTTTTAAAAATAATACCTTTTTTTCTTTTTTAGGATCACATCCAAAGAGAACTGACTTAAAGAAAAGGCATTGATTAAAAAAAAACAAAAAACCAAACCAATCTCTGGAAAGGCAGTTGTTGGAGTTAGCAGTTAAATTCTTTAAATTGGAAACTGTTTGCTTTTCCTCCAGGTTTCCTCACTCAAAATAATAGCAGCCTTTGAATCACAACTTCATTCTTTAAGCCTAGGATCAAACTGAGAGCCAAGTAGCTACTGCTAACTGGATGTTGCTGTGAGATACAGCTTGTACTGCGCAAAGATTTAAACCCCAAAAGAAACAAAAAAGAGAACACATAAAAACTTTTAATAATTTGATAGCCTTATAAAAGCCTTCTACAGAAATTAACTTTTAGGACTTTAGCATTCATTTTCTCATAACAAGGGTGAATCGATTATTGAATGGTCGAATGCACACAGTGCATATTGATCTGTTCATGCGTAGCAGCCGTCTCCCAGCAGGCACCTTGCTGCCTGTAACATATTTTAAATAGGATTACTACTCATTAAATTACAATGACCTGGAGCAATGGTCAACAAAACCAAAATTGCCTCAGTTCATCATGGTTTGGTTCACTGCCACTAAATTTCAGTGGCTGCGTTTCCCTAGAGTAAACAGACCTGAAGAACATATACGGTTGAATGCTTCAACTTCTTGTATTTAATCAAGTAAACCAAAAAATTCCACACCTGTATTTGGAAGCTAAGGAAGTCCAAGGAATTCTTTGTTGTAGTTTTAGGGACTTTTAAAACCCAGTTTAGATTAAAACATAACAATCTTTAGCTGATGTGATACACGGGGTCCATGCCATGTCTTGCTACATTGGCTTCTGCACACTGGGGTTTTATTTTGGTTTCAAGCACTGTTGGTCTGGCAGTTAAATCAGGCCAGGAACTTCCATCTAGACTGTTAGGCCAAATTTGTGTTTCTTAGTTTTAGACATGAACACAGAAAAAGGACATAGGAGTCCACTTAACTACAAAGGCACTGGATCAAACAGTTCACAGTAGTTTTACTGCTTGAGATCTCAACACTGAAGGATAATTCAGGTATTTATGAAAAGAATGTTGTAAACATCAAGTGAAAATCAAGTTAAAAAGTGGCTCTGCTAAAATGGTCACTGGACACTGAATGAATTCTATTCTCAGTTACAGTTTACAGCTGCTAATATTTCAAAATCAAGTTTCAGTAAATTTAGTGTGTGTTCATATTGATAAAACAATGAGGGAGTCCTTCCAGAAGAGAAACTTCCGAGTAATGCCACAACAACTGTATTTTTGTATTTTGTTTCTCCTCCCTAGTTTTTGGTATTCCTCTATGAACAAATTCTTTCATGAAAGTATATTCTATTCTGTCCTGCTACTGAGCTTTGTCTGTGATTTGCTAACCACTTCTGTAATGTTAACATGTTTTTTTTGTGACTGTTTCTAAAACTGCTTTGAAACACAAGTTGAAGCAATAGTTGACATTTTTCAGTCTTAATGCAAACTATTTTGAATTTACCCAAACACATATTTCAATCTGTTTTTACTGTCTGTGAGAGCTGCAATGAGATACATCAGACGAATGTATGATGATTTCAGAGTGAACATCAGTCTCCTTGCAGTCACATTTTCACCTTCCCATGTGGTATGCACCTGTGCCTGGTTGGCAAACATGACTGGTATTGTGCCACACATCAAATTGCTCTTGTAACTGATGAAGTATGTTTTTGTCAGTTTGCTCCTTCAGGTGATACTGGGTTTTTCCTAATGGATTCTTTCAAATTTTACACTTCAAAAATGCTCCGGCTCTCATTGTCATAATTTAGCTTGACTAGTCCAAATCCACGTGTCATGGATAATGCAGCCATAATGCCATTAGTTGCATCTAACAAAAAGGTTTGTAGAGAGTGAAATGATTTGCCCAGTGAGATTGAATTCAAATTAATTACCTACTGTTACTCTCCACTAGGCAACCAGTCAATAGCATATTTTGCAAAAACAGGAGAGTCCACATAATTTCCAATCTGCACTGCACATATTCCAAGATGAGGAGGGCTACTAGATGATGCAGAGCAATATCTCAAAACAGATGATATCTTCATTTTAATTTTTAATTCTGCTTTGTAACTTAGTTTGAAGGCTTAATTTTGAATAGATTTTCTAAACAGTTCTTTAAATCTCTGATCTTAATAACAGCAATTCCTTAATGTAATTTCACCTTCTGTGCTTATTGGCTGTTTTCTGTTTTTTGTAGAGTCTGTTAGCTACAGTGAATCTACAGTGAAGTTTGTTCTCCATGTAGGTTCTGAATATGCAGCTTCTTCTGTCCTACTGTATCCTAGTTTTTTGGCAGCAATACTTTGCCATTTTTAAATAAGTAATTGGACCTAAGTGTAGAAGTTTGAGATTTACAGATGAAAAACACTGAGTGCAAACTAAGAATTAAAGCATGCATTTCATATAAATCAACAGAAAAATAAAGACAGAAAGTGACTGCTTAAGTGGATAAACATATTATTGTAAGTACAAAATAATCTTTATGCTAGCGAGGCAGATCATTTCCAGGTGCAGTTCGTTATGTATTTACATATTTGTATGTGCCACAAAGATACCAAAGTTTTGTAGTGACAAAGAGAAGATAGGAAAAAAATATAAATACACATATCTATTCCTTAAAGTAAAATCTTACTGAAAATGTTAGTTGCTTTTGGTTTTTAAATTCTTTGGAGGATGTTCCCATCTAGCCAAGGGCATTCCCCTAGGAGCTGGCAAATATGGGATTAAACAGTTTGGTCTATATCTTCTTCAGAACTACTACAGCTCTTGCAGTGATATATAAAAGTAGGGTCTCATTATCTCCCTGACTATATATGAACTATATATGAAGCATGTGCCACCGACTTTTGAGTGAGACATCTTACAGCGTGCTCATAGCATGCTACTCAAAGGTTTCAGGTGGCCAGTGTCTGCATCATCTGATCAGGGAGTTTGGGTTGATTCTGTGTGAGACTGCTACCATAAGTAGGTCAGAAATGGAAATGCAAACTGAACTGAGGCCCCTCCAGGATCAGGCACAAGCTATTATTTCCATTAACTTCTTGGTTTTATTATTCAAATGAGACAACTAATGTGTGACTTAGGCAGCTATTAGGTCTCATTTTCAAAATAAAACTCTTGTTATTCTGTGCTTACCTTACACTATGATGGCATTTGGAACTTGTTCCACTTTAGATTGTGATAAGAAACAGACTGTCTGGGTTTTTGTGTGCTTTACAGGTATTCAGAGGCCAGGTTTGTCTCACTTGAGAGTCTGAAAAGTACTAGTCATGCATGTATATTCTGTAAAAACTCAGCTCCTCAAACATTGTGCTTATTAACAGCCCTGTCTTATAAGAGATGGCCAAAAGGGTAAATAATGGTGTTGAGGCTGCCTTTTGTACAATCTTTGCAATTTGGTCATTCTTATAGGAAGCAGATGGCTTTGGTTTATTTCCCTCTTCCAAGAAGAACTCACAACTTCGTATTTAGATTCCTATAATTGTCACAACCACTAAATTATTTGAAAGTATGTCAGTGTCTACAGTATTTTTAAATATGTTTGAATAAACAAGGATAGGCACCCTCTTTTAAAATGGTTTGCTTATAGTGGATGAAGGCTGCTTTGAAATTAGAAAATTTGAAATTTACGAAACTTTGGCCTCCACATTTTCTTATGTGATAGTGTTCAAACACATTAGTTTTCAGTGTATTGACTCAATTGTTTTGGCTCCCTAGAAAAAGTGTTTGCAATTTTGGATTTAATTTTGGGACAAATCCAATCCTGTGCACTGTAGTGAGGGTGCAGGAACTTAATAAAATGTTACAAGTTTCACTTTGAGTCAGAGGACGACTTGAAAGTCAAGTGTCATGGAATCTATGCTAAAGGTGTGTAGGTCATTCCTTGAACCTAATTTGAACTACTTTCCATCATGTTAAAAGTACTCCTGTGACAACAACTGATATGTAGCAGTATCATGCAAAGCATAGCAGTACAAAGGTTTAGCACTGAATGAAAGAACTCCACTAAAACCTTTGAAACATGCTGATAAGGAAGTTGCCTTGAGAATATGTGCTGTCAGTTATTTTGGAAGTACCATTTATGTCTTCTTTTTTTGTTGTTTGCACAGTATTACTAAGCTGAAGGGACTTTTGCTACTTCCAATACTGATTACTGAGATGCCTCTCTCTCACCCTTATTTTTTTTGAGGAAGGCTAACATACCATTTCACAGGCTTCAGTTAGAGTGAAACACTGCAACAGGGACAGTAAATCAAATCTATGACTTGCCACCTTCATTTCCTGTGCTGGCTGGCAGTTCAGTGACACACCAATTTTGAGTTTTGTTGCTGTCTATAAAGCTTCCTTTCTCCATTACATGTTGGTGGATTTCTTTTGCCTGAGGATGGGCAGATGCTGCACAGCTTGTTGTTTTAACTAAAGGGAAATTCTAGGGCCCACTGGCATCCTCTGGCATCCTGGAAAGGTTGGGTTTGCCCATGTTTTAGAATTACAGAGATTGTTTTCTTATTTAACACAGATTTTAAGGAACTTGGATCACATGCTGTGTGTTACAGTGGTAATGCCTTTACATACCCCTCCACATAAACATCACACAGCGGCATGCATGGCACCCTATTAGTATAGTGATTACTAAATGATGGCACTTTTCTCAGTGTTATTTAGTGGATGACATATTTCACTTTTTTCCTTGTCTCTATATGCTGGTTGAGATTTTGATTTTTTATTATAGATTTGGTTTCTGTTGAAAAATATGTGTGTGTTGAAATGGAAATATTTAACTGTTATTTGCCACTTTTGATGCCTCTTCTCAAAAATAAACGCAAAAAAACAACTTCATCCCCAGTAGTTTTGATATGGATAAAATCTGCTTTTAACATTTAGGTAGAATAATAATCAAAACTAAAACAACTTGGTTTGTGGAATCTGAACACTCTTTCCATCCATGTGTTTCCATGTAACAGCAGTGGATATTTTCACTCTCTCCCTTTAGTGTTTTTTGACATTTCAGAGAACCTTATGACAGAACAGAACTACATTCCAGTCTCTTCATTGCATCAATCCTCTCAAATGGAACAGTGGAAGAGAAAATTTGAAGTTACTGGAAATCACCTGCTTATACTTTTAAACTGTTAAAATGGCATATATTTTGTGTTACTAGTCAACGTTCTCACAGGTACTTGAGGCTACTGTTCAGGAGTTAGTGCACCCCAGGAACCATTCCTGGACATTTGCACATGGTCCCTCCACACTGAAATCTTGCAGATTTTTTAAAATGGGCACTCTGGATGTTACATGCCAGTTGTCCTAAGGTCAGAGGGCACTTGCAGGCAAATTTACTTTTAATTGCATTTTAGCTGGTCAATTGTATTACATAAACAATTCAGTTAGCAGAGAGAAGTTTGTGTGGCTTATGTTGAGGTTTGGTGTTTAATAGTTTTCTGATGAGGTTTGCTGAAAGCCAAACAATCTCTGAGTCAAATAAGAATATACAGCCTGACAACAGCAAGAATAAACTTTCATTAGAGACATTCCAGCTCTTTAAAAAAAAAAAAGTAATATGAACTCCAAACTCAATAGGTAAGTACTGACTAAACAAAAGACGGAGTGAGTCATTCAGCAAATATAGTATAATGCCATTGTTGCCCCACACAGTTTTCAGCCAAGCCTTTGACCTTTCCTTTAAAGATATTTAGTTTCCTTTTAAATGATTATGAGGTAATAAAAATCTGGGGAATTAAACAGTTCTTTTTCATGGGACAGTGTTATGCTGGAAGAAATCTACTAGGAAAAAGGAGCAAAGGGATCAGCAGTTTAGGAATGCTACTAAATCCAGCATCCCTTCTGACTGGTATCCTGTGTTTTAAAGCAGGACTAACCAAGAAACAGCTCTAGTAAATAAATTGAAGTTATTCTTGCTTTAATCTGAGCTGTATGTATTTCTTTAAGTAACCAGGTAAATTTTTTATTTTGCCTGCTTTCTGTGGCAAAGAATTTTTTAGTCTAGATATTTACTGCTGTTATCAGTCTATAATTTGTTGCCTTTTGAATTCCCACAATGCCATGTTTTGATTCTCCCTAGTACTTCTTGTAAGTATTACTCTTATAGTGTATGCAGTACTGAATATATAGGAAGAAAAATACTCTGTGCTTTGCTACAGTTTGTTCCTGGCTTTCACTTTGTTTCCTCCATGCCAACAGCTTGGACAGGACTCCTAGAAGGTATTTAACATCTGCTCTTGCTGCTGCTACTTGGAGGCTACAGTTTTGAGCCATACCTTGATGAACATAATTTTGCACTGTTTTAAAAAATGTGTATTACATAAATGAAGGGGTGTTCAGCGTTGGTACATGTAATACAATTATTAAAGTAGCTGGATTTTCTTAATGAGACCAGAAGTCCACACAAATGGGTTCCCCAACAAGAGTACTATGTAATGTTTCTTCCTGCAGTTTTGTGTGAAAACAAAATATGTGATGTTCTCAGCCAGAACCGACTATTTGAAAGATTGATATTGCAAACTAAAGGATTGTCCTATAGAAGTGGAAGCTCAGTAGAGCTTTATACATCAAAGTTTGACTGAGCGTTATAATTCTCTGAAATAATCTTCTTGCAAACCTTCTCTCTCAAGGTAAAATGATACATTTAAATATTTTTAGGAGACTGTTGCTTGCTACATTGCTAAAACCAATCAAGTTTCCATCTCTCGGAACATGTCCTTAAGGGAGGGTCGTCATAACTCAGTGCTTGTTCCTAAATTAAAAATTGTGCCATTAACCTATGAAAAGTAATTATGATATGGATGGCACCCCACACTTAGGGTTCATCTATGGTTTACAAATAACGATGCCACATTCCAGATGTGTTTGGTAATCTCTCTACATTTAGGCTGTGGGGTGTTGTGCCTACAACTTTGCATCTATGCCTTGCTTTGTATCTGCCTCTTTCCTTTGCTGCCTGTCAGCCTTTTTGAAGAGAGGTTTTTAACAGTAATTGTACTTCTCCTTTTGGTTCTGTTAATTTTCTGAGTTTCTGTACTTTTCAATGGTTAATGTGTGAGGGGTGGAGTACCAGGGAGGCGCTGGGAACGAGAAAGAAAATGCAGCCTGGACAGAAAAAGCCAATAGGCAGATCAGTATAGAATGGATGGTAGAGGGACCCAGCTTTAGCTAGTTAGAATATGTGACACACAAATTATTATACAGATTGCAATCTTGCTACTTTGCAATCTTTGATCACTTAACAATTGTTAAAGTAATGCAAGGGAACAATCTGGTGGTTTGTTTTTTTTTTTTTTTTTGTAATTAAGAAGTTGTGCCACTATACTCATGCTTGAATAATGGTAATTTCAAGGAGCTTGTATTAAGAAAAGAGCAGAATAAGATTATTCTTTTTTATTTGGGTGGGAAATGACATAAGCAGAACTTGACAGGAAAAGGCTGGGATTCTGGCTGCCTTTTTTTCCTCTCTGTAGCAGACAGGATGTGTGTGTGTATTTGTGTCTGTGTTTCTGTATTTGTGTGAAGGATATTAGGTAAATATTCCATGTTTTTTCACTGGAGACTTTCAAAGGGAAACCAAACTACTGATTTTTGGGAACTAGTTTATCAATCTCTGCTATCTGTAATGACTGAGGTTACTTGGCAAAGTGTAGTTTACAATTTTATCTTAAGGAAGCACAGAAATGAATGTTAGGAAGCTTGATTCTACTCCAGGCTATTCTCAAACTTATTGTGTGGCCTGGAAAATAAACCATTTTCCTTTTGGTGACTCCCTAATCCTTTGCAATTTAGACTGTTATATATGTATATATATATTTATTTATTTTTAGAATGGTCATAATAGACTACTACCTTCTATATTTTCTTAAAGTCTACAGACCCTTCTTTGCATGGATAATTGTTATCCACAGCAGGATGCCTTAGCTAAATTTCCCTGTCTTGAACTCTTAGAGCCAAGCCAAGAGATTTCCTTTAGCAATTCAGAGACATCATTCAAGTCTCTGCCCCAAACATGCCCTGCTGCCACCCGGGGATCGGCAGAGGTTAATTTAGGTTGCAATCTGATACTGTAATTGCACATGACCAACTGTACAGAAAGAATGATAGTAAGAGAACTTTCATTTGTGTCCCCAGCCCAAATATAAAAGACCAATTAAGTAGTTCTGTATATGAATCACTGTCGTTGCTTCAGGAATGTACTTGCCATTGTGTTTTAACCAAACAACTCCTGTTTAAGTCTCACATTATTAACTCAGTACTACAATATCTGAGGATGTGAGCAAACACCAAATTATAAAAAAAGCTTTCTCCATTTAATCAAGCAGCTGGCAGAGTTCTGCTTACATATACTTTAAGATAGATTGCACATATAGTCCATTAGAAGTGGAAAAGACAAGATCTTTTGTGGATTTCCTCTGAACCAGTGAATGTGCCCATATTTACAGCAAAAAAATATCAGATCTTGTTTTCCTAGGGTTTCTCAGCCAAAACTGACTTGAGCTAGTACTGGAAAGCTCTTGTGCACTTTGTTCTCACAGAGTCACTTGGTGCTGAGTAACTCTGATTAGAACTGTACATCAGCAGATTTCATTCCACATCATGTTGCCATCTCTAGTGGCAGGGCAGAAATTTTTTGGAAAGGTAGTTTTTTGCATGGAATTGTAGATGTACCCTTTTGTTAGCAAAGGCTCTAGTTGTTGCTGGCCAGTGCGTGAGAGACTTTTTTGAGCTGCAGGGTAGTCCTTCATGTCCAGGAAGACAATCTGCTTCACCACCATCTTCACCACAGGCTTTCAGGGAAATCTCTGCTCTGACACATGGACCACCTCCTCCCCCACTTTCTTCATGAGCCTTGGTATCTGCAAGGCTTCTCACATTGTTTTATTCCTTACTCCTCTCTCATATCCTGCTGTGCAGCATTTTTATGCTTTTTAAAAAATACTCTTTGCCACACCTGCCATCACCTTGGCTGCAGAGCACAGCGCCCTGTGGTGGGTGTGTTGGAGCCCTCTGGAAATGTTTGTTTCTGGCAGAGAGCAACCTCAGCCTATCCACACAGAGGCCAACCCTGCAGCCACACATTGCCAGCACCTGAGCACTTGTGCACAGGAAAGCTAAACAACACAAGCTTCCAGCGGCCATGGAGTTATAAACAAAGATCACCTCTGCAAACTGGCATTATTGAGCCTTTTTACAGGTAGTTCCAGTGGAGAAATCAAGGACTGAATGGGGATTGGATAGTGATTTACCTCTCTGTCCTTGAACTGAATCCTGCCGGTTCTTTCTGTTTATCAGTGAAAAATGTTAGGAAAGCTGAGTACAGGCAAAGGCAGTACCTGCATCTTGCATCACCTCACTCCCCAGGGGAAAATGGTTGTACAAGTCATTAGGGTTCTTCACATGACAAGTCATACAAAACAGTAACATCTGTAATGTCATTATGTTGTTCTCCAGGCAGACTTGCATCTTTTTCCCCTTGAGGGTGAAAATAAGCTGTTTGAAAGTTGGGCCTTGTAGCCCAGGCTAGTCATTTTGCTGTGGTGACTAGGAAAAAGAATCACCTCCAAGAGTATTTCATTCTGTCTGAGGGTAGAAATATTAGATACGGGTGATGTGGTGTATGGATGATTCATTTGGATTATAGCTACCAGCCTCTTGATAAAGTCAGGTGAGCGAAACTTGTCCTGAACTGCCATTTGGAGTAAACCAGATGCACAGAGTCCATATGTTGTCATGATATTTCGGAACTCTGAGAGAAAGACTGTTTTTCTGAAGGCTGTGGTATTGTTGAAGACATGGATGTAGTCTTTCAGGACCTCAGGTAGAAAATCAAAGACTGTGACAAATATCTCTTTTTTTTTATTAGTGTGTGCTCATAATATCTGATATTTCAATGTTTTTCTCTCTTTCTGTGTCAAATGTTCATTCCTCAATAAGTAACTTTTTGTGGTTGTGATTCCAGGGCCCTATAAATCAATACAGTGTCTGGCTTCTTTCACTTTTACCAGCCATGTGTTGAAGTCTTGGACAAACTTCCTAATTTTTTCTACTGTGTCAGCACTTGGAGAGTAATTTAAAAATTATTATGCCTTTCCCGGGACAGATTAATGTCAATATAAACAACAAAACCCTGGTCCCCACTTCACTCCCTGCTTGTTTTTGCGTTTCTTTGTGTTTTGATTAATTTTAAAAACATGACCTGATATTTGATATGTACAAAGTTTTTCATCTGCATTGCTGCAATGCAGATGTGAATATGCAGTTCTAAGGCTTTTTAGATATGTCATGGCTGGCAGTCAGGATAATTTCACCTGCATTTGATGCTGGGACTTTCGTGGTTTGCTGGACTGCTTGTGTCTTGTATCTGTCACTGTTTCTCATGTATTTCCCAATTAATTTCTGTAATAAAATGTTTAACTACATTTTTTTAAGTTATCTGACTACACAGACTGGCTATAAATTCCTATGTTAAATAATCCCTCAAAAATACATTTTAATCTTTATATTACTCTTTCAAGACAGTTTAGCAGCATTCATGATACTTAGGAATGCTTTTGTGTGAGCACAGATAAGCTAAACAAGCATTGTATAATATGTTTAGAAAGTGATACTAAAGTGATTTAGATAAATTTTTCATGCTCCAGAGTCTAAGGTTCATATAATGTAATCTTGGTGTTTACAGGGTTAACTTTGTGTGATTCTTTCAATCGATCTGCACTATGTACAACAGTATGTGTGTATATGTGTGTGTGCGAAAGTATGTGAAAATAAGCTAAGTGATAGATTCTCAACACTCTTTACATGGTAGAACAACATAAATTAGCCTCTAGAGCAGAAAGCGTCATAGCAGAGGTAAATAATGAATCAGATATGTAGGTTTTACTCTTTAGAGAAAACTACCAAGAAAGGTAATGTTTGAATCTTTACTATTACAAATACCTGAGTGTCAGATTCTGTTTTAAAAAGAAATTCAAAATTCTAGTACTTTCTTTACTGTAGAAGTCACAAAACATGCCTAATAAAACAGTTCATTTCAAATCAAAGTCAGGTGTCCTGGTTTCAGCTGAGGTAGAGTTGGTTTTCTTCCTAGTAGCTGGTGCATCACCTGTTTTTCCTGGGTGTTATTACTCTCTCTGTTTTGAATTTTATTACTGTCATTCATATTATTAATATGATTAATATTATTAGTATTATTGGTCCATTTTACTTTCAATTATTAAACTGTTTTTATCTCAAACCATGTTTTTTAATTTCTTGCTTACATTCAGAGTCTTGTAGCATGTGGGTGAATGTCTGCATAGTGCTTAGTTGCTGGCTGGGGACCAGATAAAATTAGTGTTTACTGTAAGTGGAAAGTATTTTACAGTAGAAAAAAATTGGAAATACACTAAAAAATAGTTCAAAGGATAACCATGCTCTACTCACAGACTCCACATTTTGCACCTTACTTTGCAGAGTCAATCACATTTTTAACCTGAAACCACTTTTCTTCTGTTAAAGCTTTTTTAAAAAATGCAATGCATTCATCATGTGCTTTAAGAATTTCCATTTCTCATGAGAATATTTGAGCACTGTGTGATACTGCATGAGTATGGAAGCAATACCTATCCAAATATTCACAGATAATCTTCTACAATACTTTTTTCCAGTTCTGCTTTTTTAGGTCCTCCACAAAATTTTTGGTGCTAAGCAACAAATACTTAGTTTTGTTTCCATATGGCTGCATGGAACTTGTTAGTATGCATTCGCCTCCTCAGTGCAAATATGTGTGTATAGGAGAGGTGTGAGAATAAGCGAAAGTGTGAATGTTGAAATCATGGTGAAGATGTGATCCTTCAAGTCACACTGCTTTCATTATTTTTTATTGCATGTTAAATAAAGTGAAAGAATACTCTCCAGATTTGAAGTTCAGTGAAAATGAATAGTCTGATATTGAAAGCATGAAATCCAATCTCTGATAATTTTGAACACAAGGAAACTATTTCTTTTAGTGAATTCCAACACTAAATTTCAATTTCCAATGCAAAAAGACTCTTGCTATTTAAGTGAAGGGAATACATCTTGTCATCAGAACAACTGGGTACTCTGCCTGTCTTAAATTTTGGTAATATAGAAACATCCCCTATAGTATTCCCTAGAGCATTGTGACATCCACAGGAATATGAATCCAATATACCCTGTCTTCTTATGTATTTTTAAGTCAGTGCAGAGTTTATAGCCCCTGCTGCGAGAAGTCTGGTTGCTCTCAAAGAAGAATTCTGAAAGCAATGCATTCATTGTCAGAAAAGACCTTAAATTAACACAGAAAGATGGGGGAAATGTGGACGAATGAGCTTCTCTTTGATGCAAAGTGAAGGAAACTGATAAAATGCAACATAATTAGCACTGATCAGAATGGCAGAGGAGGTGTCCTGTTTCACAGCTCCTAATTTAATTTAGTTCTGTGCTGTTGAGGAATACATTCAGTATGTGTAGCTCAGTGTGTACCTGCAGTTGGAGCTACAGGTTGAGCTTTGGGTGGCAGAGGCTCAGGTAACAGGCTGTGAACTGGCACAGACTCTTTTCACAAGTTAGGGCACAGCAGCTTGTGTGCCAGTCAGGTGAGGGACACTCAGAGACACAGCAGGAGCTGAGGACTCCACAGGAAGCCCCCCGGCTTCCATGCCTTTGGACTGTGAGGATATAAAACCCCACAATTTCTTTTGTTCAGAGTCCGTCCTTGGAGGCACCAGCCCAAGCTCTTGCAGCACCATGATTAAATTATTTTAATGATGCAGACTTCTGAGACTCTGCTATGGGAAATCAAGGCTCTAAGTGGTAAGGAAACCTTCTCTGACTGTGTGAGATCTGGGTGTGGAGAGAGCCAAGCTGAGCTCCTGTCAGGTAACTGGAACCACCTGTCAAGAAGGGGCTTCAGTCCCAGCAGTGACAGTCTTGGGTAGCTTTAATGGAACTATCAGAGTGTTTCCTGAGTGGTCAGACAGGGAAATTTCCTAAACACATATATCAGTTTAAGGTAACTGGATGGATAAACTGAGCATATGGGGAGAAAGCCACATGATTAGCTTGGTATCAGTCATCACACTATCTTAGATATCTCAAAGGAAGAGAAATAAAAGAAGAAAGATTATATATGAGCCCCAAACAGTTCTGACTCTACTGTGATTAGCTCAGCTTCAATGACCTTAGTTGAACTATGCCCATTTGCTGCAACTTGGGATCTTGTCCTCAATATCTGTTCAGAAATGAGACAGAAATCAATGATGTTATCAAAGCATAATTTGACCTGTGAAACAGCCTGTGATCTGGAACCAGAAAATGTCTGAAGAGGAAGGCTAAGGGGGGAACAGATGATGAACCAGGCTGAAAAGAATTTAATTACATCACTAAACATTCAGCAGAAATAAATTCAGAATTTTAAAAGTAGATTTAAAGTTCATCCAAATAACGCTTAACTGCTTTCACTTATCAGATTTCAGGATGATTTTTTTTTAATTTTTCCATGGTTTAGAATTCATTATTTAATTTTTTTGTCTACCTAATAGAAATGCTAGACTAATAGGGCTATAAGGCTCTTTTGAAATGGCTATTGCTAATTTCCCAAAGTATCGGGTGGCTGATGTCCACATACTGTGAGGTGGCATTGGATATGGCTGTGCTTTTCTGCTTGGATAATTGAAAATTGACAATTTAAGCATTTGGGGTTAATTTCCATATAATTGTAATTCTGCAAGCACTTCTTTCCTTTTCCCTTTCTCTGATTTTTTTGTTCCCCAGATCATGCCAACACGGACTATAAAGAACAAAATAAATCAGTAAAATAAGATAACATGGCAAGATCACTAACACATATCATGACATTTCTTGGTCTTTTACACCTTCGTGATTAGAGGTTCTGTTTGGGTGTGCTAGTGAGCGGACCTTTTTAATTGTACATCAATATCTTGTCTTTCAAGTTCTTATCTCAATTTCAGATGGAATAGAAGTTTATGTTTAGCAAGTGTTTCATCTGTATGCACATCACAAACAGCAGCTCGAAAGATGTTTAGTAAGATATCTAGTATTTCATATCTAACTATCCTTTGCAGCAGTCATTGCCTTTGTTGTATTATAGTAAAAATTATTGCCATGTAGTATTATAGTAAAATGGAGATGGAAAGAATTAGAGACCTGGTTTAGGCTAGGTATGTTGATTTTGGAATTCTGGGAACTGATTAGGAAGTGGGGTTTTTTCCAATATTTGATTCATGGTTCAATGTATTTCTTCATCATTCTATTGTTGGAGGTTCATGGGAAAGTTTGCAGTCTCAGAGTTCTGACAAAGAGCAAGAGACAAGAATCAACAAAAAAACTAAAACAAATAGTACTAGTGTTATGCAGATAAAGTCTGCTTTAGCTTGCATAGATAACACATCATTCATCAGTACAGGACTTCTGTACAGCTGTCAGAAGACTTTACAGAAAAGAATACTTATGCAGCAATGAAGGTCAATATGAACTGCTAACTTTATTTGCCGGTGCATCAATTCTGGCCTTAGGTATGCACGGTTGAAAGCTCTTGCAATCTCACATACAGTACAGATTTTCATCCTAAACTCACTAAAGCACTGTAAGTGCTACAAGTCTAAATGTGGCATTTCAGCAGCTCTGTGTATATATCACATTTTGCCATTAGAATTAAAAGGATACCTTGGCTGATTAAATGTGACCAGATTTAATCAAATGAACTTGCTATTTATGTAATGCTTTTGAAGAGAAGGACTGGAATACATATGAACTACTAGATAAATGCTTATCAACATATCAATGGCGATTACAGCAAAACTTGTGTACTGGCACCACTCTGTCCTGAGCAGGCACAAACTGCATTTTGTAGACTCTGCAAATATGATGCTCTGCAAGCACATTGCACACTAAAGTCAAATTCTATTCAAAAACATCTTTCTACATTTCCTGTTGACATTCCTGTTATTTTTGTAGCTCTCTTTTTTATTTATTTTTTATTTAGCACAGAGAGAGAAAGTATATAAGCAACTCATACAAAGTGACAGCAGAAACTTTTAGCTGTTATTATTAATTGTGATCCCAGTAGTTGTAAAATATTGCTTTGTGTTTTTCTACTTTTTGCTTCCATATCTTATACAATTATTGCTTCTCAGATGAAATAAAAGGGAAGGAAAATTAATAGGACAGGATACATTGTCAAGGACATTGCTCTCAAAGGGTGGTCTTTGGGCTAATTTAATTTTAGCCAGTGAAGCCACTCGACACTGAGAAGCAAATTCAGTCATGATATGTGGGAATGCAGTCTCATTCCCTTTGATTGCTGTAGGTGTTCTGCTGAGTTTAATGCTCATCTTTTTATCCAGGAAGACCACAGGAATATCTTACTGTTCTTAACAAACATCTTCCTGAACTTAGGTATTCAACAAATTATCATGATATTTTGTGTATTGACAAGATGACATTGTTCTCCACTTCGCTTTCACCTTCCTTCCAGGATGAGTTCATATAGGCAATATAAATGTCCAGGTTTGTATGAATAGTAGTTCTTCCTTTTCTATTGAAAGGAAAATTAGTGTTTATCAGAGGGAATGGTGAATTGCTGAGTTGGTGTTCACATAAACCCTTATTTCTGCTGTTTGCTCTGAATGGCACGGACATAAAGATTTAGAATATCTTAAAATCAGTTAAAGGAATAAACCCCAAGAAAATGCAAAGGAAGAACAATACAACTTGCCACTCACTGATAAATCTCCAGCCTGTACCCCAGAGTTCAGCCCCTTCTGGCCAACTCCTCCAATTTATATACTGGGCAAGACATTCTATGGTATTGAATATCCCCTTGGCTGGTTCAGGTCAGCTGTCCTGGCCATGCTCTCTCCCAGCTTCTTGTGCACCTGCTCATTGGCAGAGCATAAGAAACTGGAAAGTTCTTCATTTATAGAGTAAGCACTACTTAGTAACAGCCAAAATACCAGGGTGTTGTCAACATCATTCTCATACTGAACCCAAAATACAGCACGAGACCAGCTACTTAGAGGAAAACAAGGTCTATTCTGGCTGAAAACAGGACAACTTGGAACACAACTATTGTATCAGAAAATTAGAGTATTTCCTAATGCATTAGGAATAATGCAATAATAAATTTTAATATTTTCCAATTTTATATGATATTAAGGACAAAGCAATTTCTGTAAAATATAATCTCTAGATTATTTTAGGATATAATTTCTTATCAGGACATAATAGCTGTATATTATGGCCTCTATATTAATTTGTACAGCAGTTTAATTTTTTTTATGGTGATGGCCCTGATAAGGCTTGATGAGTTGAGGGAAATGCCTCAGCCCCCAGGAGGGATGCTCCCAGCAGAGGACAAAGAGCTTTCAAATTGATAAGATTAACAAAGGATGGAGTGTTGTAAAAATGACATGGCCCTCCTTTGTGATGTCTTCTATGACTACACAGCGAGCCCTTCAGGCCTATGCTGCCTATCACCCCCAAAGTATTGACTTTAGTCACATAAACCACCTAAAGGGAAAAAAAAAATGTATAAAAAGAGATGGGGTATAAGCCAAAACGGGGGAGAAATGCCATCGTCTCTGCGGGGGTAACTGCAAGCAGCTTGTCCTTCCTTCTCCCACTTCTTCAGACAAATTCTATTAATTTTGATCATTTGTCAGAGCTTCCAAAGCTTAATGAAAATTGTCCCTGCACTATTTAAAACATCACACTGCCAACACCACACATCACTGGCTTGAGCAGTATATCCTACTTACTTTAAATGTAGAAAAGAGAAGCAAAAAGAAGGTAACAGAAGTGAAGCTAAACTAAGCTGAACTAAGCTAAGCTCTGCTCCTTACTCTCCCTTCCTTCAAAAGCTCTTTTATTGCTGTTTTCCAATGTCTTATATACATTTTCTGATTAGCCGCTTGCCATAGCTGTTCTTCCAGTTGGAATGTTGAAAGCTGGGAGTATACGTAAAGGTGCTGACAGACACACATAACAGGGAAAAACTCTTGAAAAATACTGCATTGCAAGTAGAGATCATTGATATCCCAGTAGAAATGTCATAAACTGTAAAATGTTTGAAATACTGTATGGCCAGACTTCGCGAACGAAGATTTGGGCAGGGCTCTCCCCACATGGGTGTGCCCTTCCAGCCTGCGCAGTG
>JAOXXN010000372.1:919168-937483 GCA_026770055.1 Myrmophylax atrothorax
GTTCTGGTTCTCTCCTTTCTGCTTGGGTTTGTCTCCCCGGGGACTAAGTTTTTTAAAGTAATGCATGGTTGAGACAGTAGAGTTTGTGCATTCGCTGGGAAGTGGGGAATTGTTTCTTCTTGTTTCTAACTTGTGTGAGGGTGTATTGTACTTTCCTCTAATTTTCTCTTTCTTTCTGTAAAAATACATGTGGTAGTATAAACGCGGTTTGAATTTTTTTCCCCCTCTCCTTCTTCTTCCTTTCTTTGGTGGGCAGAAAGAGGCTTTTCTTTCTGTACTTGGGGGAGTTGGCAGTTTGCTAGCTCAAACCAAGACATACTTAAAAACTTAAATGCTAAAATAGGCATTGACTAAAATGTCTAAAATCTGAATACAACACATTGAACACCTCACACAGAATCACAGAAACTATCAAACAAAGGGAGGAGCTGCTTGGGGAAACAATGTTCCTATGTATCACAAAATACCTCATCAAAAGATTGTGATCCACCAGTCATCTACCCAAATTCATTATGTGCTGTCTGCAATCAGTTGGCTGAGTCAGATGGGATAATTTCTATTCTATTTATGTCTAAAACAGGAGGAAAGTAGTTAGAAACAGTATATAATACTAAATATAGTGGCATTGTTTTAGTATGTAATTTGCAAATCTATGCATATAAAAATTGTAATTCAGATTTCATAAATAAAAGTTTGCAAATGCAGGATTAGAATCTGTAGCTCCCTTGGGTTCACATTTGACTTTTCAATTTTTGAACAACAATGTTCATGTTTTTGCTCTGAGAGATCTCTGGTGAGATCTAGCCTGGATTTAGTCTTTCACATACTAAACACGGACTGAATGCTGCACAAAGCGAAGGAGTGGAATATGTAATAAAAGAAACTCCATACAATTCTGCAAGATACCCTATCTTTATACAACGGGATCTCCCTTGCTTAACGTAGTCTTTAAATTGGTGTAGATTGTGTTGGTGGATATGGAGAAAATGATTTTTTTTTTTAGGCTATGATCCAAATCCAAACTCTTGCATTCTATATTTCTTATAAATGTAATTTAGATTTTAAAAAAAGCCATAAATAGTTTCTCCCTTCTACAATTTAAAGTAATAGATGAGATGAAATTTAAAATTAACCCCAGTCCCTAAACATTTTTTGATCTAGCACATCTATATTTTTTGAACTGCTTATTATCATGCAAATTGTGTCAATGCTGCAATTAATAAAGGTATCAAACCCACTTCTTCTTGGTGCTTTTCTTATATGTTATGACACTTGCTAGAGCAGAAGAAGCAGACTTTGATGTATTATCAAAAATACGTTCACAGAACTACAGAATCATAGAAACACAGAATGGGTAATGTTGGAGGGGACCACAGTGGGTCACCTGATTCAACCTCCCTGCTCAAGCAGGGCTGACCTAGAGCATGTTGCACAGGATTGTGTCCAGATGTTCTTCAATGTCTCCAGTGAGGGAGACTCTGCAATCTCTTTGGGCAATCTGTTCCATTGCTCAGTCACCTGCACAGTGAAGTTCTTCCTCATATTCAGGTGGAACTTTCTTTGCATCAGTTTCTGCTTGTTGCCACTTGTCTTAAAGAGTTTAAAAAGTAATGTCTACATTCAAGAGTTTGAAAATAAACAGCTAAAGAGGAACTTAATTATTCTTCCTTTTTATTAAAATATTTTATTATTAATAAATTTTATTTAAATTTTAACATTTATTATACATCTTATATATAGTTATTATTATAAATTTTATTTGACATTTAAAAGATCCTAAAACATTCTGTCAAAACACATTTTAAACTAAATGGTTCTAGTATATTTAAGATAATGAATAACTGCTCTTTATGACTGAAGATGGAGGAGGCTATTCTGTATCTTTGAAATGTTAGATGGCAACAAATAAGAAAAAATAGACTATGTTACGAAAACACGTAGAAAAGAAACCTCTAGCAGATCTGAAAATGGGGATAAAGTGGGCTGAAGAGAAAGAAATCTTCAATATCATGGTCCCTCAGGAAAAAGGAAGAAAAGGACCTTACTGTCAACATCATACTTCTTCTAGTGAAGACCTAATTTTTAGTCACTCCTTGAAGACAGCTGAAGTTCAAACCTAGGACTCAGAGAAACGCTGGAAGAGTGAATAGAACATTGAAGGAAAGGGCAAGATTAGGAAAGAGTTCTTTGTTTTCCTGTATGTAACAATTCTAATGTATTTAAGACTTTTATGAACTCATTTGGAAAATGGGTGCATGCTATTTTAAGTAGAACAATATATTAACTGGATTATCAATAAATTCTAAGCTCAATATATACAGCGTGCTAACTGTTGTCCATGACAAGATTTTGAGCATAATGTTTCTCTCTGGAAAAGAGTACATTGGCATAGCCAGAAGTACAGCCAGGGAATGGTCTAATTATTAACTAATTACATTGATCTAATTAATCAATGTAAATGAACTAGGTTTAATGTTTGCTCTCAAGTCCATCTTCTCCTGGCTTTAGTAGAAAAGGTTTACCTCCATGTATGTCTACACTGTCATTTAAAACAGGACCAGACACTATTCTCCACAGTGAATATGAGGTGGCACAGGCTGACTGCATTTAGGCTACATAGCATTTGGACTTGTGTACATGCCTATTGTGATGGGTTTGATTTAGGCCTCCCTAGTAACTGAGGGTAACTAGGGAAGTGGTCATTAAAACAGGTATTCCACACATGTTTTTCCACGTAACAAGGGAGGATGGACTAGAGGAGGTAGGAGGTTGTTTGTCTTCCTGTTTCCGGAGAGGCTTGAGGGGGCAGAGGGAATCGAGACTGTCCTTCTCTTCAGCTGGTTTCCTGGCTTGGGACGTGGTGAGATTGTGGGGTTGTTTTACTTCTTTTTTGCCAGTTTGTTCCATTCCTTTTCCAGGTTTTTGATTGTATTTGTCTGCTTCATTTGTTTTGGTTTTGTTCTTGTCTCTTCCCATTCCCTATTATTCCTTCCCTCTCCCTTCTCCCCTGGGGGGCTCCCACATAGTGTGTACAAATTGCATACGTAGAAGTAAATGTTAGAAAATATAATTTCTGCTTTAATTCAGTTCAGTTTCTTTTGAGTTCTGTTCTTTTCAGTTTTTTCCCCACTCTCCATACTGGGAAGACTTTGGGAGGAGGGAGGAAGAAGAGGCAGTCCAGGGTTAGTGAAAAACTTGCCTAAACCTAGACAATCAGTAAGGGGGATTAGAAGAGGACAAATTAGAAGATCATCTACCCCTTTGGTTCCATGTGTTGGGAGGTGCTTAAACAGTGATGAAGAGGTTGTACAGATTAGACAGTCCACTAACTGAGAAAAGGATTTGACTTGAGGGAAATGGGCTGGGCAATGAAAGAAAAAGGATGAGAAAAATTAAGAGGAAGGAAAACATAAATGAAAGGGGAAGTGCAGATACAGGGAAACTGAGGTTAAGCAACATCTGGATGGTAGGAAACAAAATTAAATTAGAGGAGACATAGAGACAGCTTGTGAAAGGAAGGAAAGCCTTACAAATGGGAGCTGTAAATTAAACTATATCTTGTGTCCAAACATACAAGTGAAAAAGAACTGAGGCAATCAATATTCTACTTGTCTTACTATAAAGGAAAAGACGTATCATCTTTGTGTCCCTAGGAAAGTCGGATTGGGAAGCACGTGAAGCCCCTAAGCTCTCCTTTGCTATCTGCTGAGCTAGCAGCACTTTGAGTATTCTTTTGCAGTAAAAGAGATTCTCAATAAATAATTGTAGTTAAAAATTTCTTCTGCTAGAGGAAGTCTAGCTCAGAAGTGTACCTTATTGCTTGGATAAGCGACTTAGATACAGTGACATAATACAATTAAGTGGAGTCTGTGAAAAATGTAGTGGAAGCGAGTGATGAGCAGTGTGCTACTTATCTTCTTTGCTTTGCAATACCTTTAGCAGCATGACTAAATGAGGTCTTTCACTCATGTAGCATGATATAAAGGTTTTCTCAACATTGGTTTAGTCTGGCCACATTGCTCATATAGAGGAGAGCTGTGAGTGAGTTATGCGAGTCACACCAAAAAAGAATGATAAGCCTTCACACAGCATCATTTAGCTACTGCTTCATACAGGAGATAAAAAAAATTGGAAGTATTTTTGAAGGGCTCTATTTCTTCTGCATATTCTGTACCTTCAGAAGAGAAACCAAGAGTGCAAAATTATCATGATTCAGAGTCCTCAAAAGGGCTGAACTTCATTTTTAAAAAGCAATTATATTCCTATAAGTAAGGATACCTATTCCAATATTAAATTACTCATCCTGTATATTGAGCCATATACTCCTCACTTCAAAGTTCCTAGTTCTGATTGGTGCAAAAATAGCAGGCTTGCAATTTCTACATGCCTAGACATGTATCTCAGGCCACCCAAAGCTGTAAACAAAATTGCATATTACAGTATTATATGTGAAAAAGTCATTTTTTTCAAAACAGTGATTTTGAAGTTAGTTTTTCTAATCAGCTTTTGCAGACCAATTTTGCGAGTTCAGATTTCTCTTTCGTGTTCCTCTATTTTCGTACTACTTAATCAAGTTAAGAGAAAGAAAACACCTCTTTTTGAATCTCCTGAAAAATTAAAACCATCACATTATTTGAAATAGATACTGTCAATTTTATGTTTATATATTTATTTCTTCAAGTTAAGCACAGGCCCAATTGAAATAGAAGAAATATGCAGGGTTTCAAAAGAGGTGAACCAGACCAGTTCTGGTCAAAATATAAAGGGAGATACAAGTTCATCTATTGGTCTTGGGTAATTTTTCCCATGACTGCCTATTAGAAGGAACCCAAAATTCCAGGGTGATTTTTAACAAGAGATGATTTCTTGGAACACTGAATATCTCAAAATACAGAATTACTAATTTATTTTCTGTATGTGTACAAGGAATGTTCTCCAGAAAGGAAATTTAAAGGAATTCACAATTTTGAGCATATTACTGGTTTTATGAAGAAGTTGTTGTCACAGCAACTATTAGAAAAGTCTTGACTTTGCACTGATAAGGAAAATTAAAATAAAATAAAAGGTAAAAGAGAGAGAAAAAAATGTGGAAGAAAAGGTCTGCTGCTCATCGATAATAATTTTTTGAGATTGACCAACTGAACCTAGTAAAATAACATCATCAGTTAAGACACTTTCCTTCTCAATCTAAGAATATGCAAAGCAAGTGTTAGCAAGTTAGTATGTCAGCTACCCTTCTCTGAAAGAGACAGCTGTAAAATCTGCCTTATGTCACAAGACATGCAGCAAATGTTTATTACATTCATGAGCATTTCAAAGATGTGAAAGCCCTTTCAAACCAAATTGAGACAAAAAATTAGTCTCAGGTTTTTCCAACTAATCTGAAAAATTTCCAGATTTTCCCAATCAAAACAAACAAAAAAAAATTGTTGATTGCAATTAAATGGGAAAAATTCCTCCCCTCCACAATTCTTTGTTACCAACACACAGACCTAAAAATTCTGGAGTGGGTGGGTGTGAAGGCAAATAACAGAAAATATTAAATCAATACCTCAGAAAAACTTCAGTATTTAAAAAATAAATAAAAAATCCGCAGCATTGACACTGTTCCAGTTTGGGGGTTTTTTTCCACAAAATTACCAAGCAACCATAGTCAGAGCTTCTAATGAATGTGGAAAGTTATTGATAATTCTATACCAAGAACTGGTCTACAGTATGTGAACCATTGGTTTTCCAAAGCTCATTTTCCCAGACTTCTTCTGGCCACTGACACAGACTGAACTGGAGATTGTAGAGCTGTACACTGTGCTTTATGTCCACACACTGATGCTTCATTTTAACTATAGCTGCATGAGATCAATGCATTCACATAAAAATAATTTGAAACAGAAAACCTGGGGTAGCAAAACAGTAAGTATGCTTCTTGTAGGTATCTAGGGATGACTAACTACATCTGAAAACAGAACCATTAAAGCAGTCTCTTTATGTCCTCTGTAGGGACAGAAATAATGTTTATGTTCTATGATACTGCTACAGTAGTTAAAATATCCAGACATATTTCATATTTGGTAGTAGGAAAGAATCAGTCTGCTCCTAAAGTGTAATAGGTTCTGGCCATCTGTGACACACTGTTCTGGGGCAAAAGGAAACGCAGAGAACACCATTAAACTTGAGTTACTATGGCATGCATGAGGCAGAACTGATCAATAAATACATTGATAAATTATAATTACTCCAAAAATCATTATCCTTTATTACTCAGATCATATATGGGCTGCATAAGAAAGTACAATATAGCACGCCATGAAAATACTAGAGTGAGTTATTGTGCATGTAGAAAGTTTACTTTCTCTCTTCTGTTGCACTGCCAGTGTGATACTTGAGGAGTCATATAAACCACTGTGCAGATGTACATGTCTGGAACATCAGCTATAGTTCTGTTTCTAACACAGAATCATTCTGTTGGTTCTGTCACCTCTTCTGTTGGTCCCATTTGTCTTTCCTCGTAATCTCTAAATTTGATCTTGTATCCAAGGACTCCAGCTTCACACAGCTTCAGTTTTCACATGCTACTCATCTGAAGCTATAATGCATGTACTTCTTCAATTTTGTTTATATAAGTGACGTTTCAGCTGGCTACTAACTTGATATATGTGTGCTAAAATGGTGTAATTAAGGATAACATGCAGTTGTTTTGTGATACCAAGATGATATAACCAGCGACAATCTCACATATATGTGAACAGTGTGATCACCAACAAGACAGATAAAGATGGCTGAAGTTCCAGAGAGGAGGCATCCAAGAACAAAAAGGTACCAGGCAGAGGAAGCACAAGGAACTGCAAATAGGCAGGGCATCTTCCCAAATGCATAGGACACATAACTAGCAAGACAAAGTAAAATAAAGTGGGCAGTATCAAAAGCTGAGGAGAACCCTTTGCATGGGAGTGGGTTAACCGCATAAGAAACTCAGGCTCTAGCAAGGAATGAAATCACAGAAGGTGATAAACCCACTTGTCTCATCAAAAACATTTCAGGGCTGACTAATTTGGCATTTGCAACTAAGAACCCCTGGGGTTCATAGCTATCAGTACTAACTATACTGCAGCAGCTCTGTGGCTTTGTATACCCATAGCTCTGTTAGAATATGACTGCTAAAGAGTAACAGCTTTGTATATGTACTGATTATGTATCATGAATAAGAATATTATTAATTATTTGATCTAGAAAACATTAATTTTAAAACTTGAAATTGTTCTGGTTTGTCACTCTCTTACATAACATCATCAGAGTGATTTCTAATTCCATATATAGATAAAAATATAGATACTTTTAAAGACCATGGGACTATTTTACTCTTAACACAAACACCCCATACTTTCACATGTTACCAGTTAAACAGTAAGTTGTAAGCATGCAGATGTTTTGACAACTTTTTCTCCAATCTCTGTGCCAGTGAGATGCATGCTGGATATCATGATTCAATAAGCTGATGCACAGGTTAGGAGATCATTTTGCAAGACCTCTAAAGCAGCTGCACACTTCTGACTCTTGCATCTTTCTGTCTCATTATCTTTCCACTTTATATAAAGTATCAGTTGCATTTAAGTTCACTATCAATTGTCTATCATTATTGGATTTGACTGAATTTCTTATTCTGCTACTTATTTTCTTGTACTTCAATTTTTCTTCCCAGTGGAGAGAGGATGTCAAAAAGTACCAATAAATGCAAAAAACATGGACAATCTATTTGACTCCTCTGCTACTCAGACTATGCCTGGACTGTTTCTTTCCCATTTCTCAGTGAAAATATTTACTTTGAAGAGAAAAAGAAGAATGGGCTTAAATTGCCCATCAAAGCTTATGTATACTTTAATTGAGGAGGCTCCAGCAATACCAATAACATGAACCTTTAGAAAGTGACCAGCTGACAAGCAGCAGCTGCAAAGGTCTTACAAAGATCTCTCCCTGTGGAGGTCCAGAACAGCAAGTGATGATGGACTTGGCAGAGGAAGAGACTCAGCAAGTTATTAAGAGGCCAAACTGCCAGTCATTTTCCCCTGTCTTCACATTACTTCATTTACAACTTGCTCAGTGATAATTTAGCAGAGAGAAACAGTAATGGAGTGAGAGACAAAGACAAAATAATACATCTTGGAAATGAAAAATTATTCTTTATGCTGATGGATTCAAACCTTTACAAATTATCATGCCATATATTTCTGCACATGCATTATTTTATCAGCCCTTAAGTCTATTACTTTTAAATTAATATTATATTTTAAGATAATATTGAAATAACCCTAAAGGAATATTTGGAATTTAAGGGTATCACCAATCTTCGGAAACACAGTAGGTATTTCAACACCAAGAGAATTGATAAAAATACTCAAACTTCTACTAACAAAACTTCTTTCACAATTCCCAAATATACTGACCTCAACAGATAAATTGTTCTTGTTATAGAATAAGATCCTGGGATCACTTGCTGTCTGGGATCATTTGTCCGCAATAGCTACATGGATTTTTCTTGAGAAGCCTTAAAAAATTGGCCAAAGTACTTCAAACTATTTCCATCAAGTTCTGATATTAATTAAGTTAAACTGGCATAGTCAATGTATTATTTTAACTCTTAATTTCCTGTCTACATATGTTTCGGAACTCTCTAAGCATGGGATTCCAAGTTACAACCCAGATAGCTCTTTGACCCTCCTTCATTCAAAAGAGGTATCCCAAAACTGCTTTATTTTCACTCTTCCATCTTTCTAAACTAGTCTGCAAACGCATAATTAATTGTGTCTTTGTTTAGGTTACAGTTCCCACATGTGCAATAAGAACCTCTCAGTGCAAGGAAGAAAATATTGTCTCTGTCTAGTTTCAGACACAAGGCAAGGAGAGTTGAAAGATATTAATGGAAGAACGTTGAAATGTCTGAGCAATGAGATTGTAACAGCTCAACCTACACAATGCAGAGTGGGAAAGTTTTTACTTGCTCACTCTTGCATTGTATACAAGTTCTGTCAGACCTAGTTGCAATCTGCAGAGTCTCAAAAAAGCACAATTGTTTTGCCCACATCCTTGTTCAGAATACTGAAGCACTACTTCAGCAGTGAATTAGACCTCTTGGCATTTCCAGTCTTTGACTTCAAGGCAGTAGTTAGGAGCATAAGTTGTCCTTTGTTAGACACTACTAAGAAATTTTGCAGACACTCTTAACACGTGTGGTGATGAAAAATCTGTATGGGGGCAGTAAAAAGAGGGAAGCTATTTTGTCTCCTTTATGGTTTTCTTTATCACTCAACTGCTTTAGTTTTGTGGAAACACAGAGAACATCAAAAAGGTCCTTCTGTCCTTTAAGTAGTCAAAGTAGATTTCAAACGAGAAGAAAAGGTAAGGAGTTAAGCTAAAAAATAAACTGAAAAAATGGTGTTAAATCTGTGATATTTCACAAAATCTGAATATTACTATTGTGCCATGTATCTGTGTTTAGTCTCAAAGATTAGTGCAAATGTAAGTGATAAAGCACAAACCTCTCTTATGTTTTTCTCCTGCAGGCAGCTCATTATTGTGGTCCCCCAAGCTCTCCAGTTGATTTAAAAAAATCCAACCAGCTCCAACCACAAGTTTAAATTACTTATTTCTTTATATCAAATGTATTTCATTATCTTCATCAAAAGACTTAACTCAGTTAGAGATCTTGGAGAAAGTTAAAAGCAAATCTCCAAAAAAGATTTTGTTTTTAAAAGTCACTGCTAACTTCTGTTGTTTCTCAAAAACCATATCAGAATAACAGAAATTTAATCAGCCATTAGAGTAAATTTGCCATGGATGCATAATTTATAATATTAGCATATATGTGAATAACATAACCTGTACATTTACACATCTCTTAAATCTCCACCAATCTTCTCTGTACCACCATCCACAGTTAAGGCAGAGAAAGACAACAATCCAGAAGTAAAAAATGGGGATCTACTACTGCCCTCATCAGTTTGTATCTCATCAGTCTCTGTGGAATCCCCCATGCCCTTCCTTATGAGTCACAGTGAGTGTCCTTTTCTCTCGATCTGCATGATAACCAGTACAGATGGGTCTCTGTGTCAGTACCATGTCAAAAATATAACACTCTAAACCAGCTTTGTGCTTTCAAAACTCAGTGTTGTGAAGAGTTAATCTTTACTACTATTTCTATATCAAGTGTCTTTCTCTTAGCACTTACTGATAGGTAATGCATTGGCAACTCAAAAAGGTGGAAAATCAGGGTTCTTTCTGTAGACAACCTGCACTGGATCCATTCATAGCTAGTACTCCACCTGTTGTTATAGAAACACACTTCAATATTATGACTTCTCTCTCACCTAGATAGCTGGTTTAATTGCAGCTACGATCAGGGTGTCAGAGGGCTAGACAAAGAAAACAACATCCAAAAATTCTGGGTCAATTCAATCAAATCAGCCATAGCCTGGATATATTTACATATACGCATGTAGATTTCTTCCTTGTAGTGCCACTCGTCTCTTACTTTCATTGCTAGTTTTAGTTACTGAAGCAAAGCTGTAACAGACAGATGGGGATGACATATAGTCTGGACGGTGATAAGATTTGTGGCCATTTTAATTTCTTGAGGACATTCTTCACTCTTTCTGATAATGAGTTTAAATAGGGGCACAGACTCCCAGAAAAAGTGGTAAAACTCTTGTTGCTTGGGACTTGTGAAAGTAAGGTGTACAATGCTCAAGAAAATGCAACCCAGAAAGAGCTACACTCACTGAATGATAAACTACAGGATTTCAGAGTTGCTAGCTATTTCTAACTTTTGTGGGAATCAGAAACCCCACAGACTCTCCCATATAAATAAGAAGTTGTTTACTTTGGGGAAAGGGAAGAGGAAGAGAGAGAGCAGCATGAATGAGAAACAGCGGTCTATGGAAATAAATACTGAAGAAAATATTTTCTCATTTTCCTTATGCAATTGACTCATCATACCAATGGAACTTTTACCTACTCCTAAATAGTCCATTATTAGCTGGAGAAAATAGATCCATGTTCTCAGATGCTAAGCAGAACAAGTGCAACAGAGCTCTGCAAATTATTTTGCAGTCTGAAGCTTATAAAAAATGGATGAGTAAACATCAGAGAGACTACCATACTCAAGAATGGAGAAGAGCTAGTTCTGTGTGGCATAACTGGTCATTTCTACAGTTCAGAAATACAGCATAATGCCACAGGTGATTTCTATTTCAATGGCTAAAATACACCACATCTATTCTCACAGCAAAATTAGTTCTCTCTCCAGGCAGGTCACTTGTGAACTGACGTTAAACAAAATGAGCAAAGTTTGTACAAAATTGTTCCAATGAAGATGCTTTTTTTCTTTTATTGGTTCTTAGAATGCAGCTCTGCAGTTTCACTGGTTTTCTTAGTGAACACCAATTGGATTTCTTATTTTATTGCTCAATAAAATACCCTCAACTCCAAATACATCATTTAGTCAGTTTCCTGCTAACTATTTTTCTTTTCAATTTACATCTATCTAATGCTACATTACTCACATATGGCATGGTGCATTTCAAAATGATAACTCTAACATCTTCTCAGGGAAGATTTCTAAAGTATCTTTCTTGCACTATTGCAAAAGTTAAACACATCACAGAGTGAATCCGTGTTTTTTCAGTTATTTTCATACTAAAAATTCAACATGTATAAGATACTTTAGCAGGTGTGCCAAGAAGTTCAGTAACAGAAGTTAAATGTGTCATTTCTCACACTCTGCCATGATTTTCACTAAATAAAATAGCTCAGCTCTACAAAGTAATTACTAATTCACTATCAACTTTCTTCTCTAAAGCACATACAAATATTAACCCAAATAAAAAGCAGCAAGGTACCCTGCCATCTCTAGTACCCACTCTTTTCTTTGGCTGCTCCAGTTTTACCCCACATAACTTATTTTTAATAGTTCTGAAAAAGTGTATCAAAAATATTTCTTAAAACTCATGAATATCATTGCCGTCACATCACTGTTATTTATTATTTATCAAAAAGTTCATCAAAAAGCAGGAAAAGAGACAGGAACAATTGCTCTTGTACTAGTTTTATGTACCATGGTTATGCGATTTTAACTCTGCTTTTATGCCATATTTTACAATTAATAGTAATAATTTTGCAAGACTAACTTGTAGAGCTGGCCTCTTATTTCCAGAAGGTTAGTTTGGTATGAATAATATCACTTCAGTTTACTTATCACAATTTTTGTAAATTTGTAAATTAACATAGTAAAGCAGTGTGACCTGTCACAGAACATTATCTCCCTGACAAAGCCTCGATTTTGTCAGGTACTTGTGGCACATAATGATGTTGTTTGTATGTAAAAGGACAATTAATCACAGTGTTGTGTGGCTCTTAGATATTGTTCAGTGAAATGAATTTATATCAGTGATCCTGAAGTTCTCAGCTGTTCATGCTTAAAATCAGATTATTGCCTAACAAGCTTATGCTAAACACCTGCCTGCTTCCATTCAGAAATTTTTCTTCAGCAGAGAAGAAAGGATTCAGACATTTGCCCAGGTTTCAGCAGCCCAGGTGCAGTAGTACCAGTAGCTATGGTCAGACCACTTGATGTCCAAAATAATGCACCTCTTACAACAGATGGCAAAAGCAGCCTTCAGCCAAATCATCTGCTTACTCTTGCCTTGCTTTTCCCAGGGAACAAGACAGCATATTGCAGGAATGCAAGGAGGCAGAACAGATACAGGACAGATCAAAGACAGCTGATTGCCACTGACACAAGGCCTATAGAGGATCCTATTCAAATGGACAACATTTGAAAGCCAGTAACACTCAGGTTTAAGGAAGCTGTAAGTAATAAAGTGCCAGACGGGTTCATCTTTCTCTACTCCAACAACCACAGCTCAGAAACACAGCCCTCAAAATTATCTCTTTTTCTAGACTTCAAAAACTCTTCCTACAGTCCTTGATAAAAATGACCACTATAACAGGTAAAAACTAGTATTGCACATGAAGGCAAAGAAAAAAGAAGTATGCATTTTCATAGAGAATTAAACTTTGGGTTCAGAGATACATTCACTTAAGTAAAAGGAACCTCCAAGGTTTTTCTGTTGTGTTCTGTTGGAGCTTTGGTTTGGTTTGAGCTTTTTTAGCAAACAAAAGGAATACATAGGCACATGGGAAATACTTGAAAATGAAAATTTCATGAGGTAAACTCCTGAAACAAGAAGGAAACTCACATGAAATACTTCTAAAGCCCTATACAGTTGCAATCTTTTTTTTATATTTTGCTTAAGATACACAAACTATCAGTATCTCTAATATGGTGTTCTGAATTGGACTCCAAACTGATTCTGCATATCAGGCAAAATCGCTAGATGTCTATTTCCCCACCTGGCCTATTCAGGTCATTCGGACTTGTCTTGAATGTGGACACAGCTGCTGCTCATGACATCAGCAATATCATGGTCTCCAAACAACTTGTAACAATCTACTCACAGAACCACAGGGCAGGAACGAATACAAACCCTTTCTGAACATTTTTTAAGATTTTATAATAGTAACAATCAGTGATGCAACTTGACTAGTCAGCAAATTGTCGTGCTCTCTTACTAAAATAGGAAAGCCTGTATTTTGAAGTATGACTCATCCATTGTAAATTATGTTTAGGCCAGTATGATTAAGATCAGCCAAATTTAAGCACAAACTAAAGTGCCAAAGGGGAGACTTTTTCAGTACCTTTGTTAATGTTAACAAGGATTTATAGTAAAGTAATTATTTTGTCTGCTAAAACTCCATATTAGAATAGTCTTTTTATATTTACTCTGGTGTTCCAACATAAAGTAAAACTCCTTTCTCTCATATGACTCAGCACCTCTTTATAGAGTAACAAATAACCAAAATCAGTTCAGTCCCATGATATGTGCTGCTCAACCATCACTCAATCATCTTTCAGAAAACAAACAGTTACTTGAACTTTTCCCAGATTCCCACTTTCCATTTTTAAGGTAGTATCAGTAACGCATAGGCTTTATTATTTTTCTCTTCATGTAGGCAGTCTCATGATATGAGGCACGATTCCAATAAAAGGGATAGCTATAGTACAATGAAGTCCAATTAATTTGAATTACACAATGTAGTCATTCAATATTAATGCCATTTACCTAAACCTGTGAATCCAAAGGAAAACATCTACTTGCAACTGGCTGAGTGGGCAAATGAGTTGGGCTGCGTGGGAGTGTTTTCCTTTATGTGTACTGCACGTGTTACAAATACATCTGGCTGATAACATCTCCAGCATCCTTTTCAAGCAACAACAGATAATGGCATCATAAAAGGGAAACACATGGGGATTGTTCTCAGACATTATTTGGCAGCTACAATCTCTTATGACCAAAGAGAGTTGCTTAAGGTTATTAACAAGGTGAGTCCAATATAATCTTACATGAGGTATAGTGGAAAAAACTGCTAAGATAGAAAAGGTTCTATTATCTCCATAAAAATTGTTCAGAAAGGACATAGCTTGAGAATTAAATTAATGAGAATGCACAATCCCTCCATGGGGACTTGGAGTTGAAAACTAAAGGATAGTATTAGCTTGTAAAGCAGAGGGGAAGGAAGGACTATTACCTCAGAAAATTTACTAAAAGCTTGATAGTAATGATTATGCAAAATTTGTGCTTAAAATGGCTGAACCTCAACAGCATTATAAAGAAATTTTCTATACATGGATAGTTTTGTTTGATCTCCAGAAGATATAGGCTATCATTTTATTTGTCCATGCAGGTCATCACATTATAGAGTTTTAAAATTAGAGAGTTTGAGAGCTATCAAGCAACTAAGCCAAACAGAAACAGAAAATAAGATGCCTCTAATGGACTGACACGACATCCTTTCTTTCCCATTCTCCTTTGTCTCCTTGGCAGAGCAATGTTTTATTATTTGTTTTATGTTCCTCTTGAGATGTCATTTTGTTGCAGTATGTATTTGGGAGTCCTCTAAAATGCATTTATTACAATGAGTGTAATAGCTTTGGAAAAGTATTAAAATCTTGGTGTTATTAAAGCCAGTGTGACTTTTGCCTCTTCTTCAGAGGAGCCAGGATTTCAGTATAGAGAAAGCCATTATAGCATGGAATGTTTTCTGCAAAGGACTTTGCAGAAAGTATTTTTGAATGACAAATCATACACATAAACTGGTTTGTATACTGACTTTATATAGTGTAACACAAAGAACAGCAGGAGAGGCCGTCTGCAAACTCAAATCCATTAGGAACAGCAGGAATTGTTTCAGTTTTGATAATCCTTGAACTTCTACAAACTCTCTCCAGCACAGCCAAATACTGCCTTCCTCACTAGTAGATCCTTGTAGTAGTAGACTCCACCTGAACTCTTGTTTACATTAAGAAATAGAGTGCATCTAGTACCTAGGTATGGACATTGAAAGAAGCCGAGAATTCACTGCTCCTCTGTTCTGTATTCCTAGAAGAGTTGGCCTCAAGAGTCCCCTTTTTCCCTCTGAAACTCTATTTATTTAGTGATAATTAAGAACAGCTTATATTCTGTCCTATACGTCTCTAACTAAAACATACATTTCAAGAATGGAAGCTGACTGGTATGTTATCATTAAAATATCTCAGCCTAAAATAGTCTGTAGAATGCAATAAAACTCTCTTTGCAACTTTTGGCTTATTGCAAAATTAAAACAAGTCCTATTTGCAGAAAATAATCCTGGCTATAAACATGTTCTGCTAACTCTGTCTTCTGTACAATTTTAATACCTAATCTAATGTATCCCAAGTTGTTTTAAATGTACAACAAAAACAAAAGGTTTCATCAAAAAGGAACCATGCAGAGTTGTATACCAAACATCCAAGCTTTCTGTGTTTGAATTTAAAACAACATTATCCAATTTATCACAATCTTGTAAATTATCCAACTCACACAGGAGTTTGATACAAAAGGCTATGTAAATATTTATTTGGCCTATAAATAGTTGTGCCACCCCCACAGAGATGGCACTTTGCATTTCAGAAGAGTGGATCAATATCATAAATACACAATGACAAAGGGAAGAAGCCAAGAAATGAAACTTCAAGGACTCCAGTAGGTCAAAAAATGTTATTTGAACTAAATTATCTGTAAGCACTTATATCACATTAAGATGAAGCCTACAAAATTTTTTTCTTGGATTTCTTCCCACCTCCCTTACATTTGCCACTAAAAAAAATTCTCATAGGTTGTACAGCTTCAATTGTTTTTCATTAGACATGAAGGATAGACCCTCCACTTCCACCTTTTGTCTTTTGATGAAGATTGAAAGTCCATAATACACAAGTATTTCTACTCTCCATTGGCTTCTTAGTCATTTAGAGGCCAAATTAAATGTCCCTACATTTATCTTCAAAGTTCTGAAGCAGTAGGGTATTAAACAATTCTTAATTTGCGTTCTTTGCTTTAGCATTATGGGCACCAATTGCAATTTCAAAATTAATGCCAGCCTCCAGATCAAAGTCTGTCTTTCTCTTGGATGTGCTTTTGATTTTTAGCAGCAGAGTATCCTCAACAGAAACATCTATATCCAGAAAATCGCATCTGTAAATGAGCAGGTGAGACCTAACACTAACCTACTTGTGGTCATGTTTACATAAATATCATAATCTAGAACTGAGACAAAAAAGAAATAACTTGGTGGGCTAAAAAGAGAGGGAAAATAAATGTTGAATAGAACTACTGCCAAGCATAAGCGTACTCATGAGGGTTATGGCTTGTAAGATCAGGCACTGGAACCAGATACCATGGGCTGTATATTGTAATAAATGTTTATGATAATCTTTGCACCTGGGATTTTTAAACTATTCCAGAAAAAATTACCTAATACTTTCATGACATTCAGAGAGAAAGCAGTGCAGAAGGTTTCATCACAATAAAAAAATGCAAACAAAACTCATAATTTCTCTTAGCTACATAGTTTTTTTTTAAAAATTGATAGAATACTTGCACATTTTTACAAGGTAAATAGCCATCAGGAGGCAAATGGATCCTTTTGGTCCCTGTTTAAATCCTCTTCAGACATATCTGGATGCCAAAACCATAAATGTTATGTCAGTCTCAGGATGAAATCTAAGTGCAGTGGTTTCTTTGAAAGTATTCCTTTGTTAAAACTTTTCCCATCAAAACTTCCCTTCCAGCTTCCCAGGGACAGAGAACAGCTTCTCAGATACTGAGTCTCCAGTGTGGCTTATTAGTCCTGTAATATTAATGATTTATTCCACACTGTTTTGACTTTTTATAGCTGTTTTACAATGCCTCAATTGTAACATGAGGTGATAAAGGTAAATCTGTGACCTACACCTCGTTTTGCTTCCTATTTTTGAATTTTCATCACCCTTCATTCACCCTTAATGGATATCTTTAGATGTAAAGCATTTCTGCTCATGTATGAGTGTTGATCACATTTCCACTTTTAACCTTCTCATAGTTCCCAACAAGCACTCAAAAATTTGCAAGTTTATATGTTTACAAACAATTTTTCTGGGAAAAACAAATGTTAAATGTTAAATCTATTGAGTTATAAGGTTATTATTCCCTTCACTTTCTCATACACATAAAAAAGCATTTTTAACAAATATTTTTAAAATTCAGTTTATTTTTATTTAGCCATATTAGAAAATAGAAACTTCCACCTTTGATCAGGGTCATCATAGAGAGGCAACACAAACTTTCAAATAGTTTCACTCCTCAATACTGAAAATACGTTATTATATATTTAAACAAATACACAGAGTAAAATGTACAGACTTAGAAAATAATTTTAATCAAATAACCATGAGTATTCCATTACTTTTGAAGACTTACAACACCACTATCATTAAAATAGAAGCCATATATTGGATCTATTAGCTGTTTAATACTGTTTAAATTTTTTGTGAGACACAGTTGCAGTGTGCTCAGTAGAACAATTTACCATCAATATCAGACCACAACCTATCTCAGAAGAGATTGCTCCTTATATATGTTAATTGCAGTCATTCCAGTATTTTACTGGAAATTTCAGTTTCTAAAAACAATTACAAAGAAGTGCTCAATCATAACATTCATTCCACTGTGTGAAGTGTTTCCTTACCAAGGTAGTATGTAACTTTGAAGCAATAAAGAACCAAAATGATTAAGCATGTTCTGTTTCCTTGGTAGGGCTCCAGTGCCTTCATACTGTACTTCGTGTATTTATTTGATGCTACTGCCCCCAGTTCAGGACATACAAAAATAACTGGCCTTACCTTGTCTTCCAGTGCTGTAGAGGAGGAAT
>JAOXXN010000372.1:944463-955949 GCA_026770055.1 Myrmophylax atrothorax
AAGAAAGAAAGAAAGAAAGAAAGAAAGAAAGAAAGAAAGAAAGAAAGAAAGAAAGAAAGAAAGAAAGAAAGAAGGAAGGATACTATACATGTTTACTGTTGAGGGCAGTCAAATAATTTTCCCTTTGACGTGTGAATGAACAGCTACAATGCATCAGGAGTGACAGAGGTTAACAGGGTCACATCAAGCGGTGATACCACCTTCTCCAGATTATTCTAGAAAGGATTCTACAGCATGCAAACTAAAATCAGTAAGGCCATTGCCTGTAAGGCTCTGAGGGTGGGGAAAAAATATATCATACTAATCATGCTGTTTAGAGGTGCCTCATAGCATTGTATCCTCTGTTTTCTCTCAGTATTACCCCCATGCACATGGTTTGAGGAGCAATTTGCTCCATCACTCTCCCAAGGACTGGAGGCAAGTCTAACTACCCTGTAGGTCCTCAGATGCTCATTCTTACCCGTCTTGAAAACAAAAGTAACACTTGCAGTCCCCTAGTTCACAGGAGCCTCTCCCTAATGGTGTGACCTTCCAAAGATAATCAAGACTGAGCTTGTAAATACATCAGACATCCCCTCAGTACTTCTGGGTGCAAACAATCAAAGCTCATGGACTTGTACATGCCTGGTTTCTCTTAAGTGCTCCCTAACCTTGTCCTCCTCCACTGCGAGGAAACCTTTCATGCTCCAGACTTTCCGTTTGGTCTCAGGGCCCTGGGATTCCAGAAGGCTGATCTTTCCTGTAAGAAAGGAGACAGAGAAGACATTTTTCTCTGTGCTGTTTGTCACCAGTATCTCTGCCCCACTCAAAGTGGGCCCTTGTTGCTCCCTTTGCTTGACTGTCTTGTCAGGACAGAAATTTCTTGAGCTTGGAGAAGGTGGTCCTTGATAATCAACCAGCTCTTCCAGAATCTTATCCTCTCCATGGATGTATACCTTGAGATTCTTTCAGGCAGATCCCTTAAGAGGCCAAAGTCTGCTATCCTGAAACACAGCGCTGTGAATTGGCTTTTTGACCCTTGTAGGATAATAAACCCATAAACTTATGGTCACTGTAGACAAGGCTGTCCCTGACTCACATCCATGACCAGTTCTTCCTTGCTTCTAAGCAGTAGGTCCAGCAGAGCATCCTGCCTTCTTGGTTCCTCAATCACCTGTCATCCACACTCTCTAGAAAATCTCCTAGACTGCTTGAACCCTGCTGTGCTGTCCATCCAACAGATATCACAGTAGCTGAAGTCCCCCATAATGACCAGGGCCTGGGGTATGTGATCTGAATAAGGCCTCAGCTACCACGTCTTCCTGCTCAGGAGACCTATAGCAGATATCCACTGCAACAGCAACCACATTCCTCCATCTGCTGATCCTCAGTCACAAGTTCTCAGCTGGCTCCTTACCCATCCCTGGGCAGAGCTACTTCCATCCTAGCTGCTCTCTCACATAAAGGGTAATGCAATCTCTTCTACTTCCTATTCTTATTCCTAAGGAGACTGTATCCAACCACCACTCTTAAACCAACAACTCTCCTTGCTCCTTCTTCTAAAACCGCATCAGTGACACTCCTTAAACTTTTTAATGCTGCTGCTCTCTCCTACTAAGCATAGAAAACACTATTTTTACAGAAACCATAACCAGGTTATTGTCTTGTCACAGTTTGATTACAAATAAAAAAATATTTGTCAGCACTTATCAGTAACCAACAGGACCTACAAGAAAGTGTAGCTTTAACAAGAAATTTCCAAAAGAGCTAAAGGATTGAGTTTAAATGCTTCTTTTTTTCCCTTTTATTTTACAATGAGGACATTTAAGAAGAGAGAGAGACTTCATCTAATTATATAAGCATAAATAATAGAAATCTACAAATACTTTAAATATTTTTAAACTACTACCATATCTATATATCACACATGTTCAAAATCTATTTTTACCTAACAGTTATTTCTCATCCATTGCTCATGGACAATAGTATAGTGTATCTTGTTTTTCTCTTCCTTTACCAACTTGAAAATTCACAGCAACACTTACTATGTTCTTAATTCATTTACCATCTGAACCAGGAAAAACTTGTGCACCACTAATTCCTCTTGTAGATAAGAAATCCTAGGAGCAAGACTTGTTTTATCTGTATTTATCTCCTGTCTATGGCAACTTTGTTTTGTCCTTTCTGACAGGCACCAAATAAGGAATGTCCACATCAGATATTTTAATTACTTGAAATCCTTTTTTTATTGAACACAGGCAGCAAAACAGCTCCTGTGTTAACCTTTCAAAATGTCAACTTAATTTATGAATACAGTGATTTTTTTTTAGCTCCGTTGCTACCGATAATACATATTGTGTTATATTACTGCTACAAAAAGTGTGTTTTAATTGTGTACCAAAAACATGCTTAAGAATCACTGTAATTCATGAGAAGAGGTGCTTAACTGCTTATATACAGTCCAAGCAGGTCAGAACATAAGCTTATGGATTTTGTTGGGGCAATGATATTGTATTTGTTCAGATTTTTATGCCAGCGCCCCTCATTCAGATTCTTCACAGCCCTTACATTTTTATGTATCAGAGGCCTGAACAAAAGACAGCGGCTGCATACAAAAACATTCCTGCTGAGTGGCATTTAGACAGAATACAAGCACCTCACGTGCCTAACACAAAGTTTAACAAAAATTCTCCTTCAGATCAGGAAGATATAGCAGTGTTCCACCACCTCTGCAAATTGTTTCACATCATTCCCTCTTCATCAGAGAAGAGTGACCTGTGCCTCACTGAGCATGCAGTACTTTGACACTACATAATTGGATTACACAGCATACTAAAGCAGCAGCAGTGGCTGTGAATTGTTATGTACCTGTTCTAAGAGTTTTTAATGGCTCACAGACAGTGGCCACTAACAAGAAGCTTCAGAACACACATCCCTTGACAGGAGGTGCATCCAACCTTTCTCTTGAGATTTTCAAAAAGAGGATTCTGGGGGATTAATGATAATAACATTCCCAGACATTTTTACAGAAAGGGGTGCCACTGATGTGTTTGCTTAGAGCAGAACAAAATGGCTGCCAGAGGAAATAAAAGAAATTACATACTTGATAAAGTGGGTTTTTTCAATTGTTTAAGCTACATGCCTTTTCCAGATTCTAAATCAGGTTCAGATCAAAGGAGAGAAAGTTTACCTTATGGCTACTGGCCCAATGATCTATCCTGAACATCACTTTTCCTCGGAGTTTCATCAGCAAAAGCAGAACATATTGGATTTATTCTCCATGGAACTTCCATGCTAAATAATCAAACCTACAGTAATTTGAATGACCAGTGATATTATTCATGTTCTTAAGGCTTTGTGGAATTAAGGCTTAATTGCACAGCACTTCAAGGTTACATAAGGTCCTTACCTAATTTCATTAGCACTTTAATGAAGTATTTATTTTTTTATTCTTTCTTTTCTTTTTTACTTGTTTTTTGCAGAACAATTTTGCAACAGCTCTGCACTATAAATCTGAAAGAAATGCTTCAATAAAAGTCTCCATAAAGACAAAGTCAAATAAAAACCACTGAATTCTTTAGTAAAATCCACAGGGGGGAAAAATCAAAACCAAAAATGCCACAATTTTCTTTAAGAAAACTATTGACATTGCTATTTAAACTAAACACAAGTGCAGATTAGGAGCATTTTCTATTTATTCTTGGACTGGAAATTACATGTCTACATCCTTCCTCATAACATTACCAAAGGCAAATCAGTTACCAAAAACCAAAACATTGTGACATGTTCTTACGTAGCTTCCCATCACATCTATTGCTACATTTGGTATAACATAATGCCTGTGTGTTCATTAAGTCCACTTTTTACAATACGGCACATATGTTATATCTCTCCAAAAGCCTGCGAGCCAGGTGGGAAAAGTCAATAGCTCTGGTCACATTGAGCATTCCTACCACAGCACAGAATCCCAGCTTTGTGCTTTGCATTGCCTGCCTATTATGCAGAAAATCAAATTGCCGATATGTCCTTTTGCTTAAAGCTGTAAACACATAGAAGATCACAGTAAACAATAGCTCTGCTGCACATGTAGCAGATGTCCGCAGTTGTCTTCTTAAGATTATTATTTTGAAAAGCCATTCAAATAAAAATACTTATCTATATGAATTTTCTTTGCTTTCCAAGGCCTGTAAATGTATGCCACTCCTGAGGAAGAAAGATGTTTTCTCATTGTGCTGTCTGTGTCTAGAAGTGTAACTCTGATATATTTCAGACCATTTGCCCAAAAAATTATGAAAGTAGTGGGAAGAAGGACACTTCTTCCAATTCATTAACTCAATTTAAGTATCAGAGTATATAAAATTTGCAATACAGATCATAGTTCAAAATTTCTGTGAATATCTGTCCCACATCAGGTTCAGAAGGACTGATAGCACTAAACTGAACTGAAACAAGAACCTGCAATATATCTGAAGGTGGCAAACTTGAGCATACAGGAAAGCACTGGAAATGACCTAACAGGTATAACTAAAGAGCATCAGATGTCAAGCATTTGATTACAGAAAAATATTTCCTAGTGGAATCCTGAAAGCCTAAAGATGATTTCTTATTTTCAAAACTTGCCAGTCTATATGTTTGAAAGTAATATCAGGCAAAGCTTTTTTTTTTTTTTTTGTTAAGAGTGACTATTTGAACAGAAAAAATGTCACAGCAAGAATTGACTCTCCATCACTACTCATACTTTTGAAATCCACTACAGAGGAAGTCACTGAAGGTTATTTTAAAACTAGTGGATAGAGGGAGGAGATGAATTAGAGAGCTGGCATTTAAAATATGTATCCCACAAGTAAAACTTGTGGGTTTTTTTCAGTAAAGTGACATCAGATGTGCAGAGTGTTCATATTTTACACAACACAAAACTTTCTGAGAGAACAAAAATGTATGATCAGATAAAAATGTATCATTCTTGAAAGTTTATTCTACTGCAAATGCTTTTAACACAGAAACCACACGTGCACACCACAATTACAGGTTCATCACTATTGATATCTGTCTAATAGAGGGAAGGCCATCATTCTTAGGACAGAACACCTTCAGTCTTGATCTGCATTCACTTAAGTGGTTTTTATTTACTTTTAACTTTTCTGGTGAAAGATTGGTATTTCTTTTTGATGTCAGTGCCATGTTAGCCATGGAGCAACACCCATGCCCCAGCCAACAGCTATGCAATACAATTTGCTTCCCAGCAAAACTAGTGGAAGTGTGAATGTCTGAGGAGTTCTACTTTAACAGTGTAACTGGAATTCAGCAGATATAAACCACATGCTTTTTATACCTTCCTTTTAATATAGAAATGGCCACCACTTCACAATAAACCACACTATAAATCATTCTAAATATCCTTTGACAAATTCTCCAATACTGCCAGCAGCTCCTGAAAACCACTCAGAACAGCCAAGAAATAAGAAGCAAGATTCCCAGAAATCCTGAATATGATATAATGTCTCTTAGTTAGGGCCACTGCTGTCTTACAATTCTGTAAAACATTTTGATGCAAAGTTCTGTTAACTGAAATATTCCTGTAAATCTAGGAGGAGGTTCTCCCTGCTAAAACAATTCCATTCCATTTCTCTGGAACTTTAGCCACAGAAAACACAGCCAGGAAAAAATATCTACCCCCACCAATCAGCTGCTTTTTAGATGATAGATAGAATTTAATGCTTACCAAATGCAAAGTTCCCAGTTCAGTATTTGAAGATAGTTGTACCAGGTAAGGATTCCCTTGAAATTAGTAGCAGAACACTTATTCTTTAAAAAAAAACAAAACAAAACAAAAACAAAATGAAACAAACAAACAAAAAAACAAAACAAACAAAAAAATCCATCTGTGTATTTCCAAAATGATTAAAGAGAATGTATGCAAACATGCAATAGAAGTATTTATCTTTTCTGGGTGCAGAGAGGAATTTTTATTTATAAATTATTTTCCCCAATGGATATATAGCCCTGCAATTCCTCAGTTACATGATGTGATCCCCATTATATTCAAGAATGTTCTAATGCACTGGTAGAGTCTCTTTACTTTTTTAGCAGTTCTCCTGACAGAGGATGCCTAAACTGCATGGGCTATTTCACAATAAAAAGCATGTCATGTCTTTTGGTGATCAGGCTTCTGCTTTAAAGCTAAGCAGCTGAGATAAGTTGGAAGCTGATAAGGACTCAAAGGATGAGGATGCTGGAGACAGAGGATAAGCCTTTTTCTGTTTTTTTTTCCCTTTGCTATTTTCATATCTGATGATTTGGGACATTTTTCATGAATGGGAGTGAAACACAGATACAGCATTTTTTGAAAAATGGAGTAAACATAATACCTATAACTGTTTACTTTCACTACTATGGCACAGTAACAATGTTTAATTGCTCTATATATTTAGTAGTATTAGTGGCTCTGTAAAGATACCGTAATGATTAATAGAAATATTATCCTTGTTCAAGGGGATTATAGTGGGGTTAGTGGGTCTCAAAAAGCTGGATAAATCATCATTTTTATTACTAGAAGAGGGACAAGAACCTCAACATACTACACTTCAAACTCCAATGGAAGAGTCTACATGCTGGGGTTGATGTCCTATACTTACACTAATGCAGTTATTTTTTCCCACAGTTGCTTTTTAGAAATTAAGTTCTTCCTTTGGTCCCTTATTTTCTTACAGAATTTTGTCAGGAAAAAAAATATACTTCTAATCTCTTTACTTTTCTTTACACTATTAGTAGGGATTAGTCTCTTTTTCATGCTTTAAGTGCTTATGAATATTGTGCAGTTCAGCCAATTTTTCAGGAAGTAATATTTTTTGAAGACTACACATTGTACTTATGCACTAATCATTCCACCTCTCATTTGTTGCACATATGATTGGTCTATTTTGCATTAATTAGCTCAGTTTGAAAAACATTCAGCAACAGGTTCATCATACCTTTAAATCAGTCAAAAGAACTTATTTGTTTTCCTTGCTTAGTGACAAATCCAGTTACCATTATTATGTTATTTACAGTCACTCTTCAATATATATTGATAGTTTCTTGGCCTTATCAGCACCACCCAATTAACATGGCAGCATACATTAGTACAGTTTTAAATCCCCAAATTCCTATCAGCTAGGTAAGTGGTGGCAAAAGGTAGCTACTGTAGACTTTTGTGCCATTTGACAGTGATTGTTTACAGAGGTCTGTGTGACTAATAAATTATCCATTATGTGGGCATTTGTGTTGCAGCATATTAAGAATAATCATGCTTCTCCACAACACAGTTTCAATTCACTTCTGTTGACAAACTTAAATTCCAAGATTTCAAAGCTCCTTACTTAGCATGGGTATCACTGTTGAGTTTAAGAACTAACTCCAGCAAGTAATATTTACAGAAAACCAGCCATGACCTAGTTAATGGCAAGGTAATAACAAGACAGAGGCACCCTAAGTCCTTCAGTTAAGAATGAAGCAATGTTTACTGTCTTGTTCTTACTCTCTCTCTCCTTCCCACCCTCTTTACCTGTAAACAAAGTGAAGCTTCATCACCTGTACATGTGACCATCATTGCACTGCTTTCAAACACTTAATGAGTGGTAATGATAACTCATCAGCTGTGGTGTGATTGTCTTTCCATCTCGGAGCAGCACAAAGAGGCTGAATCCAGAATTCTCAGTCCAATGTTTCTTACCACTCCATACTCTTAAAAGTAAGTTTTCATTGATTGAATCTTTTTCAAGACTCCTTCTAACTTTAATGTCTTTCTGAGTGGTCATTCCTGAAAGAAATGCCGCTTAAATTTACCCCCACTGTGTATGGCCACTGAGCTAGGTCAATTTACCTCAGGTCAAATTCTACACTATTTTTACACAGTTCAAATATATCTGCTTTATTTTAGTCCCTCTGGAGTTAAAACAAAACAAAACAAAACAAAAAACCTAAGAGGCAGGTTTTTAAAACACTGCAAGTTGTTCAGGGCATATAAAGAACAATATTTCTGTCACAGAAATATTTTGCATTTCTTATGTGAAGGTGTCTTTTCAGGCATAATTACAGAAATGCAATTTACAGGACTACTGCTGCAACCTAACAGGAGAAAAGAAGCCTTTTATCATCTTTTACAAGAAGAAAAAAAAATATGTCATAAAGCTCAGTAGTTAGATGGTCCCTGGACTCTGCATCACATCATTTTCCACCAAGAATGGAAGACATAAAAAAGAAAATCATGTGTCAGAGGCTGTGAAAACTTTCATTTGAGCTGATCAGAGAATGACCTGACCTACACAGATGAACTGTGTCATGCTGAGGTTCAGCTGTGCTACACCATACAAGGGCAACAACATTCAGTTAACATATGGACGTGTGGTGCTCCACTAACCTGGAGTCCTGGCACCTTTGGTGCAGCCACTGAGGAACACTCCCACCATGGAGAGAATCTGGGTATAATGCAGCAGTAGTACCTGTCAACACTGCAGAAAAGTATCCTGCTGCTCATCTACATACCTCTAGAAGAAGCTGGTGGTGCAACTGCAAGACTGGACCAGAGGCACTTTTACCTTTTATTTTATTTTATTTTTGTTTTGTTTTGTTTTGTTTTTTTAACAGTGACAACAGAAGGACAGCTGTCTACAAACCAGCTTTGGCATTGCAGAAGTGGTTAACACACAGGTCAAAAGCAGAACACTGTCAGGGGGAGGTTAGGGTTAGATAATCAATAATGTATTTCCATCTCTACCTTTGATTGTTCCAGCATGAAAGATGTGCAGTCTTGTAATGCCTGAGAAGTGACCAGGTGGTTTTTTAGTGGTTATTTTCTAAGAAGATCAGAAAACCCTTGGGAGGCTCATACTCTCTGGGAGAATGGCTTGTACTTGGCCAGCTGCACAAATAAGAATAAGCAGAACAGAAAACTGAAAATTCATCCTGGTGTGATAGGTTGGTTACTCTAAAATCCTAGATTATATTTAATACTAAAGGCTGAAATTACTCTTATAAGTTAAATTTTCATTACATGTGTACAGCTACCCAGATACACAAACAGACCACTAGTGACAGCATATATAAATGTACTTGAACCTTTGGTTTGCCTGAATAGTCTACGTCCTTACCCCTTGGTGAGATCATAATTTCCAGAAAGACCAGTACTCAAGTATATAACATGAGTTTGTACCTGGATCTCTCTAAATGGTGAAAATCAGTTACATCCTATATTAGGCATAAACAGCAAGGTTTTCATACTGGAGAGTAGCAGTTCTGTGAGAAGACCATGGGGCCACTCTGTGCTGCACACAGGCAATTCCAGCAGGCTCCAATAGACCGCGTGAGGGGCTAAGATCGTGGTGCCTCTGTGAAAGTGCATTTAAGACAGGAGTGACGGACAAGCAGAGGAGAAGTGGGGGGGAAAGAGCTACAAACAGCAGGTCAGAGAACAAAGAAACAGAGGAGGTGCTCCATCACAAAGCTGAGATTCTCCTGCAGTTCACAGAGCAGACAATAGTGGGATAGACTTGTTTCCTGAAATAACCCACCCTGGAGCTGGGGAAACATATGGGGAGGAGCAGCAGAGAGAAACTGTCAAGTAGAGAATACAGCCCCCTCTTCCCATACGCAGTCCTGTCTCCTGTACCATGTTAGGGGATGGGTTCCACTACCTGAACCTATTGAATTGCAAGTAAACGGAAATAATTTTCCCCAAGTCAAGTCTGATTTGCCTGTGCCAGTACTTGTTAAGTGATCTCTCTGCCTTTATCTCAGCTTTTAATTTTTCTCATCCGACTTTCTCCTCCCATCTCACAGAAGAAGGGAAGCAAGTGAATGGTTGGGTGTATGGCCCTTAGCCAGGGCTAACTCTCCACACGTCCATCTTGAAAAAGAAGCCCCTGCATCCTTCTTTGTTGGTAATCCTAAGTTTGTTTTTAGTTATTTATAATAACAGCATTAGCACCAGGCCTCTTGATGCTTAGTTCCAGTACGTATCTGTATAATGGCAGCGTTTTTCTTTTATATGTCTCCTCTAAATTCATTAGGATACATTAGGATAGATCCACTTTACTGATAGACACACATTCAAAAGATGCTTCTAGAACACTCTTGCACTTTGTGAACACTATTAAAAATCAAGGTCTTAATATGTTTACAGTGTTAAGGGGTAAGGGAACCAATCCAATAAAGGCAGAGAATTACTGAGAGTTAAGAGAAGATTCTTCTGAAATAATCAGGAGAAGCATTCTTTGAATTAATTTCTTGCTGTAATGTCTTCCCTCTACTAACTAGCTGACAATTTCTACATGCTTTTCAAACTACCTTCATCGCTAGAAGAATATGGTACATGTTAGAAATTACTTAAATCTCTCTGATTCCAAGTACACTGACATCCAAAATTTGTTGTTTCAGAAAGGGTATATGTGCGGGGTACACTAACATGGCTAGGATTCAATAAAATATGACGACTTTTGCACTGCACATCAATTTATGAAACCTGTTAATGGCTTACTGAAGGTCCAGGGATTCCTCTTTTGTTTAATTCCCTGTTTTGAATGTCCTTGTGAAGTCCAAGATGTTCAGAATGGGAATTCTGGTGAATATTAGAGAGAATGCCACCTTCTTCCCTATGATAAATATGGATGCTGGAGAGCCCAGAGGTGGGAAAAATCTCACTTGTGACAAGTAACAAAGTGACTACAGTAAAAACAAAAAAAAACCAGCATGTCAAGTTGAGGTGAAAATTTTCACACACTGAACAAAAGGTTATCCATTTTCATGATGGCAAGTTGCAAGTAACATAAATTCAACACATCTGGTGTTTCACCCTAGAGCAACTCACCCTCAGCACCTTCAATAAACACAAGATGACAAGAAAACTAAATACATAGATGCATCATGCCAGACATTTTCAAGGCATTCAATCCACATCATTATCTGAAAGACTGAATTAGCTTACTATTACCATCCCTGCTACTTTAACAAAAACAAGTTCTAATTCCTAAAGCTGAATGAGGTCTGTACTCTTTCAGGAATTAATGGCTCAGAAGGTTCACAGTTTTTGAAAGAGAAAAATTTTCACTGCCAAAACCAACTACCTGCAGGTGACAATACATTTCTCAAAATTAGTTTGTCATTGTATCTCTGCACACATACCACATATAATTGATGACACCAGCTAAAAGAAATGTTTCCTTATCCTTCATCTGTACATCTTCTCACTGCAATAGACAGAAGAATTCCAAGAGAACCAACAATACAGTTACAGATAAGCTGCAAGAGGTATGGAGAAGTAGGACAGCATTTCACTACTCAGTGTTCACTTTTTCACATATCATGATAAAGGAAAAGAAATAGTCTTCATTTGCATGAGAGCACTCTGCTCAGAACCACAACATTAAGACTACTCCAATACGTGATATCTTACAACTTCATTATTGTGACATCTTTCTATCTGATCTTTACAGATTTATCCTTAAAGATTTTTTTCAGTGAAACAGAAATAA
>JAOXXN010000372.1:956049-973991 GCA_026770055.1 Myrmophylax atrothorax
GAGGTTACCAAAAAGTTCAAAGTGAATAGTGACATAGCTCTAAAACTGTAAATAACAGCTGGACTTTTGAGATTAGTGACTGTGAATAAATCAATGGTAGATTAAAATACTAAAGGTCTTATTCTAAGTGGCAGAAAATAATGCTTTACTGCCACTTGAGTGCATTCCAATCTTTCCTCTTCTATGCACTCCTTAGATTTGAGATTTTATTAGTCAAAAAGAGCCATTTTACTCCATTTTAAAAGTGCCTAAAATGCATATATAGCTTATATAGCATAATAAGACTTTCCCCCCTCCCCTTAAATCTTTATAGTTTACAGAGTATATATGTATTTTCGAAATAGGACCTAACTCTTTACTCACCCACTTGACCACAAATTTACAAATTAGTGGCATATCATTTCAAGTTTTTGGCTCTGTTTTTTCAGGCTGACTGTTAGTACAATGCTTCCCAAATGAAAGAAAACTCAAAAATAAGAAGTCATAGCTACAGTATGCAGGACAGGAAAAAAACCCATTCTGCTATTCATAGGGTTTATTTTGTGATTTTTTCAGTTCTTAGGCAGAAGTGTAATGTAAGAATGTCACTCCTATGTAGTTTGAACCCCTTCACATTCAGAGTTACAAACAGACTTCCCATGTTATGATTTATATAGCTATCAAAGCAGTCTAGAATTTTTACTGGTATTTGAAGAAATTCTGCTATCACATTCAGATTGTCCTCTCATTTAACCTTTGTACCAGAACCACAGTCTGTATTTTGTCTTTTTCTTTTCTTATCCAGAGTTCTGTCTAACTGCTATTTCCTTTAGACTACGTAAACTTCTTAATTCATTTACACTCATAAAGATGGGGACCTACAGTGTCATCTTGTAGCGCACCAAGTTATTGCATGTAGCTTACACTATCATGTTTTGCTTCTAATCATTTGCAGACACAAATGGTACAAAAAGAAGGACAAAAATTTAGAGATATATCTTATGATCAGTGGAAAAATATCCCCAGGGAAAAATCTTCCAGTTGCAAGTTAAGTGTGAGAACCAAATTGATTGTTCTTCTGCCAACATATTTTTCAACCATGTGTTTAAAAGCTTAGTAACTCATGTTTTTTCAGTAACTGCAGTCTTCCACTACAGTATTTTCTCTTTTCTTTTTATTTTTTTAAACATAAAACAGCTTGAAATGTCCCAGAATCATTCACAATAACATAATAATCTTGCATCTCTGAGTATTTTCTCAGCTTTTGCTCCACTCTCTTCAGGGCCACCAGTCTATTTTATTTAAGGGAACACTGAAGTAGACCTACTCTTTCCACAGATATTCCCACACAGGAATGCTGTGTTAATGATTAGATCATCTATATCTTACTGTTTACCTGGACTTCTTTCTTAATCCCCCAGTTAATGATCTTTCTCCTCACACCAGTCTTTCCTGTACATAGCCTGTACAGCCTGAGCTTTGGTCTTCACTCCCTATTCCACCTGGGCTGCAGTAATTCATAATATCTGAATTTTTACTGAGGAAAATGTTTATTATACTGAGAAGCTTGCAAGGCCCATCAGAAATGGTTTTCATAAATGCACAAGCCTCTCACAGGCCCAACATTCATTTACATCTCTTAATTTCACACATACTATCACATATTGGAACTCTGAGGATGCACCTGAAAGTGGAAGTTACTTTCTCGGAGGTCTGAAATTAATATTAAGCCTCTCCTTTCCCACTATGTGTAATGAGCTGGCTATCCCAATTAAAACAAAGGCATGTATGTATCAATAATAAACAGTAATTCAAACATATCCACTCTTTTGTTGTCTCAGGAAATTGCAAGTTAACAAGAACTGTATTCTCTTTAATCATTAGGGTTTGTAATTCCATATGACTGGAATATTTTACACCTACTTTTAGTCAGCTGTACTTACCTTTCATCAGTTGGCAATAGCATTTCAAAAGGAGTTACTGTATTAGTTTACATATGTGAATCCAAATTTATGTACATTGCAGTGTCTCTCTCAGAATAATTCTGTCTGGGCACGTTCTACTCCAGGTTCTCAATTCTGCACTTGTTAGCATGTCTGTTACTTCTATTTTCACTTTGTCTAAAAAAGACGCCAAACCTCTAAGATGCAATATTGGCTTTAACTATGATGGAAGACAAATGTGTGTCCCCAAACATATGAATGTGAAAAATCATAATCCTTCATAAAGAAGATACCCATAGAGAACTTCAATTTTCAATGACCAAATGACATGAAGATATGAAAGCATAAAAACATGAAAGTCATGTAAAATTAGTTGTGTTATTACACTACTGCAATCTTCAATGTTTCTTTCATTTTCTGGATATTGATCACTGCTCAAAAAAAGAACAAAACAGAGCTCACAATTCTTCTGGTGCGGTTTACAAAGAGAGTTGAAACAAAGACACTTGTATCTTCAACTCTTTCTTTTCAAAGGGGTTTTTATCAACTAAGATGCATATAACAGTGTAATAGTACTGTAGCTCTCCTCATCTGTGACTTCAATCTTTCTTCTAAACTTCTTAGTCCTTTACACAGTATTGTGTGATCCTCTCAGATATTTCATATTTCAATGAATGTTAAAATAAGGACTACATGGGGGGGGGGGGGAGGAAAAAAAAGGACCCCAAGAAACAACATATTAGGCACGGTATCTAAAAGTTTATTTGCAAATGTTATTCCCGTAGACACCAATGAAGATGTAAAACAAATCTGGATTTTTTACACCTACAGGTGAGTCCTAATCTCACTTTTAAAATTAAACTCCACTTATTACTGGGAGGAAAAACTGCAATTGTAAGAGCTATAGACAGTGTATTCAATCCATAGATTTTTTTTTACCTCCTTTTCCTAAGCATCTCTGCTTGTGTTCCAGAAATGTAAGCCTTTACCTTTGCTGTTGGATTTAAGTTTCTCTGCTCTTTGATGCATTGATAGGGGTATTCTGAGTCTTGGAGTGAATTTCCACTGTATTTGTTCAAGTAAGGGATTGATAGCAGTGGTCAAATATGCCCGACATGGACTAGCAGATGCTACACAAACTTCCCTGCAGAGCTCTGTGAATGCATTCCAGTCCTGATCTATAACACCCCTGCTATTCTTGATCTGGACCTCTCCTGTGCAGGGCCTGACAGGAGTTATCTGGTATTGTGGCTCTGTGATTCAAGCAGACAGCCACTAAGGACTAAATAGATACCCCAAAAGTCATCTTCACTTGTTTGCTAAGCCAGTTGTATGATTAGATCTAGATTATGCAGAAGTTAATAGGCATTGTCATGAGTCACTAAATATGAAATTGTTTTTCAGCATCTGGACAGAGCAAAGTGGTAAAAACAAGGTTACTCACAAAATCACAGAAAAAGAAAAAAAGAAACCTGGAGTAAGGCATACGAAAGTGTTTGGGTTTTTTCCTATAACTATATGGCATCTTTAAATTCTAAATATAAAATTCCCAATGGAGATTTCCAGCTTGTGCTTACACCTGACTCATCCCAAGGAGTCACTAATGTACTGGTGCTGTTTACTCAATGTGTGAATCATAAAATGTTTTGTATTATTTCTCAGTCACAGTAAAAAAAAAAAAAATTGAAGTGCTAGAAGCTATACACACATAATGAGTATTTAATGAGAAAGCGTTACCAAAAGAGAATACTGCCAGGAGTGCTAGTCTGAAGTGAGCTGGAAGGCTTAGCAGTTCCTGTCCATTGTCTGTGAGAATGGAATATGTCAAGGAAAGCACAGCAGACCTCTCAAACCAGCACACCTTCACTACTACGAAGTCCCATAGATGTGCTGATATCAGAGTTATGACAGTTTACACCTGCTGAGGATCTGTCCCTAGAGGAGCGAGCAAAGTACACAGCAAGTCAGAGGAGAAAAGAATGAATCCCAGACGCTCATTTTGTAACTGCATATTATTTTTTGAAATTCAACTTATGCATGTCTAGCCTTTCCTTTCTGTTATCTTCATAATACAGCATGGCCTTGCATCTTAAGACATAAGATTTAAATAATGATTTAGCAGGTTTCAAAATCTTTAATGAATGATCTTTAATGCCTTTTTTCTTGGGAGTAATACTCTTTGACTACATTCAAGATATGAATACTAAATTTCCTTAGAAGTTGTGTTAATGACTAACTTATAAACCTTTGAAAATAAAGGATTTTCCAGCAAAATAACAATATATTTACAGCTATATTAGTGTGGACAGTTTCACTGAAACACAAACTATGATTTTAAGTCCACTTGTTTCAACACAAAGCAGAAAGTATTAAAGAGTTACTTGAAGCCAATACTTGTATGACAAAATACTGGAGGCCACCGTGGGCAATGGGCCAGGTATACAATCTTAGTTGTCCATTACTCTAAAGGACAGCAGCAAAGTGAACCAGTACTAAGTGTTCTTGGTTAATCAATACAAACTGAGCAATGGTAGTGACCTCTAGCAAACAAGTGTGAGGAGGAAGCAGCAGCAGAGAGGACCTGTTGTGGCTTGACCACAACCTTTGTCCCTTGAGGAGTTGGGGAATGAAGCAGTGAAGGAGTTTTACTATCAGCATGTTACTGACAGGACATAGGTTGACTTAAAACAGCTTTGAAAACTTTTCATATCTGCCATTATTATCAGTGAAGTGTCACAATTAGAAAACTTAAAGAGGTTGGGGAGAAGTTTTTTTATATCTCTCATTTTATTCCTCACAATTCAACTCTGTCTTAGGTGGCAATAAAATACTTTTTCCTAAGTTGAGTCTGTTTTGTCCATGATAGTAATTGGAGAGTGATCTCCCTGTTCTTATCTTTACCCATGAGCTCTTCCATCTTAATTTCTCCTATCAGTCTGATAAGAAGGAGGACTGCAAGAGTGGTTGAGTGGGAGTCTGGCAGCCAGCCAAGGTCGGCCCACCAAAACTTCTTTTATGCGCCTTACCATCTTTAAATGGCTGCCTGTACTTTATTTGCTATATGTGGGCAGATATCAGAACCTATTATGAAGGGTTATGTGTCTACATTTCAAAGATTTTTTTAATTAATGGTTTAATTATTGATGTGCTTTTTCTGACAAGAATATAATCAGAATGGAGTGAGAATGCTACCAGGCTGACTGAATTTGTCAAGGCCCCAAATTAGGAGAAATGCAATTAAGTGCAGAAACACATTTATTCCCCTTAATTATTCTTGCCGTGTTTTCTGTGAATATTGTTTTTTGCAACTCAGAAGAGACTTATTCCATTATATGTATTGGATGGTAGCTATATTATAAAAAAAGTAGAGTAAATGTTTTCATATCAGGGTGTGATGGGTAGGATGTAAATAGAGTTCAAATAGTTTTGAAAACTTTCCATATATGCACTAATTCTACTGAAATGTTAGTTCCAAAACTCTTAAACATTTCTTGACATATCAGTGAGAGGTTTTGATATTTCAAGATTATAAGAAAATAAGTGTTGCATTCCTTTGCTAGGAATTATAACGAATGCCTCTAGACCTTGCCACAGAGGTTGAAGTATGTCTTCAGTCTAAGATCTGTGTCCTGTGGTGAGTGCTGGAGCTGGTGAAACCGGCTGTGTCTGGCACAGGAGAGCTTCAGCCTCTCCTCGTACAGGCCACCCTGCAGCCCCCACTGCCACTACCAAAACCTATACACATACACCTTAAACTGAAGTGAAAATCTAAGATGATAAAATGTCCTCTCTTCTCACTCTAAATAACAAAACAAAACAGAGTATTCAATCCCTTTTTCCCATAGCTCCTCTATAAATAAGCATGCTGTCTGTATATTTCTACATGTAATAAAGATTCAAAACAAAAAGGACTTTAAGCCTATTTAGCTTTTAGAACTACCTCTTACCCTAAACCTGTAAGTGTGTTACATTTTACCCAGCTTGCTTTGTTCTCAGGTATTTACTCTATTTTAACTTTATACCTTTCATATTTTCTACTTCATCTTTGCAATCCATAAAGCATGAGCATTAACTCATCTCTGAACAGGTAATACAAGTGCTAAAAGTTGTGAAGAGAAACAATTACCATTAGCCAAGTGTCTTGACCATTTATCTACAAAAATGAATACTAACTACTACTGTTCAAGAAACACCAGTTGTATACGAGGTACTTAATTCCCAGACAATGCCTAACCACACTGGCCTCCAGGTGACAGTCTCGAGAAGTGTATTCATTTCAGCTTGGACTCTTTATCAAAGTGGACTGGCTTTGTAAAACCACCGGTTTCTCCCAGTCCTGTGTTCCAAGGTATGTCACATGCAGTAACAGCAATAAAGCGCCTTGTTTCCATCAAAGCCATTAAAGAGGACAGAATCAGGAACTGTTCAGCAAGATATAAATATGAAATAAGTGACAGAAACACATAACCTGTCACCTACATATAAATGAATTTTACTCCTAACATCTACAAATCCAAAGAATGCACAAATGTACTGTACAGGTGAATTCAAACTATTTTCACTCAGTTTGTTAAGGAAATTTATTACAAACATCTTCTTATTGCATTGATTATACAGTTTACATTACTCTTCAAAATGATACACAACCTTTATTATCTTTACATGGGATTTGCATGCTAAATATTTTAAAGATAGAAGTAGCACACTGCAATCATTACCTTTAGACCTGTAAGTGATCTGTACAACATCTGTTTTGCTATCATTATTAATTTAGGATGTTCTGAACCATAATCTGAGCCATTTGGAAAGCTACGAAGACTTAGAAAAGCAATGGTTAGATAACTAAAAAAAGAATGTATTTCCCTGCCTAGCAGAAACACTTATGCACATATTTAAATACTTGACTTATTTCTGAACTGCTTTTCAAATTTATACTTATTTCCACTAATTTTCATGATTTCTCTAGAATAAAGTGTGCTACATTATCCATGTACACATTAACTCAGTTGATATACTGTCCTCCACTTCACTAAAAGCTAGGTTGATGTGATCTTTTCTTTTAAATTTCTTAACCTTAGAGAGAGAAACTGTTGGTTCACAATAGAAAATATCCAATTGAAAAAAAAGATTTCCTAACAGCTTTGTGATTTACCATCCTTGAAACTCATTTGCTTCTACTTTTCAAACTTATTTTCAGATATACAAGAAATTACACTTGTACTTTGTCTGAAAAAGAAAGTAAAACTCATGGGAACACAAAGCATACATTTTATTAGAGTCAAAACATTAGGAAAAATTATCTGCTAGATTGTCTGAGAAGTACATAAGCATTTCTTTTCAAATCTGAATTTCAGCCCTTGTGAAATATGCCATAGGAAGCCCTGGAGATAAATCACCCAAACTGTCCAGATTATGTACAGCTTGAGAAGCAAAGGTGAAAAATTTCCTATGTATCCAAATTCTGTTCTGGACAGTGAGATCTTATTTCAAGACTCAGGATTTTCATGAAAATGTATCAACATGAAGAAAACAACATGGTCAATAACCTCATGGAATACAAGTGATTAGGACTTTTAAATACAGGTTGCTTACTGAACTGTTAATATTCACATAAAAAGTCAAATATTTAAATTTAAAAAAAAAACAAAACCAAACACTTTCACTGTTTTGAAAGCCACTAGACATTTCAAAATTGTGAGATCAAAGAACTGAAAGGCCAAATTAATTGACTACCCTACTGAAATGTGTCCACCTTAAAATAAATGACAAAGCAAGAAACCTCTGAAGACTTTCGGTGTAAAACAAAAAAAAAATCACGTCTCGGGATGCATGTAAGAAAACTCAGATATAATAGTGCAAAGCAGAATGGTAAATATTTTAATGCCTATGACTTTAAATCCTTATGTCAAGTCCTCCCTGGGCTTTAATCCTATATAGGTTATTTGCAGGAATTCCTTAGCCAGTTTAATGGGCATTGTAAGAAAATGTTGATTGTTAATACTGAGAAAGAGCAGCACCTGGAAGCATTAGTAGGTGTGGTGGTTAAACCCCAGTGGGCAGCTAATTACTGTGCAGCCACTCACTCATTCCCCTTCCCCCCACCAACCAATCCTGGATAGGGAGGGGTATCAGGAAAAGGTAAAACCAATGGCTTGAAAAAAAATATAATAAAGTAATAAACCCAACAGAATTAAAACCCAAGAAACCAAGTTGATGCACGATACAACTGCTCACCATCTGTCAACTGAAGCCTAGCCTGTCCCTGAGCAGCAATCAGCACCCCTACTTTATGTACTGAGCATGATGTTCTGTGATATGGAATATCACTTTGGCCAGTTCAGATCACCTGTCCTGGCCATGCTCCCTCCTGGCTTCTTGTGCAGCCGCTCACTGGCAGCATGGGAAACAGATTATTTGATTACTTTATTATCTCATAATGAAACATAACTACTTAAAAGTTTATTAGACATTGCCAACTCATTATGAATTACTTTTGTCCCAAGACTGTTTCAAAATTAGAAATTCCCTACGGCAGAAGTAGCAGTCTTAGCATAAATTTCTACAAAGTACAAGTAAAAAATGCCTAAAAGATCTCTGCCTTTGTACTGCTGGTGACTTAAACAACAGAGATAACAAAACAACAAGTGAAGATAACTGGTTAAATTTATCTCAAAAGACAAATAGCAAACACTGCATTGCTTTTTCTATTTCAGTGAGACTCTGTCTTGAAAATCACCTTCTTTTTTTCCTTAATCAAGTTGCTGGTGCAGCTGAAAACTCAGATGAAAAATTAGCTAACCAGCAGTCCCTGAGACACATTTGTTCAAAACCTGCTTCATCTTCAGTGGACACCTGAGGAGAAACTAGTTAAAAGCTTGACAGATTCAACACATGGCAAAGCATCTTCTGTTGGCAGTGCTTTAAATTGCTATGAGGGAAGGTGTATCAGTGAATCAAAAGTCAGCAGAGGGAAAGAAAAAGACACCGCTGCCCTCCATGTTAGGAAAAAACTGTCATATACAGAATCCCAGAAGTTCAGAAAAACATCAAATTTTCCAAATTAATTTTAAAAATTCTTAAGCAAATCTTATATATATATCAGTAGAAACATATATATTCTAAGAGTAATTTTATGTGTAGCACTAGTTTCACACCAAGTAAAAGCAGAGATTCTCCAGTTCATGCTTTCTGACCTTTAGAAGAGTCAAATTTAGATCCTATAGATGCAGGAAAACAAATAAACTTCATTTTAAGTTACAGTTTGATAAGCTGATGAACAGGATTCTAAGATGTGCTTAGCTTTGATAACAAAGGTCTGTGCTTGATGACCCAGAGAGCTTTTTGAAGTCCTTTTTCTTACATCCTAATGACATATATCAATGCAAAAAATGTCCAGAATTATTCAAATGCAAGTGGATTAGATTTAATGAAGTATGGATTAGATTCCAAACAAAAAGAATAGTATCAGAAAGCATAACAGAAAATAAATCAAATTAAACAGGATTGCCTGAATGACTCTATTACAATGGTAATAGCCCCTCCAATATTTGTTACTGCTTCTTGATCTTCGTTCAAGCCATAAGCAAACCTTCTCAAGCTGAACATCAAGTCAAGTGTTTTGCCTACTCCAAGATCTTCATTTAAAACCATCAGTCATGATCCAGGTTTACTATAAATCAGCGATTACTTGCTTTGGGGTGGCCTTGTACCAACAACCTTAGAACTGACTTGACTGAAGATGTGGTTAAATACTTGACTGATACATAATAATAATAATAAATAATAAAAAAGCATAAGTAGGTATTATGAAAGGATCTGTGAGTATGGGGCACTTAATTTCCTTTTCAGTTCCCAGTCTTTCTTCTGTAACTCTTCAGAGGGAGTAGACAAATATTACAGAGATAAAATTCTCTGTAGATTAAATAACTGAAGCATCAAGTCAAATGTATTCTAGAATGTATAAAAACATTCTTGTACAGATGTTCTAAATCCTGCCTTTTCTTCCATGGGAGATGGAATGAGTATGTATATAGAAGCAAACACACATCTTTTCATTTCCTTCTTCTGGACAGAAAAAGCCTCTATAGACAAACATAAGCACAAGAAACCTGACAATTTAATTTTGTTCAGCTGGATCAAAGAGCATAAGCCTGCTTCAAGGCCATCAGAAATGAGAAGAAACCAAAGGGGTGTGCTTAGACCATGTCAGTTCTGTTATTCTGATAGGAAATTCAGATTGTTTTGTGTGCAGAAACCACCTCTATGTTCTGCTATTGAAAAGTTCTTTTTAGAGTTAAGGATGCCCAGTGATTTCATTATCAACCAGTTTCATTTCTTTGTATATATGCAGGAAAAATCCATATTGCTTGACAAAAAAGAATGCAAATTTAAAGGAATTATTTATCCCTTTTGACTCACCAGATAATGAATTTGCTGGGGGAGCAGGGAAGGAACATGACACGACATTTAATTTTCATTACAATCTGACTAAAATTATTACTTGTCTCACTACTGCAATGAGTCAACAAATTCACTTGCATTTCTTTGTACTCACAAATTATACCCATTTATGCCTGACAATAATTCAGCACACTTATTGTTCCAAAGACTAAAATACTCTTAAAATACAAAGGATGCTTTAAAGCCCTTTTCAAGACAGTTTGACTTATGCTCTTTTTCAGTTCTGCTCTCTGCTTGCCAAAGCTTTCCAACTTACCTGAATACTGATGTACAAGAAGGCAATCTTGTACCATTTCACCAGATAAAAAAAGCTGCAGGAAAGGCATGTGGTTTTTCACAGCCACAGGACATATGTGTACATATGTGCAGTTATATATAATGGGTATGCCTTCAGGCTAGACATGGCAACTGATGGGCAGCAACCACATCGCCAGCCTGGCGCGTTGCAAATGTACCTTCAGTCAAATCTTCTTTGAGCTTGGATTTCTAAGACATACAGAACTGGCTGCAGTGCAATAACCTGGTACCATTCTCTTCAGAGATAGTCGAAAGCCAGAGACATATCACAGAGCTGTGATGGGAATGTGTTCCAGTCAATCTCTGTGTCAGGGAATTAGGAGGTGAGGTGTAAAGAGTGAGCATCACAGTCACAGCATGAGAACTTCACAGGTTTTTCTTCTGGAAAGAGAAAAGATTAATGGTTATGAGCACCTTTCCTTTCTGGAGGCAAGTCTGAGCAATAAAGCCTGTTCTCATATGTCTAACTCCAATCTCACACTAGAGAGGAGACCATAACTAATATTTTCAGTGAGGCTATGAAGACTCTGCCTGCTATAGGCAGTCTGCCTCTAAAAAGCATGATAGAGTAGGCAGGAGGAAAGATTGGCTCTATTACAGGTTCCACTTCTAACACAGAGCGCATTTAACTAGTTTATAATAGTATTACATCAAATTGTCCCATAACAAGTTGGCAATGGGTATTTTATTGCAAAAGTGGGTTTAGAGAAGGCAGCTACAAGTAAAAAATATTCATCTGCTTCTTCTCATTATTCATAAGGTGATTTACATTCTCTGGCCATGTGCATTCTTAATAAAAGTAATATTAGGAGTCATAGGAATGACCTGGTTTTAATAAATTGTGCAATATTTAGAATTTCAAATAAAATTAATAACAGTTGCGTTCAGCCAAAAAAAAAAAAAAAGGACGTGTTCTATTTCCCATGTAAACTAATAAACTGTGTTGTCATATCAAGGACCTAAAATACTCCATCTTGATAGCAACCCTCACAACCTTAATTTATTAATTATACTATATTATACCTGCTAATTCCTCTATTTTAATAATGATTTTTATGGATTTGCTACATAATGATTCACCATAATCTTTTATTCATTTACCATGACCAAAATTTCTTACAAGCATAAAGCAATTATTTCACTTCCACAGCATCTAACCTAAGGATCTCAAAAAGTTTAAAATTGTCGGCTAATTAATTCTAACAACATTGCCGTAATTTGACAAAGGTTATACAAGTTTCACTTCAGCCACCAGCAAAATACCTTATCCTCTAATGTGAAATGCAATAGCTGACTGAAAGGTCTTGATAGAATAATATTTTGGATCTTTTTCTACCATGTGCTCCACAGTTTGTATTATCTAGTTGCCGATTATATGGGCTCTTACAAAGTCAGATATTAAATGACTTCAGAGAACACATACATTTATGTAGAAGGGGTCAAGAAACACATATGGTTCTTTGCAGAAGGCATATATTTAAAAACCTAAAAATTTGGAATTCATATAGACTATGCCTGCTTGGCCAGATGTCCTTTTCATGTTAGCAAAATGATTTGGCCATAGCTTTTGTTACCATTACATTCTGGGACCCCTTAGTGCAATTATCGCACTAGTAATTTAACTGTTACACCATCGACTTGCAAATGCTGGCTTAAATTGCTAGCACATGGCAGTATCTGTATGTTTATAAAAGACATGATAAGTCACATCCTTCTGGCAAGCACTTCAAACAACAGGTTCGCTAAGCATACATTTGGCACAGCTAATTATAGTCAACTACGCAAAATACAGGAGTGCAACAGATGACATTCTTGAAAAATCCTGATCTGCACTGGGTGAAAACCCCAACACACCTCAAGAAATATGGTCAAAAAGCCATCCTGTTTCTGTAAAAAAAATAAAATTGAAGCACTATGGAAAGAACTGCCTGCCAAACTATTAGCACGGTATCAAAAATATGATGTTTCTCATGAGTCTAGAATCACAGTTTATAATTCTCAGTCATACTGCAGACACTTTGCAGCACCACTGTAGCTACAAAGCAGGCACTAGCCAGTTTAAATTACTGGCTCTCCTGAAGGCCTCAAATCTAGTTTACAATTACCTTCAATTTTGTTCCATGCCTAGATTGGGCACAAACCTGAAACATCTAATCTTTTCTTATAAAGAGGTGAAAAACCCAAAGTCCACATTATACATTTGGTACAAACTGAACCCTTTGGCTAAACTATATGCTATGCTTCCTGAAGAGCACAGAATGCTTTCTTGAGAGGCAAAGCACACGGGAAAAATGTGTGTGACACCTTTGCTCATGCTGCATTTTGAACTACTGTAATATGAAACAGCCTCTCAGAGGTGTTGACGAACCACACAATACATTGACGCCACACAGGCAACTCATTCTGTCTTCAGGCTCTTTCTTTTCTTGATTCTCCAATTTGGAAGTGCATGGAAAAACTGCATAGAATAGATGGCACACATTTTTATGGCTTACCACGTTCAATTTATATACTGTACTTACTATGGCTTTTCAGGTTTTGAGAACTGTGTGCCATTTAGACCTCATACTATTTAGGAATGCCAGACCACGGCTCCCTAGAAAGACAGCTGAGAGGTCACTGAAGCTTAATCAGTTCCATACTCACAGCACAGTTCGCTCCCTGAAAGAAGGACTCTCCCCTGTACCCTTTCAGCTGCAAAGCCACACAACACTGAGATCAGAAGAACGACCTCTCTAGTTCACATGTCTGACTCAGCTCCTGGGACAGTTTTCCAAAGCGCTGTCAGTGTGTGAGCCATGTACTAAGATCCTGAAAAACAGTGTGCAGGGTGACCATGAATCATCGTGGCAGGACTAAGCAAAAGATAAACAGTGTGAAGCAGGTGTGAGCAGAAGAAAGATGGAATGGGGGAAAAAGTAAGCGTACATGTATATAGGTGAAAAGGTTATTGCTGCATTTGCTTCCCCCTGTCCTTTCTCCTAAACAATATTTTTGGCAGCTTTTTTTCTCTTTTTATGCTACTTATGCCTCCTAAAACACTTCAATGCAAATCTTGACACTCAAAAAAAAAAAAGGCAGAAAATCTGCAAAAGGACAACCTCTGCCTCTTTTCAGAAGGGAGCAGGAAATACTTTCTCCTTCCAACCTCCAAACAGGAAGGGAAACATAGCAGTGAAAATTTTTTTTTTGAAACTTCTTCAATCATTTTTTTCTAACATGCTGAAAATGTGTCTCCTGCTTTCATCTTCCCTGTCTCTACTCCTTCTCAATGTTTGCTTTGTTCTCATGATAAAATGGTGTATATCATTAACAGTCTTTAAAGGACTTACTATTGTTTTGATTTTTTTTCCTCTTACAGAGTTGTAATTGGTACCTGCAGCTGCTTACAAAGTATTTCAAACAACCTAAAACAAGTGGTCTGAATGATTCAAGATTATTAGTAAGGGCACACGCAGCCTTTCAACTCCGTAAGACAAATTAAAATGCATCCTAAGATGATAGTGATGAAAGCCATATGCAATTATGTCCTAAAGTTTTATATGAAACAAATGTGGTCTGCTCAGAGATCTATCCTGTATCAAGAAACCCCGCTACATATGGCACTGGTTAACAGGAGTTGGCAGTCTCCAAAGGATGGTTGCAGAACCAGTGCTTTATGAAAATTAATTCCTCTTTTAGCCCTAGAAGAGGTGCTTTAGCTCAGAATTTACACACTGCATAAAGGGTAAGGATGTGGACCAATTCCACGACCACTTAACTCGTCTCTGCTGCTCAGAGATCTCTGTGAAGTTTAACAGTAGAAATATTCATAGTACCAGATGGTCTGGAATTTAACTACACAGAGGATGGAGTGGGAGGGAAAGGAATAACCTTTACCTTTACTGAAATAATCAAACTATATAACACAGTTTAGTCAGAGTACTCTTTTTTTCTTTTTCTTTTTTTCTAATTGTGCTTCTTCCTTTTTACAAAAGGCACTGCCAGAAGGCAGCCCTGATAGCTCACTCCAGGAAAACAAAGGTGCCAAGACACAGGGAGAAAATGGACCTGCCCTTGGACTAAGACAGTAAGGGGGAAGATACAAATACAAGTTGAGTATGCACAACCCATCTGACCACAGTTCCCTCACAATCATCCTTCCTGACAAAACTGAAGAAGAGAGTGCACAGAGACTACCTCAGTTGCCAGCTAGTAATTGCTACCAGCTCTCATACTATTGTTGTGATGTATGAGATCCTCCACAGCTGATGTCCCCAGATCAAGGATATTGGTCTCTGAAGAATACCATGAGGAAATGAGCACTCCATGTAGCCATACGTTTTACACATCTTCCAACTGGTTCTGGGCATATGTCTTGCTTCCACCAGAGACCCTTTAATTAGTTGAAAGATTGAAAATCAAGTATTAAAGAGTGGCTGGAGTGCCTTACATCAACCACTGTAAAGATAAAAACAAAAAATCTGTTAATATTTTAGACAACTTCAGTCCTAATTTCTTAATTAATATGTTTCTGGAACCCAAAATTAAATTCATAAAAGCAACATCATTGAAAAAACAAAACCAAATAACACATAGTTGGACACAAAGCAGGAATGAGGATCAAACCCAAGAGATCAGAATAACTACACTCAATAATTCAAATTAGTAATTATAAAAAAATCAGTAATTAAAAAATAGAATACTTTATGGTCCATAAGCCTATACATCAGCTGCTATTGCACTTACATTTTTTATTCTATCAATGTTCCCTGCAGATATGCAACACCTGAGATCCAACTAACAGGTAAAAGGGAGGTTCTTATGGAAGATTTACAGGTAAGCTCCAGGGATTAGTTGTATTTCATGTAAGTACCTACAAAGTTCAGAGCACAAAAGGCACTAATACTTAAAACTATAGTAGTAAATTAGATTCTTCTTTCCCTCTAGTGCTCTTAAAAACAGTTTTAAGCATATTTTAGGTTTACAAAAACAGTGATAATTTGTTTTTCAGAAGACTTGGGTAAAGAAAGCTATCATTAAATCCACGCAGAGCACAGACACCTGCAGACTCAAACACTCAGAGAAATGGTCGGGGAACCTTTGAATGCTTTCTGAAATACTAAACATAGAAGGTTCCTCAGACATGTTTTTCTGGGCTCTGGCGCAAGTAGCATTTTACTCGGGTTCTTCTTATTCCCATGCATTGTGCACCCCCTAGTGGAAAAAAGAAAAACAAACCAAATCACTCATATTTTTCAATATTGAGACTTTTGGCTTTACTATCAACGGATGACAGACCTTTTATTAAAAGCAATTTTCCCTGTTTTCTCAGGGATTTCAGCTATTTCTTATTTCATGCCACACAACAGCCCAACACATTTATACAAGTTTTAAATAGATTGTCGCAATGTTACAGTGCAGGTAGTATGTGGGTCATGAGAATTCTGCTGTAATCAAGGTCAGTTATGCCATCTCTAGATTAAAAAGACACTTAATTGCCCATAATCAATAAACATCTCTCTTAGATGCCTGGAATCTCAAATCCCTGTCCACCTTCTGCAATCATACTGCAATATCCTTTAGCCTATCACGTTTTTAATGTAGCTTGCACAATGCTGAACAGGATTTTGTCTGGATTTCCGGATGCAGCTAGAACACAAACTAATGATAACCAGAAAGTCCAGAAGTTACAAAAAAGAAGTAAAAAAGAATCTAAACTCATCAGCCAAGCAAGGACTACTCCTAACCACACAAATGGAGAAAAAACCAAACAAACTATCAACCAAAAACTCGTCAAACAAACAAACAAACAAGAAAACACAAACAAAAACCCCAAACAAAAATAAAACCAAACTATTATTATACCTTAACAAGGATTTCTAGGCAAATTCAAGATTCTGGATGAGATAGAAGCAATGAAAGCAAAATTCAAATTACTTATCCTAAATAGATGAAAGTATTCAGAGCAAATACATCCTCACTCTTAGCCACAGCAACTGGTAGATGTCTTACAGAAAGTTAAGGGATATCTATGTTGGATATACATGGAAAAGCTTGCAGTTGCTTTGCATTGTGCCTCTGTCAGGGAGATATTCTCTGAGATGGCAGAATTCTTGTAATTTCTATAAACCATCACACTAAAACAAAGAGAAGTTAATATCTGATTAACTTCCACTAAAGACTGTAAGTAGTCATGTTATTATATTAACAGGACATAAAGACCTAGTTTTATAGGTCTATGTATTTAAAATGAGTAGACAGATAGATGCACACCTGGCACCTTTCTAGTAAAAAAAAAATATTTTGCTGCCTTTGACAAAACAAGGGTGTCTTCTTTATGCTATTACCAGGTTTTCAGGCAATCTGTACCATGAATTGCATGCAGTTATTTTTATGAGTGTATTTCATTTGGCAGCATGCAGCCCTTGAACTGTTTCCAAAAATAGAATTAAATCCATTCTTTATTTTCAATAAATCTGTTTTCCCATAATAATTGATTACAACATTGTCTTTATAATAGTTCAATGAATAACCAGTAAAATTAATGCATACTAACTCAAACATTTTTATAGAATTTACTGAAAGGGGCCTATAAGTCCTTACTAATTACTTTAAGTCCTTTTCTTCTACGTTCTTACTAATTTACTGATGGATCATTGTTAAAAAGAGATGGTACACTGACTACTGTTAAACAAAAATGAACAACAGTTTGGTAACCGGGACAGAATTAATTGGCCCTGTATCATATGGTTCAAAAAATGTTTTAGCAAACATCACATATATTAATACTGTTACAGCTATGATTTCAATATTACAGCATCATGACTTTATGTACCTGAAAATTATCAGTTTCAACTGTACATATTATGGTCCTAAAGATAAGCTGCAGTATCTCTTCCCTTATGGGTGTTACACCATTTCTAAAATTGTACGTATCAGAAAAATTGAGTACATAAGCTCTTAGGCTCATGAGCAAAATTTTTATCCTCTCGTACCTAGCTTTCTAGTTACAATGTCTATTATCCATCTGAAGTGTGCTTTTTGCTGTAAAATAAACACATTTTGTAAACATTTAGCAATGAATGTTTATGATGGGTTTGGGGGGGTTTCTTTGTTGTTGGTTTTTTTTTCCAAATACCTCACCTCCTTTGACACTTGCCTTCTTGCAATCCATGCAAATACCTAATTTAAACATGTCCATGCTTTTTAAGCCTAATCTGAGATTATGTGAATATTCACAGGGTGTATTAACTTGGTTTTATCCCGATAATTTTCCTCTCC
>JAOXXN010000372.1:974091-984507 GCA_026770055.1 Myrmophylax atrothorax
GTGTATTAACTTGGTTTTATCCTGATAATTTTCCTCTCCATCTTTTGGGTCCCATAGTAATAAGGAAGAGCTTTCCATGGCAAGTACTGCTTTGTGTCGGATTTTAATTAAACAAATTCTCTGAACTGACATTTCAAAACCAAACATAATTTGGTACTTGCAAAGAAAGAGGAAGTCACACTCAAGATCAGGTACTGCACAGATTCTGCACACATTTGAGATAGTGACTTTAAAATTCACATGACAAATTAGAACTAATACATGTACCTAAAGCAAATGCATATCATATGTATGTGTATAGAGAGAGAGAAAAACCCCACATATTACTTTGCTCTTTTCCAGTGTATCTTGCTTGCTTTGTAGCATGAGAAAAGTATCAGGTTTTCTGTCCTGTGCATACACAAGTGCTCTTGGTGTCACTACCTTCCAAATACACAAACCCAAATAAATATACACTACCTAGCCTCTGTATTGCAAACCATATATTTTGCCATAAAACTGAACTAGCACATACAATGAAAAAATTATTTGTTTAAACACAAAATCCTTTTCTCTGGGACAGCATTTTTGTTTGCTTTAAGCTCTTCAGAAATCTGAGTGATCCACTGGCTTGTACTCTCTCATGTCTCATGAGAACCCTCTAGTGACCAAGGCTCTCAGTTCATGCTGCTAGTTTTCAATGGTGAACAATTATTGTGTTTGTAACATCCCCTCCCTCGTCTTCACTCAGACAAAATCACATGATTAACCCATATTTTTTCCCCCACTGATTCGCATATACCATTTCTTACTGTGATTCCTCTGACATAAATAGGTACTAACGTTCAAATTTTTCATAGATCCCAAACACCACTTCAAATGCATATTGGAACACGAGTAGCATAGTGCTATCACACTGTCCTGTTGTTAGGCTACACTGCCAGTTGTACACAAGCTAGTCCAGGCATCAGCAGTCTAACTGGAGCCATGCTCATAAACAGCCAGTTTAATCTAGCTCTCAAGTGGGTTTCACTGCTGCAAGTAAGAGTTTACTAAAGAGACAGCAATTTTAAAAGCTCAGGAATACCTAGCAGGCAGTATAGGCACACTCTGCCTGGTCAAAAACACTGCTAAAGAAATAGGTTAAAGCAACTTAGTATTTCTGTGAAAACTTTGAAACTCCTTAAAGCCAAAATCAATTCTTTTTTTTCAGTTTTAAAGCAACTGAAATAGCCTAAATCAAAACAGAGCATACCCTGCTTTCTCACTTGCTATATTCCATGGAAGAGGATCTCATTATCTCTTTTTTTAAAAAATTAGCATATTTGTATATTTTTAACTTGTATTTCTGCCTTTTAAACTCAGTTTGAACTCACTGAAGCAGACAACAAATGTAGATTTAATTATATACAAAAGATGCTTTAACTGCAATGCAAATTCAATTCCAAAAATCAGAAAAAGCAGCCCTGCTTGAAATGTGCACAAATCAATTAATTACACTGATTTGAAAAGAAGTGTGCTTTAATACATAGATTACTCAAGGCCAGAATTGATAAAGTACTGAATTTCTATGGGTAAAGTTTTACTGAAAAGTTGACCATCTGTAAGACTCTTCACAAACTCCTTTTTAACTCTTCTCTAAATGATGGAACCATTAGAGTCCCTTAAACTTGTAGTCCTAACCATACTAATCTGTCACCTAGTGAAAACCGACAATTTGGATTCAAAGCAGAATATTAAGGATCAGCTGATACCTCATGAAAACCTTGGAAAACTGCATTTTAGACACGGTGGTTTTGTATTACATCTTTCTTCTGAATTTCTTCAACCTTCTTCATCTTACTAGATAAGGTGTAATTAAAGCAGACTGGTCCACACAGCTGAGGGTGTTGGAGAGTTATTATTAGACACAGCAGAAACAACATGACCTAATTCACTTCTCACAATGACACTACACTCAAAAAAGTTTGTTAACATCTATAGACTCTGCATGGTGCCACAAAATATCCTGTGACTTCTAAAGATAACATTCCAAGCTCCACTTATCTTACCTTGGATTTTTTTTAACAATTGCACTAGTTTTCCCTTTTAAGAAGTGCAGTGGGTACACTTCACCAACATACAGCAGACTTTTCTTTAGAAACCTCACAGCAATGCTTGAGGGGTATCCCAGTGGACAGTCATCACCAGGAGCTGGTCTTGTGCTCTCTGCATGTGGGATCCTGGGACTTTGTATTGCTGGAATGATTTTTGGGCTAAGCAACAGAAGAAACACAAGCACATTACCTCAGCAAAGTCACCTCTCCATCAGCTCCTTGCAAGATGCTAACCACTGGCAGGAGTTTAAGCTGTCATAAGTGTCAGTAAATTGTACTAAGGGTCAATTAAGTAAAAAATTAATAAGTTTAGCAATTGGTTCTGTAATGAAAAGTATAAATGTAATTTAGCACAACAATATGAGAGGATGCCAAAATACAGTCTTTAAGATAAGCTGTTTCAATACTGTTTTATAAATGCTCTCTGAGACATCAACAGACTCATGATCTTTGACAAAGAGCATCGCATTAGCAAAGATTTAACAAATCTGTAAAAATGGCATCAGAATTACTATGGATTGTGATGCGTCTGAAATTTTATAACCATACTTATCAATTTTTACTTCTGTTAATTTACTGTTTTTCTTCTTATATAAACTTTTTACAATCATTTGCAGTTCTATCTAGAAGGAAGCACAGAATAAGCTTTTTATTTTATACAAGACACAACCCTCCTTATGAAAATAACTCCACAAAACCTTCTGTTTCACATCTTCAGCAGGTAAAATCTCTTGAAACAAGAGGTTTGTTTCCAGTTGGTCAATATCTCATTATTATTCACCCAAAAATCCTAAGCCATCGCTGATTTGGTTGTATTTAACTTATCTTTTGCGAAGAGCTGAAACTATACAAACACACATCAGAACCGCTGCTCTTGCTAGCACCGCCACCTGCTGTTCATGTTAATTTTTTTTCCTGCTCAATAGTTTTAAAATACCAGCTTTTTTCAGCCAATTTCATATAATCTATAAGAAAGATATATAATCAACACTGACTTTTTTAACTATTTTAAACACCACTCGCTGTTTCAGTTTCTGTTGGCAGCAGATCCATAAGTGCATTTTTAAGCCAACAAACCTAGCACAGAAATTCACGACACCTAAAAGAAATAGGTTCTACTATTTTTAGAAAGTAGACCTAGTAAAGTGTTGTGGGATATTATTGTTTAAGTAAGGTCTACAGCTTTACAGTATCAATAGAATGCTATGAATTTAATCTGAGGGACCATTTTTGTTCAATGAGTCAGAGATTATTACTTTGCAACTGTCTTTGGAACTAACCCAGGTTTCCATACAGACAAAAATGCAGACAAATTGAAAAACAATTTTATTTCTGAAATTCAAACTTGCTACATGTATGTATTTTAGTTTTGTTAGTTTATATATATATATGTGTGTGTGTGTGTATATTTGTGTGTGGCTTTTAAAATTTATTTAATTATATGCTTGTATGCCTAAACACGTAACTTAGTCCAACATCTACTTCTAAATTTCAGGGTAGTAGGTAAGCCATGCTATCCTGATGCTTAGCTATAACGCTGCTCAGAATATTGAGTTGGAAAGAAAATCTTCCTTTCCAGTGCCTTGAAGTCCTGAAGACTTAATTCCGGGAAAATGCATCACTGAAATTGCTGAAATGAAAAACATGGACTGTAGGATAAAAAGCACTGACAAACTTTTGGGGCAGATTTCAGGAATCAAACTGAGGACTTGTTTCTGCTCTGTTGGATTTCCATGGCAAGGTTTTTTGGTAGCAGGGGGACTACAAGTATGGCTTCTGTGAGAAGCTGCCCCAATGTCCAACAGAGCCAGTGCCAGCTGGATAAAAGACGGACCCACCATGGGCCAAGGCCGAGCCCATCAGTGACAGTGGTGGCACCTCCGGGATAACAGATTTAAGGAAGTGATAAAGATACTGCATAAGAGCAACTGCAGGCAGAGGGAGGAGCGACAGTATGTGAGAGAAGAAGATCTGAAGAACACCAAGGTCAGTGAAGGAGGAGGGCAAGGATGTGCTCCAGGTTTCAAAGCAGAGATTCCCCTGCAGCTCCTGGTGCAGCCCATGGTGAGGCAGCTGTGTCCCTGCAGCTGAGTTTGGTCCATGTGGAGCACAGATTCACCTGCAGCCCATGGAGGACACCATGTGAGCAGGATTCATGAAGGAGGCTGCGACAGGACCTGTGGCCCCATGGAGAGAGGAGCCCACACTGGAACAGGTTTGTGGGCAGCACTTGTGATGACCTGGGGCACCCAGGTTGGAGCAGTGTGCATTCCTGAAGGATTGCACCCTACAAAAGGGGCCCAGGCTGGAGCAGTTAGTGAAGAACTGCAGTCCATGGGAAGGACCCATATTGGAGAAGTATCAGGAGGACTGTCTCCCATGGGAGACACCCAAAACTGAAGCACGGGAAAGAGTCCCTCCCCTGAGGAAGATGCAGCAGCAGAGACCATAAGCTCCATTCCTGTCCCACTGCACAGTTGGAAAGAGGAGACAGAGAATCAGGAACAAAATTAAACCTGGGAAAAAGGCAGGGGAGTTATTTTTAAGATTTGGGTTTACTTCCCTTTATCTCACTCTGATTGGTAATGAATTAAATTAATTTCCTCAAGTCAAGTCTGTTTTATCCATTAATGGTGAGTAATCTGTCCCTGTCTTTATCTCAGCCCATAAGCTTTTCATTATATTTTCTCTCCCCTGTCCAGCTGAGGAAGGGAGTTACAGAGTGACTTTGGTGGGCTTCTGGTGTACAGAAGAGGTCAACACGCAACACACTTTTTAGGGGAGTTCTACCTTCTAGTCACTATATGGTAAGAATTCTTTAGCTGTACTATTGCCCCTGTACTGATGGAAAAGTGTGGATACACAGCCCAGGGACTGAGCTGACAGAACAAGGACATTGGCAATGTTAAGACAGTATGGTAATATAAACTACATCTATTAAGAACAGACTAGAATAAGCAGTCAGACAGTGATGGCAACACCTAAGTTCAGCACAGGAAGAATCAAAAGAGAATACTAGGTGGCAGGTCCACAGCAGAAACAACACCACAAGAAAAAAGAGGCGTTTTCCCCTTTAATTGTAATTAAACTGTAGAGGTCCTTGCTAGAGAGTGCTGCAGATTCTAGAAGTTAATGGTTTGGAAAAGAATACCCTCTTGTTAGAAAAAGTCATTGACTGTTAATAGCTATATCAATTCCACCATTAACATATTCTACAACTTATTGAAATCAGGTCTGAGGAAGAGTTCTTGCATTCTTTAACACCATGAGATGTGTTTTTAATCACTGCCAAAGAAGTGCTAGACATCTTGGACTAAAAAAAATGAGCAAGCACAAGCCTGAAAACAAGCCAAACTATCCGAGAAAAATAAAAAAAAATAGGAAATGACAACTGGACATCAACAGGCAGGATGTAGTAACTTGGGTAACTGCATTGAAGACTTACCTGCGATTGGGGGGGACTAAATTATGGAAGAAGTTGGGTAAGACCAAGAATAATGAGAAAGAGGAAAGCAGTATCATGAGCACAAAATCGTGGTAGGAATCAAGACTGCAAACATAAGAAGACAGGAGATAGGCAAAGAGTTTAAGCTGGTGGATACAAAATGTTCCATGAGGGCTACAGGAAGAGCATGTGAAAATCAACATCAGCATTTTCAAGAGTATTTGGTCAACGACTTTTTTCAGTACAGCAAATCAGAAAAGGGGGAAGCAATACACAAGGACATGTAGGGACACAAACCTGACCACCAAATGATATGGGAGGTGGTGATGAGAACCAAATTTGGTCAGCCACACTAATTGACATGGGCATGTGAGGGTACAAGAATGTTTATCCCAGACAGGTTATCTTGATTTGGAACTTGACTGGCAAACCAATGGATCAGTGGTAAGCCAGGAAGTAAAACATACCGAGATACACACATGACAAAGCAAACAGCTAGACAATAAGAAACAAACCTTGCCAGTCACAATAGCTGCTGGGCTATCAAGCAACTACAGCCACCACTTTGAGGTAAACCCACCTGGAATTTGCAGCTGGTCAGTCTGCAAACACAGGGGCCCTGAACTGTGCAGGGTGAGAGAATCAGTAGCAGTGCAAAGAGATGAGCAGGGGAAGGTAGAGCATAGAGGAACAGAAACAAGACAGACAGGAAGGGTACAAAGTGATCAGTTGCCTTTAAACTACGGCCAGTGAGTACACTCATCTGGCAGAGCCCTGCTCCTGATGATCACTGTCTGTCTCATCTTCTTAGATCTTATTAAATCTTCTCTTACCCACCTCTCTGCATAATCTCACTGTCCTGTGCATGCTGTAAAGACTCAGTGCCAGCTGCTGGGGGGGGGACCTTCATGTGTTTGTGCCTCAATGGAATGTGGTTCCAGCCACTGGAGTCAGACAAGGATGCGGGTTCCCCTGGACTATGGTGTCAGAGACAGAGACTGGAGTGACTGGGGGGACCCCAGCATAAGTTACTGGAGCAAGGAAGGGGCTCCTCCAATCACAGTGCTTATTCCCAAAACCAGCTGCTGGGTGGCACAAGCATGAATGAGGGAGTCAGGGGCTCAGGACTGGTGGCTTTAGCAGGAACATCTGGAGAGTGTCCAGTGAGTGCTGCACTGGAGACCTTCTGCCTTGCCAACTCAGGAGGAGGAGGGGGCTGGGCTGTCATCCCCTGGGGTTGGGAGTCCTCCATGGGCGGCTGCTGGAGGCACTGGCAACACCTCCTCGGTGCCAGTAGGAGTGTCTGGCTGTGTTGGTGACCTCTGTGTGTGTGTGTCACAGGGACACATGCTCAGTTTCACCTCTGGTTAAGTACGAAAGTGAAAAAATATCATGCTCATCCCTCAGCCTAAACAGAGATCCCAGGTCCCCAGCCTGGGCAGCTGCACGTCCTACATCACTCAACAGCTGTAACAGACAGCTCTTCCAAAACTGAATTAAACTACTTCTCTGTTTGCAGGGAGCACTCAGTGACAACACCCCGTTCCTTTTCTTTCTGATGGCATCACATTCAAGGATCACCTTCACCTACATCACTAGTAGAGTTAGCAAAAGTCTTTCTGGTGGATCTTACAATGCCAGTTCTGCTGATGCAAACTGCTTCTTTTCTATTCCTCCAAGAAAGATTAAGCTGAACTTCAAAAGTTTCACATGTAGATAAAAAACCCAAATGGAAAGAAACTAAAACTTTGCAATCAGATTTTGAATATTGTAAAGTAAAACACTAAAATTAGAACGTGTCATATTTCATGCCACTTTAACTCATACAGATGATAACAGGACTCCCGTGACATGATTACATATTGTTTGTTACAGTGCATGTAGATCCTCTGTGTTCTGGGAACAAAACGAGGTCTTAAGATAATTTGCATGTTTCCTGCCTCACTTATTATGGAGATAGATAGTGAATATCAAAGCAAAGAATTAACCCTGAGAAGGAGGATTTTTACGAAACCTGCTTTGGAGATTTCAATTTTTATCCCAGTACTAGCTCCACCATTTCCCATGGATATGTAGAAAGTCTCTTTTTTTTCCAAAATAAGTAAAAGTAGTTTCCTAGTTAAATTCCCCTTTAATTTAAGAGAAGTCATCCTTTGAATTCAAAACAAGCTCCATGAAGGTAATTATAATTAAAAAAAAAAGAAGAAGAAAAAGAAAATATCATTAGCAGGTATCAATTTCTGTTCACAAAAAACGCCAAAACACTATTAGATGTTTTTAATACTAACTCTAGGCCTCGGCTAGCAGTCTACTGAATGGGGAGAGTAACTGCTATTTCTACTCAAATTTGCTGCAAATATGATTCCCCTGATCATGAGAAAGTATTTGTAAGCCAGACACTGGCAGATTATTAAAACCACTTTTATTAATTGACCCTTATTAAGCAATTCAAACACCAACGCAGCCATCACCCGAGAAACTTGAGAAACTAAATTAACCTGTCTAGAACTCAGGGAGCCATGCTGTCACATTCATAAACAATCAGTTAAATACATGTGCTTAATAAACTGAACCAAATTAGAAGGAGAAAACTGAAAATACAAGAATAATTTGCAGAAAACTAGAAAATCTCCATCAACCACAAAGCACATATAATAATGTCACCCCTACCCAACCCCTCATCCACACTCTAGAGATGTTACTTCTTTTCTATATACACTTAACACAGTTTATCAGGTTCTGAGGACTCCCGCAGATTACTACATTGTAAATGTTGGCTCTTCAGGTTACACTTCAAGCTAGATCCTTGAACAGTTAAATTTTTCTTGCCTTTATCCTTCTCCATTGAATCCAGACTAAGCAAGGTGAAGGAGAGGAAGACGGGGCAGTGATCAGGCATTCAATCTCACAGAGGAAGCAGCTGGGGTCTTTTAGAGCAGTGATCCCTTCTGAAAAGCCACTTGCTGAATAGCTAACACCTCCCCAGCTGACAGTCCTGATGATTGTGCTTCTGCCTTCCAGTTTTCCACACTGTGCATGCGGTCCCTGCAAATTTAACTCATGCACATTTATTAAGTTTCTGCACTCATCACCTCCCACCCTCACATTAATTGTTTGGGGAAAATATGTTTCACTAGCCATCATATCACAAACCATCCACTTTTCAGGAACACATTCTGAGCAGATTGATGATGTTACATTCCTTTTTTTTTCTTCTCAGGCACAGCATATATTGTAGTACATTCCACAGCTGAAAGAAACTTCCTATTTAGCTGACTGAAAGCATTTTGAGTTAAAAGAGCTCTTATCCTCCATATTTTCCAGATTGATAGCTGAGGTCCAGAGTTAGCATTAAAAACATCAAATAGTATTTTGGGGGTTTTAACTGAAATTAACTCATACCTACTATGCATTTTTTTTTTCATAATAAATGCTGATATGCAGTTTTGCCACAGCTCTTTCCTAACAAGAAAGTCAAAACTCCCGCCCAAATGGTTCCTTCTCTTCAGTACCAAGAGATTCGTATTTATAGCATGGATCCTGGATTAGGCCCTTTAGCATTTGTCCAATCTTTTCTCAGGGAGGACTCCTTTGAAATTAATAGCAAAGATGCTTGTAAAAAATACAAGTTAGATTGTCTCAAAGCCCTGGGTGAAAACTCCAAAAGATATTATTATGGAATGCTGCAGTGCCAATTCAAGAAACCTTGTTAGATAATACTTATTTCTGCTTGTCCTATTAACAGCTTTGAATATCTATGGCAAGTCAAAATAATATTTTGAAGCTAAGAGGTGTAAAAAGCTTAATCTATTGTAATGTATTGTACATTAACTATTTGACAACAACTCCTTTCACACATCCAGTGTCTTACATTGTTTCTCTTCCAATGAACAACTTAAAATCAGCTGACTTTTAAATGTCACCCAGCATGTTAACTCTTTGAAAAACAGAGCCTTCATAAAACATGGTGAAATTAAGAGATGAGAATGAAGTACAAACCCAAATAAAGAACAATCAAACCTTCTACATTATTGTTAGTTTTACTGAATCTGAAAAGCGTTAGAATAGATTATTCTTGTGTGTAGTCTAGACCCAACACTAAAATGGGATCCACTCAGATTCTCTAAGGAATCTAAATAAAATAAACATAAAATAATTCAACTTTACATTATTTTTAATAACTCTATTACCCTAAGTATCTGAGAGTTACCGGGATCTTTTTCTTTTACAGATAGCTCCCTCAGCACAGTTTATTAACTCAAATAAAAAGATTTAGAAGGTAGCTCAGACCAGACAGGAGCACTGCTGTCTGACTTTTTGCAGGCACTCCCAACTGTTATTTTGCCCACACACTGCAGTGCTCCCAATGGCACTTAGGTACATTCTTTACAGCACATGCAATTTTTTTCTAAAGGCTGAAGCACAAAATGAATAGGGCATCAGGGCATCCAGATTTTACTCCCTGACTGTTGTCTGCAGTAATCAGCAAGCATTTTCAAAAGACTATCATTAGTCACTATCAATACATAACCACCAGAGACTCTTTCAGGATCAGAGTAAATTAGTGGCACAGCTTCCATTTCCATTCTCACACTGAAAACCTCACTCAGACTCCTGAAGTCTTACAAATACACCTTTACAATCATGTTCCCAATTACTAAAGAGCCAAAAGACTCAGTAAAGTCAAATAAATACTGGTCAGTACAGGCTTTATTTACTACAAAATTCAAGAACCACGGTACAGCCAAGTCAAGCATCATTTTGTCCATCTCAGTGAGCTTTACTTAGATCTTGAATGTATGTATGGCCAAACTTCGCTAACGAAGATTTGGGAAGGACTCTCCCCACGTGGGTGTGCCCTTCCAGCCTGCGCAGTGGATTTTTTAGGTGAGGCTC
>JAOXXN010000372.1:994872-1016413 GCA_026770055.1 Myrmophylax atrothorax
CATTACCCTGAAAGAAATAATATTACAGATGTTATTCACAGTGAAAATAAATGCATTCTAGAGCTTTCATTATATTTATAGTGTGATATAAATATAAATTTATTTATAATGTGACTGTTTACTCAAGATTAGATGTTATTCTGAGCTGACCCAGGCACTGCTGTTTGTAGTAAGAACAACCTGTCACGTAGAGAACTGTCAATGGACATTGGCTTCCATCCAGTGAACTCCTAAGTGCCTCTATTCCCAGCTAAGCTGATTGGACTCATGTTCATCTCACATCCAGCAGTGGACAAAATAGTCCCTAATGCAGGTTCTGACCCTGCAGTCCTGATGCACACAACTAATCCTTACTCAGGGCAAGAGGTCAACTCATGTGACTGGGATTGAAGGTGATGAGATTCCCAAATCTGTCAGCACATCTCAGCTGCAGGACCAACAAAGCAAGAACAGACAAAGACAATGCATGGGTAAAATGAATGAAAAGCAAAGAACTGATGCCTCATCTGAAGTGGTAGACCTTAGAGGAGAAAGGATAAATTAATGTATGGAAATGAAGTATTCTAGACAGCAGAACTTATCTTTTCAATGTTTACTTGCAATTTAATATATCGGTACTTTAATACACTGAAGGTACAATAAAAATCAATAATGTATAAATACTAAAATTAACATCTAAGCTGGTAAACTTAATCACAAATGAACAATGCAGACAATCATAATACCAATTACATAAATTCCTAACAGAAAAAAAAAGCCTAATCATCCTGTTAACCTGTATTTTATGTCTCATCTTGGACAACATAGCAAAATCTGTAATCCTACCTCTATAAAGAAGTCTGACCTATGGCTGTTTCTAGTGCTGGTTTCACATGCAGAGCTAATAATGTCTACCTTCACTATTTCCAGTGTGTCCCATGCCACTAAATGGTATTTGATTAGTAATAGAACTACTGACCATGTCAGATGTAGGATCTCTTCTGCAAAGTCATCTGATGTTTTACCATTGCCAAACATACATTTTAACGATGAGAAGAGACTGAAATTAATATGATTTTCATTATAACTGATAAACAATGCTTTCTATTTCCTTGATATTTCAGTATCTGTTGCAGTGCTTCCAAATTTTAGGTACTTTTTTACTCTCCCATCTGTCTTGAACCATGCTAACCTTATTGCCAAAGCCATTGTAATTCAAATCCATTGCTAACTGATTACAGACTTGCCTATCATTCTTCCCTAAAAATAAGGCCTTAAACACCTCACGTACTAAATATATCCCTGACCTTGTGTTACATTCAACAGTCAGTAAAATTCAGAATTTGTTTAGAGAATAATCTCTGACGCATACAACTGTACAATTAACCATCAAATAAAGAGAGATGAGTAAAACAGGCAGTTATTGCTGATCTGCAAATAGTTTCCAACAGCATTTTAAGAGTTACAATTAGAAATCACATTTCCTATATGAGATTAACCATTTCATGACCACAGGATAGGGGAAAAACCATTAAATTGGAATTCATGGGGAACAACAAAAAGTAGTATAACAAATGAAAGCAGTTTGGAAATACAACCATCAAGGTCAAGATGAGGACAAAGAAAGGCAAGGGGAAGGAACTGAGTGTGTAGCACCTTCCTTAAATTTAATTGAGGGAATTCCTAGAAGTAAAAATATTTTCTCAGTTACAACTTAATGAGATATAACTGAATCCTCAATTATCACAATCACATTATGGTTCTCTGTTAGACTGTTGTTCCTAATGTCATAAATACATGCATCAATCTGTAGACCTTACATATGGCTTCTCTAAATATGAGGATGATCCTGTTGGCATACTTTCATATGTAAGTCTTCAAGAGACTATTGATTTTTATCTAGAACTGATGGGCACTGCCTCATATCCAAAACTACAGATAAGTATCAGTTCTTGCTCTTGCCTCTGTGTCATTAAAGCCTTGTATTTGACTATAAGCTCATTCTTCCTGCTGAGAACAGAGCTCAGTTGGCAGGTTTGGCTGTCTGTGAAGCTTTGACTGAAGACTCCTGGAAAAAGTAGAGATACAGCTTCATCCTGAAAACAGACAATGTAAACAATTCAAAGAGTCTGCTGTGTAGTAAGTACAAGACTTCCTCAGTCTCCCTGGAGTGTCTTCTAAAAAGACACAGGAGCATGCCTGCATTTTTCAGCCAGATAATTGATAAGAGCACTGGCATATTCAGTCATTTGGCCTCACACAAAATTTAAACTTTTCAGAAGTAAAAGTTCAATGACTGTGTCTTGAAAGAATTACTTCCCAGTTGTTGGGTTAGTTATGTATCACTGCATACAGTGACACGTAACATGAGTCTTAAAATGTCAATATGGTTGTTTAAAATGCTTTATCCTAATACTCATAGCAAAATTCAGACATCCTCATTATACTAGGTAAGTTTGGAACCTGAAAAATTCACACAAGCTTTTTCCACAATAATGTGTTTCATGTTCTGAGAAACATCTAATATTAGATTATTACTAATTGTTACTAATAACACCTGCAATCAGTTGATTTTTCCCAGTATAACTACTGATTTTCAAGACCATGTCAATGATGTATTAGCAGTTCAAATACTTCTTATTTCAAAGACTGTGAATTATCTTTTCCAAGTTCACTTTGCATAGAATACAATATATTTGTATTACATAAACAGAAGCAAATTCTAACACATTGACTTATTTTGAAAAGTGGACCATTTTCATATGTCAATACTGTTAAAAAAAAAATAAAGCCCTACAGTTTTCAACTTTGGTCAATTTTCCAAGGAATCAACAATCTCCAAAGTAATATAAATAAATACACAAATATTTTAACAGACTAATTTTTATCTTCTTGAATTTCAGAAAAGAATATTTAAGGATTAATTGTTGGAGGTGTTGCACTGCCATTTAGAGTGGAGTAGGTTTGTAGTGCTAAGGCAGCATTAACAGTTCATCTTACATGTAACGAGAGTCCATATGAGGAAAAAAAAAATCTAAAACAGTTTTTTTCTTTCCAAAAATAATTCCAAGGGACAACCCAAACTTTGAGGCTTAGGTTGGCCTTGGCTTGCTCTGCATGCAGCTCAATTATGCACTTAGTCCTAGGTCAGGCCTTTTATTCACTTATATTAAGTCTGACATTTTCCCAAGAGAAGAAAACAATTATTATCGAGTATTTCATTATATATATAAATAAGATTGAATTTTAAATGAATGCTTAAAACAAAGTATTAATCTCTGAAAATCAGCATCAAATTAAATCATAGACTGTAAAAGGTCAGTCATTGTTTAAACTTTCCACAGACTGAAAGAGTATTCATTCAGGCCCCAGAGCTGTAACCATTAGATTTTGATTTTAACCTATTATTTAGAAATCTTCAAAATTTGTTCCAAAATAACCAAAAGAAGAAATAGACGCATTAGTATCTGCTCTGAACTTTCCTATTTTTTATTATAACCAGATTTAACATAGAAAACAAGTCAAGTTAGAAAGCCTGAGAGAGTTGAAAAGCAAAATTGTTCCAGAGAAGCTTTCTCTTTATCCACTGTTTTCCCTCCCACACAGAAAAGTGGAACACAGATGCCCTCCATTCTTGGAAATGAGTAGAAAAAGAAGAAAAAGCTGCAAGGGCAGAAAGAGCTTTGATTCCAGAGAATGTAAGTTTACACAAATGTTTAATTTGAGGTAAAATCATCAGAATAGTTTGTGACTATTCTCTATTTACTCATCAAGACAGAAATTCATGTTTGTGCCCAAAGCTGTTTGTCCGGTTGGAAATATTTACACTTAAGTGTGGGTGCATACAGGTAATGTCTTGGTGAGGCTTATTGTTTTGTTTTAGTTAAGCTGCTATCCTAGTTATTTGTGGCAAAGGCTTTCTAAATATATTGTTGCTGTTTAATTGCCTCAAAATTGCATCATTCTTGGTGTAAATTTCTCAGTGTTGTCTTAGTTTAATAGATTATGCTAATCATATTTAGGTGGATGTCACTGGGAACTGTTAGTCTGTAATGCACATGACCTATTCTAAGAAAAGCCCAAGCAAGACAGAATTTTATGTCACTGTATGAATGCCATGAAATCTTGCCTAGACAGCCAGGGAACATTATTTTTTTCTGCTTCCAACAAGGAGCTGTGGCTCACACCTCCTGGCAATGTGCCATTGATCTGCTGTGTGATTGTGATAATATTAATTAATCCCTTTGTTTGCTCATCTGTAGAAGGATTATAAAAGCCATCTTCCATAGAATTTACCCCAAACTGCAAGCAGGCAGTGGGATATTGATTCTCCCAGTGTGCTCACAGGAACAAAGTAAATAATGGAAGGAGTAATAAAATTTAAAAGTGTAGCTCTTACTATATGCAAATAGAATACATTATTCACTTACAACTGTAAAACTTTATTTAAAAAAAACTCCTAATTTATTGGTTTTCTCAAATCAGAGTTAATTAACGTGGCCCATCTGTTTATCTGATTTCACATTACTTATCAGATAATTAAGACAAAATAAGTTAATATTGAAATTAAAAAATAGTATTGTGAAAAACACACTGCACCTTAGAGATAAAATAGGCTTTTGCTATGAAAAGTGTCTCAAATATAATCACACTTTTATGATCCTGCTTACCAAATCATGGGAAAAATGTTTTTTCTTTTGTTTTTTTCTTTTTTTTTTTGCCTTAAATTAGATGAACAGTTCCCACCCATTTGTAAATGCCAGCAAAGTGTAGGAAGCCTTGAAAATAAAGCAGATGAGGCTCTGGCTCACTTCACAGAGCCACTGGATGCAAAGGGTACTGAAGACGATGGAAAAGATCATGCAAACAAGAATCAGAGTAGCTCAGATGCTTCTGAAGATAGAGACATTGATAACATATCAGACAGTGAAAAAGACGGAAAGAAGGAAAAGAATTGCCCTCCTAAAATATTTTCTCCTCAGCAAGATGAAATCCTAGCTACAGTAACTTTTGGTGAATCAGAGGGCTCATCCAAAGGAAAAATTACACTGTGGGGCAAGCCAGACTCTTCAGAGCCCATTACCTTGACCACTGGAAAAATTTCTGCGGAAGTAAAATATGGATCTTTTAATGTGAAAGTAGAAATAAAGAATGTTTCTTTGTTTGATTCTGGAAAAAACATTGTACCTGAAAAAAGGAAAAATTCAAAGAACAAGAAACGTTGTCATGACAGACAATACCAGAAATGTCAGTGCTCAAAATGTTCAAAGTACCAGTGTCCTACAGCTGACTATTCAGCAGAACACACTGGGAAATATAGGGGATCCTCTAAACATAAAATTCAAACTGCCATCAACAAAAGTGCCTCCCTGGAAATGAACATTGAAACAAAAGAAATTCAAGTGGAATTCACCAGCAGAAAGAAAAATCTAAAGGTTAACATCAAAGCTGGTGATCAGGCAAAGGGCAAAGCATCCAACAGGGAACGTGAAGATACCTATTGGAGTGAAACAGATTATTCTGTAACAGAGGCCCCGTGTAACACAGATTGCGAGTCAACTTTTAGCTTTCATGAAAAATCAGACTGTACACTCCCAGATGGATGCACACTTCTCCCTCCACCTAAAGAATTTGCTGATTGTGACAAAGTGCATCTGGACACAATTGCAGAGGGAGTATCTTTGTACCCTGTTAATAGCAGAAAGGAATCCGACGGCCTCACTACAGCCTTGAGTATCTGGGGGAAAGAAAATCATTTCTGTAAACTTAGCAAAGAGGACTATGAAGGCCACACCAATGAAAAGGAAGATTTTTCAAAAGATAAAATACTTTTGTCAAAAATGAATAGTACAAATTGTCTTGTAGCTATTAATACCTTGCATAACCCAGACAAAGGGAAGGACTGTATCAGTAAGAACAATGTATTAGGTCAAGAAAGAAATAACTGTGACAAACACAGTGACACAGGGCAAAAAACAGCAAGAAGAAAGTCTTTCCCAGATACTACTCTCACTGTACCATCACCAGTTCACCCTAGAAGGGATTCTGGCTTTTATTCATTGCCATCCTTAAAAGTATTGGGTAAGGAGACCAAAGCAGGAGATGTCTATAACAGTAACTCACATATTCATACCAAATATACAGAACTTTCTAAGTGTCCTGACCTGACCTCATCACTGACAGAGCTTTGCAAGTGCCCTGACTTGACCTCCTCCCTGAGAAATTTGAGAAGTCTTAAGTCTTCATATCAGTATGCATTCACATCATTTGATCATAATGTAACCATTTATCCATCTGAGCCTGAAGAAAGTCTGGATGGCACCTGTTTACTGAATGACTACGCAGACTGTGTGGGGCAAGGTGAAGAAACAGAGGAAACATTAATGGAAAGTCTTCATTCCAGTGGTACTATAAATGACAAAAAGGAAAATGAGCATGAAGAGCCTCTGAGGAACCTCACTATGTGGGAGGAAGACTCTGAGTCTGCTGAAGATGCTTTAGATAAAGCGACACCAGAGTACAGATATATAGAGAAGCATGTTGAATGGCAAAGCAAAACTCAGCTGGTACAAGTCTCTCCATGTTCCAGAAGCCCTTCAGGTGAATCCATTAATGACAAGGAAGGCACTAATTATGCACCTACAGAAAGCATCCCAAAACAACTTTCATCTTTAGAGTTACATACTCACCCACCCTCTGCAGAGTCTGAGGTAACACATAAAAGAAGAGGGTCAGTACCGACTGACTCTTCAGTGGTAACTGGAGAAATAGATGGAAGACTGATCCAAGATGACACTACATTGACACCTGAATGTTTTGGCTCTGCAGTAAGAAAAGAGTCCAACCTTCCTTGCAGTATACAAGAAAAATCCTTGCTGTCATCGTTGTGGTTAGATCCCAAGACACATGACATAAATAAAGAATCAGAAAGTTTTTCTGAGATGCAAGATATATCTATGAGTATCCTTGTTGAATCTGGTTGCCATAGTGATTCAGCCTGTACAAAAAAGAAAGAGAATTTCACAGACCATTCAAATGTTAAGGAAAGATCAGAGAACTTTTGCAGTAAACAGTCAACTGATGATAACTTAAGGAGAGAGCCTGGAGCACATCAACAACCTCACATAATCAAATCCAGCTCTGAAGAAATTGAGAAAAGTTCTGAAATTAAGGAAGATTACTATGAGAATGCAGATATTCCCCTATCCTCAGTAAAGCAGATTAGTCAGAAAGGTAGGTGTTACAAGACTTTTGAAATGAGTATCATTTACACACCTTTTGCGTAAGAACTTTCATAACATCGGGGGGGGGGTTTGGAAAATAAATGTATATTTAAAGTTTACAATTATATTGTTATGGTATGGTGTGCTTGGCTATGTGATTGTAATATGCAACAATAAATTATTGTGTTGAGGCTACGAGGAGCCATCTTGAAGAGCCAAGTAACCTACATTAAAAAAAAAGTTTAATGCAGCTTTACTCAAGAAGCAGGTTTCCTACATTAAACAGTCCACCCACCCTACACACCTATCGAGAGAACCAAACACCACTGCAGGAAAGAATAGTAAAAGCAGTTGCCATGTCACATGAACTCAGAGCTCTAGTCAGTGTTTTAAACCACACAAATCTGGTTTTCAAATCCATGTGATCTACACAAATACTAAATTCTAAGTACATCTCAGTCTTAACTCTGGCTGAACCTTTACATGCCTTGAAATGGCCATAGGGGATCCTTTAACCTTTTTTCTTCTCTTTATAGAGTTAAGAAAACTGCATATGAAAAAGTTTTATTTTTAATAGCTAATACTTTACAAAATTTCTTTTCTTCCCTTCTATAACCCACCTACCCATATCCATAACTGGTCATATAAAATTAGTGGTTTGAGTCTTAAAAATGTTAAGCCATAATGGGACAGTGCCCTCTGCAATGGGAGATTTTTACATTATAAACATGTACAACACATATGTGGTTGTCTGTTTTTGAAATATCACTCCAACTACTTTAATTTTTTAATATTAACCAGATGATATGCAAATATACCTCAGATTTTCCTGTCCCGAAGAGAATGTAACCAGCAAATTTGGAGGTTAGGAGGTTTATACTGTTGAAAAATACGTATTTGCTCATTATGGGGATAGATCTTAGAGAATCTTAGTTAAAACCATCATAAGTTTTCTTTAAATCTTTTTTAGTTCACAATATCTGCAAAAAAATACTTGTATGACCTCCATGGTTGTCTTATTCAGCATTGGTAATGGAAATTTTAGAAGTACCTGAAGTATATGTACACTATATAGATTTGCTATATAGGTACATGTTGCTATACATATCAATATCTCAATATCACTATCTAAAATGAATAGAGAATTTATTAAATGGAAATCTCTGTAGAACAAGGTATAGAATGAAAACACTAAGGGAAATCTGCATGCCAAAAACCTTGACACTATACATTAGACCTAAATGGTTGAACATACAGTGAGGTGTAGCTATTTCTGGCATTTTTATTTTATTCCCTCTTCTTCCCTTTTGTCCCTTGCTAAGAATTATCTGCTTGTGCCTGGTGTGTAACTTTGGCCCTCTTTGGTCCAGGGTTGTATTTTAATTTTCCTTCTGTGTTATTCGTAGCAATGCCGTGGAGGTCCTACTTTAAATGTATAAATGTGTACATCCAGAAGGCAATATTAGCATTTAAAGTTTTAAAACTCTTTAGTATGAATCAAAATCCACTTGTAGTTTGGGAATACCAGCCTACTTTGTCACAACAGGCACAAAGCACAAAATGGGACTTCCTGAGCTTAGTAAACCAGTGATACTGGAAAGGAAGGGTTGCATTTTTCAACAAAGAGTGAGAATATCCAGAACAGAGGAGAAAAACAAATGCAACTCTGGTGAAACAGGATGGCAGAGAGGAATCCTAGCAACCTAGAAGTCTGCTGGTGTTGTGGAGACTTCTTTGTTATCAGAGGGGAAAGGATTTATCAAAAGGCACCACAAGGGCACTGCAAGAGATAAGATTCCTGACTTTCAGCAATTGTCTGGAAAGAGTGCCCTGGACTGTCCTGGCTCTGTTACATGTGATGGAGACCTGACTGAAGCCAGGTAGAGTCTATAGGGCTGTGAGAACACAGACACAATCCTCCAGGGAGCCTGTTGAGCTCACTTTCTCCCTGTTTGCCTTTGCAAGTGGCTACAGTTGCATTTTCAGAACAGAACATAACACAAATTCTGTTTTCTAATTATTTTAGCTAAAATAGTAATACAACAAAGAAACCTAAAAAAGAAAGGTATGTCCTTCATGCATGACTTGCAAGATTATTGGTGTTCAAATAGGAGTTTATGTATCTACATACTCACCACTTCAGAAATGTTTGAGCACTTTTAATAAAATCCAGAAGCAATTTACACGTTTCTGCATTAAAATGGTGACATGCAAATGGCTATGTAGGTCTTTAACTACAGATGTCTGTACTTATCTCTGCATGAAGGCCTCAGTGTAAAATACATTCTTTATGAATATTTTCAGTATTATTTGGTATTTTCATTTGTATGTTAGATTATTTTTGTATTTAGAATGTGGAAATATTAAACAGTGTACCTGTTGTCTCCTCACAAAAAATATCTGGTTATAATTTAGACTTGAAATCAGAAATGAATAAAACCAGAAGATTACCTTTGAAGAAGGACACCAGAGCAAGTGACAGTTCCCAGGAGGATGCAATAGACCAGTGGGCCAGGAGACGGAAACAGTTCAAAGACAGCAAAAAATGCAGCTCAACTGGAGGAAGCTCCATAAACAGCACAATCACTGAGGGATCAAGTGAGTACTTTGGTCTTACAATTATGACCTTTCCCTTCATATGATTGGCACCCTGACAGGGTTTTCAGCTGAGGAAATTATCTCCAGTTCACAACCTGAGTGTCTGTCTGTCTCGTTATCATGACCAAGCATATTTTATTCAATTGAACTATTCCTCATTATAGGAGTTAGTATCCTCTTTCCTTGGAAAACCAAACAATCTGACTGAAAGAAAGAGTTGATTACATTGTGCACGTTCATATGCTATTAAGACAAACTCTAGGCACAAACAGGTAATCACATGGCAGCAGGTTTGAGGTTATAATGAAAACCATAATCCTGATGCCTACTTATGTCAAAGCCATGCTGAGCTGGGAGTCTTGTCTCCTCACTAAGGCAACCACCTGCTCAAATATTTATCTTGGGGCTTGTTGCCTAGGTTGGCCTTCACTGTGCCTCCACTTACTGAAACAGTTAAACCCATACCTGTCTCATTAAGAAATCTGTCACCTTGGCACATGCTTGAGCCCGTACCAAATTCATCAGCTTGAGGCTCATGGGAAGGAATTTTAAAGATGAATTTACATTTCATGCAGAGGGAGTCACCAAGCAAGGACTGCACAGTCTAGGAGGGAACATATGTGACACTTCTTACTTGACACTGCCTTGCCTCTTGTTTTGCTATTTTAGTAATTTAAGAAATACTTTGTACAGATGAAGAAATGTGCCATTCCCTGTGGAAATATTTTGTGCTATAATGGTTAGTTTTGGTGCAGAAAGTTTTATTTGTAGATATATTAGCTCCTTTTGAAGAAGATTGAATGGAAACCTATAGAAGACTATCAACTGTAAGACTTCAGTGCAGGTCCAATAGCCAATAAACTGTACATATGTTACATTCCCATCCCAAAGAGGTAAGTCCTGCATCAGCAGGGCCTCCATTTGCTATCTAAACATAGATGTCAGTTGCCAGCTGGGATACCAAGAGGGATCTGAGATATGTGACCAGCAGGGAACCCATGTCTTTTGAAGAAGTAACTGCATGGCAAGCAAGATACCCTGAGGCATCTAAGGTGGTACTGGCCACCTGTGTTCAGGTAACTGAATCGATCCCTTAGTTTTTAATACCTGTTAACAAGGCAGCAGAGACGACTATTTCACATGGAAATGAAAAAGCTCTTTATTGGTAGCAGTTTTCATTCTTTCCCTGTAAAACAAACGCAAGTCCATGGTAATGAGATTAAAAAGTTAACAGATCAAACCAGCTGGGCTCAAAACACAAACTGTTCATTGATGTTAACAGTAACATCTCTTGAATATAAAGCTGGACCATGAATTCTACTAGGTCAGGCACATGTTGATTTCATACAAAAAGCATGTATATGAAAAAGAAGGAGTTGCAAGAACTAGAATTGCCTTCCTTGAGACAAAGCTTTTGGTAACACATGTCATGAATCCAAAGTGGACTCCGGAACAGGTAACTGCAGACAATTCTGTCACAAATTCTCACATCTAATCCTTTTGGATAGTATGCTACAGGCCTACCACTTCTGTCCCTTTTACTTCGGTAGCTAGGCTGCTCCCTCCCGTTTGCAGACTTGAGACAACTCTGATTGGAAGCAGTAGCTCCTTACAGGCTTGCTTCCAGCAGCTGGGAAGAATTTAAGTGTGCTTGTTTGTGACACTCAATTTGACATCTGTTCCGAAAACGCAAAGAGAGGAGAGAAAAAATGTCTCGGCATAACTCCATGCTGCCAGTGTGGCAGTTTCTGTTTCTCTATTTTTGCATATTTGTCACATTTTATCTCTACTACAATTACAAACAAAAAAAAATCAGTATTAAGCTGGCAAAAAACTGTGCTGTACTGAACTGTTTGGTGCTAATCTAGGTTTTCTTAATTTATGCATTCATGGTAGAAAGTTAAAATGTACTTTCATCATATCAGCATAGCAATATTTTTTTTATTTTTTCTTTATTTGCTAGTAGCTTTGTATGCAATTAACTATGCCATCTCATACTTTCTGCATAGTAAGAAATAAGCCAATGGGTGTGAAGTATTTGTCTACATAGATATAGTTGAGCAAACTCTCTAAGTGGCAAAGCAACTTAGATATATTCAGAAAGTAACTTCCCAAACAGAATAAAATAAAGGTTAATTTTTAACTTTGCTGTTTGGGAAGTGGATATGATTCTACGTAATTGTGACATTTAAAACAGGACAAAGAAAGCAAGCAAATCCTTTCTCCAGCTGCATTAAATCTAAATGCATTTTACCAGGCATTTCATACTGAAAGGAACATGATTTTTTTCCTCCCAGACAATTTGTATTTTTCAGTCTGTCTGTTAGCACAGTGTCTGATGATATACACTTTAATATGACTTTCACTATCCAATTTTAGCTTTGAAGTAACTGCTCCCAATCTGCTTGGGATCTTATCATGCTATTGCATAGCCCCTTTCTTCACAGTCAAACTTGTGTTTATTACCTGTCACACAGCCAGAGCTACCTGCCATCCTATTGCCTTGTGAGCCTGAACATTACTGGTTTTACCTTTAAGAGAGAATGACAGTTCTCTTCCATCTCCATGGGGACTCAATGCAAGACATTTCTGAATGTAAAAGAATATAAAATATGAATCTGAAAACCCTCAGCATGTAGCATCATACCCTGAGATGAGCTCAGTTGTTTAGAGCATGGTACCAATGCCTCCAAGGTTGTGGGGTCTATCCATGTATGGCCCATTCCCTTAAGAGTTGGACTTGGTGATCCTTGTGGGTTCATTCCAACCCAGAATATTCTGGGAAATACTGTGAAATATTCAACAGCCTAGGCTAGAAATTCTATGTTAAAACAAACAAACCACCAAACTATTATTTCCTCACCTCACTTTTAATAAACTACACATCTGGAAGAGCTAAGATTAAGCAAACAGTGAACACGGTCATCACTGACCAAGTCATGTCAGGTAGTTTGCAGCTTCTTTTGTCTTCCCATGTGCACTGAGCTCATACTAAATTTCAAAAATACTTGTTTGGTTTCCTAATCAAATGGGCCACATACAAAAGCTTAAGAATTAGCTAATGCCAGACTTGTCTTAGAAAGATGCATCTCCTGTTTTGACCATTTGCATTAAGACTTCACATCTTACTCAAGTTGAATATTCAATAGTATGCAGTATTGTGGTCTTACATTTGGAAGTCTTTGCAGACTGGCCCTTTTACACCAACAAAATTGGTTAACTCAGTACAGACATTGTAAACAGTTCACTAAGAAGCTTGTGGCACTTATTCCATGCTGACTGGCTTAGATCTGTTATTCTTAATGCATTTTCCCTACTGACATAACCTTTGCTTGTTTTATTGCCATGACAGTAAATTCAGAAGATGCTCGGTCAGTAGATCTGGGACTATATGCTGAAAATGAGGACAGAGGGTTTTATACAGAAAACTTCCATTCTGCTTCCTGGGTTTTCAGAGGAGATGATGTCTCTCCAGATAACAGCCCTAGATGTCTCAGCAAAAGACCTAGACCAGTGGCAAGTAAGTTTTCTAGAGCAACATATAATAAATTTCATAGAAATTTATTTATTTTGGACACTCTGAGGGTTTCAGGGGATCAACACGTTGGAGAAGATGCTGGATGCTTATGCTGAAGACAGAAAAAAAAGCAATGCAAGAATCTAAAAAACTATTAAAGTAAATAAGTAGTTCAAATATTAGTAAATAAGTAGTTCTTATTTAGCTACTGTCATACAAAATGTCATAATTACTTGACAAATTTGAAACTGGTAAACGGTCATAGTGAAACCCCAACATAAAGGTAAATTCCATAACTTCTTCAAGCATGAGACAATCATAGGGAGAGATTATGGTCATAAATTATCATAATGGTCTTAAAACCTCATCTGAATTAAACTTTCAAACATAGTAGATCCAGAAAGAAAAGAATCATTTGCTGTGAGGCGTCATTTTATTTGTAGCTTAGACCTGTTATGCAAACAGAGACAGTGAACAACTTTTTCAGGGAGATGGGAGGTTTTCTGTCACTTTTCAAATGGCAAGTTACTGAAAAGTGGCACATTTCAAAGAAACAAACTGAAACACCCCTGTAGATTTCCAGGAGATTGTTCTTTGTTGGAGCTCATAAATCATTCTGAATACGAGAGAAAACGAATGTCCTGTATAAATCTCCCAATATGGAAAATCTCCCCTAACATACATGAGAGTATTCTGGAAGGCTATTTTGATTGCCTCTTCTCCCGGAGGAGAGCTCAGAACTTTGGCAAGATAATTAAAGTCAGTATTGAAGTTTCTATTTGGGGCAGATAACATCAATTGGCCTGCTAGTAAACTAAGGTTTAAAGCAATTTCTGTTGTCCAGATAGTACACAATTTGAAGATAACACAGCTGTCATAAATTGTTGTTAAATTGGCCTCCATTAAAAAAAAAAAGAAAAAAACCTAAAAGCAAAGCAAAACAAACAAAAAATAAAGCCAAATGATTAAAACCAGACACTGAGAAAACAAATTTATACTGAAGTCCTTCACAAGCATAAGATTCGCCGAAAAGCCAGGCCATCTGAGACACAATAATTAAACTAGACTCTGAAAAAAAAAGGAAGTAGGTAATTTGACACTGATCTTCCTTTTTACTGAAGCTGATCCCTTTAAATCATGAGTTCAAAGACACTTCACGTGGTACAGCCACTGGTGGTGGAGGATGACACTGTAGTGGGGGGGTTGGAAGGCAGTGGGAGTGGGGAGTAGGCAAGGAAGGATAAACAAAAGTGAAAGAAACAACTATCCAAAAGATATAAACCCTCTGAAATACAAAAAGAATGAAACTACAAGAAACATTTAAACCCATTTGAGAATACAGAATGTATTTTGTAATTGCAACATAGAGATCTGACACAGAAAGCAGGAGTGTTTTTCTCATCCAGAACACCATCAGTAGAGGGGAATATCTGTATACTTCTCCACCTCTCCGTTACGAAGCCCAGATATTTAATTTAAACTGCTCATGAAACCACACTTCATTGATGCTGTCTGTCTGTGCCCAAACATGAATGGCATTTGATCAGTCACAGTGTGAAAGGTGGCACTGTCCGAAGACCAGCACTAACAGCTGGGAGTGATACTGAAAGCACCCCAGCCATCTGTAGAATCAGGAGCTGCCAGTGCCTACAACAAGTTTTGGTATCAGGCTGCTCCTTCTTAAATCCAGCTTGTAGTGAAGGTATCTCTTTTTTCCTATTTTGCAGTTCGAGAAAGAACAGTCAAGATTGCTAAAGGAACTGGCAGTTACCCTTGGGGTTTCAGGATCCAGTTCTCAAAGCCTATCCTTGTGACTGAAGTTGACACAAGTAAGTTGTGTTTGTACTGGTTAATTTATCCTTTGACATGTATAAATATATAATATTTAGTATACTATATATACTGATATAATGTTATCTCTACATGATATAGTATTATCTACATAGTATAGAACATCTGGTTTATATTAGTATATAATATAGACGTAAACAAATGATTTCCATAATTAGTGAATGCAAGATGTTTAATAGCATATCTTGGGATGGGTCAGGACAAACTCTTCTAGGACCCCAGGGGGTTAACCAGACTCCACTGCTCTGTCTCCTTCCATGTCAGTAGATACTTTATCCAAGTGCCTGTATTCAGCTTCCCCCCAGATGTGAAGTCTAAAACTTTTGCAGGCTGACATCTGTGTATGACAACAGGCCTTTAAGAATTAAATGAGGGATGCAGAGATCCTTCTAACATTTCCAAAAGTGTTACTGACTGGGGGCACATGTGCTTGGATGGGTTTCCATTGAGTCATCTGTCAGTCTTGACAGATGTGCTGTTAACTTCTTCAGGGTAGTGTGGTGATTGTGAGGAGGCCCAAAAGAAATCTAAATGAGTGAGCAAAAAAGGGGCAGATTAGTTTCAACAAAGATGTGGTGTAAGATAATGCCTCTAGAGAGGAATGAACTTCATAATGTTGCTGGCAGTTTCGCTCAGGAATGAGATCTTGGGAGTCTCCACTGAAAGGTCTCTGAAATCATTGACTCTGTGTATAACACTGGCCTAAAAATTTGCCTAAAAGCTGAACTGCATGAGTAAGAGCAGTGAGAATGAGACACAGGCAGTCAGAGTCATTTTACTGCTACCTAAAGCCTTGGTTCACCCCAATCCAGAGTATCGCTTGCTCTCTGCAACTCAGGATGGGTACAGTAGAATTAAAGAAGTGAAAGGTACCGGAGACTGTGGTGGATTCTTACTTTGAAAAGCAGATATAATGCAAAATGTCCTCCCACAGGAAGGATGCTAGTGCAGACCTTCTAGCAAGGCATCTATGAATAGCTCTATCACTATTACTAGTCTTACGTATTATATTGTCCAGCTTCCTGACAACATCCAGAAAGCCTGTGAATTCAGCGACCTGAATTCATTAGTTCCTTACCTAAATACAAATAAAATCATAGGTAATGAATACAACAATAGCCATGACACCTACTAATTTATTCCTATTAATCTACTAATTAAAATTAAGTATATCTATCACATTATGTATCTTTTTTTAATTTATTTGTATTTTGTTTTCAAGTGCAGCTGTTTTAAAACAGCAACAATACTATAACAACAAAAAAAAGGTGGAGTTTTTTCATACACAACTCTAGTAAAATTGTGTTTTCTCAAAATATGACTCTCCATTAAAAAAGATTAGATACTAGAAATAAATTCTTTACTGTGAGGGTGGGGAGGCATGGGAACAGCTTGCCCAGAGCTGCTGTGGCTGCCCCATCTCTGCACAGGTTCAAGGCCAGACTGAGTGGGGCTTTGAGCCACTTGGTTTAGTGAAATGTGTCCCTGCCCATGGCAGGGTGTTGGAACCAGATATCTTTATGGTCCATTCCAGCCCAAACCATTCTATGATTCTATAATGATTATTTTGACAATATTTTAAAGACCACTTACTATCGTAAAGTCTGGTGTGGGATCCCCAAGGCCAGCACATACCCAATTGTGTTGTTATTTGCAAATTTGCAAATTATTTGCAATACCTGTAAGACTGGACCATGGCTTTATTGTGCCTGTTTATTATTAAGCCTTCACAAATTTCTTCCCTACAACTTCTAAGCATCCTCAGAAATACACTGAAGAGTCACATTTAATGCATCATAGGGTATAAAATCTTTAAAAACACACATTTAAATAGTAAGGACACGGAATAATATTTTTCAAAAACATTTTTTCACATTACATTAGAAATGTTTAATTGTAAATGAGAAGATAAAAATTGTGTCTGAAAAATTTTTAACTGGGGTTTCAATAGCTGTGTATGGGTGCCCGTGAATGGAGCATATTTATCACCTCCCTAATTTGCTTCCATTCATGGCTGGCAAGTGTCTAAGCACTATTTTGTGTGTGCATGTGCTTTGCAGTGGTTAACAAATACACAAAGGTTGATGCATTAACAATCTTTTCAGTCCTTCCTTCTCTGACACTTTTTTAACTTACTGTGTTATTTCTCCTAAAGACAAAAACTTTCAAAATGCAACAGCCAAACTGTTAACCACCAAAGACAAAAAACAGAAAGTTTTTTGGGATTAAATCCAAAGCTCATCAGAATAATAGATTTTTTTTTTCCTGCTGGCTTTAATGAGCATTGCGACAGAACTTTGATTTCGTTTTAGGCCAAACCTCTCAGATACTGAAATGACTATTTACACCTTAAAGCATTTAAATCCTAATGGCATTTTTAATGAAATTTCTCCACTGCCAGTGATTATCTGGTGTTGCACCAGTATCCAAATACTGAAGTCTCATTTACAGATAAGTAATATATGACTCAGTAAAACTTGTTCCACCTCCAATGAGGTGGAATGACATCATGAGGGCACTAAAACATAATCCTTGACTGGTTGAACAGATACCTGTTTTGCTAGAAAATCTTGATTGCATATACATGCTTGACATCCTGACTCTAAATAAAATGGGGGTGTTGATTGTGGTTTGTTGTTTGGTTTTTTTTTAATTCCAGATAGTGCAGCTGAAGAAGCAGGGCTGCAGGTTGGGGATATTCTGATAGCAGTCAATGGAACAGAGGTCACCAGCATGCCACATTCAGAAGCTGCCAATCTAGCAAGGAAAGGTAATTTTGAGATCACAATAAATTACATGACAGGGCCAGGTTTCCTGTTCAATGCTCTGAATACATCCATGCATGCAACAGAAATCTTAATTATCAGTTTAATGCATTAGTACTTAATACAGTTGTATTGTCTAAGTAACTTTTTTATCTCGACCTTGTCTTCTAGACACATAAGAAAATGGACACACAAATTATCCCCCAAAAGGCGCATGTGGCAATAATGGTTTTGGCTCTCCTGTCATAAAGAAAGTGACTGAGAAAGTCCTGAAAGTGACTGCAGAGACATAAATATCTTATTTATGCCTTATATTTCCTCTGGGAGAGACTTCATATATCTTTGTTCAGTGCACCCTGTAGTTATTTCTGTGTCACCAAGCCCCACAGTCTGTTCAGGAGAGCAGAGAGGTTATTTCACAAGGCATCCTTTTTACACCCCTACAGAAACAGTCAGTGATATTCATCATGTATATTCTTCCTAGCATTGTGATGACTAAAACCCAAAGATACCAATGTTTGCATGCTGAAAGTTAATCTACTGCCATTCCGTTATTTATCCCAGATAAGGTTTGACAAAGGCTCCTGGGAAATTCAGTAAATTAAAATGCTTTTACAAGACAGTGACAAATTTAACTTGACACATACCATGTCCTTTAATTATAGAGGTGCCATTCACACTGTTATATTTAAGAGTATGTTGAGTCTTTTGGCAGATAAATCTCTGATTACTGGGTATTTTTAACTCCTCAGAGAACACTCTCTGGACTAAATCTTGGCACATAGACAGCATTCCCAGTGTCAAATGTCCCCAAAAAAGAAAACCAGCAAATGCTTTGCAGATGAAAATGTGTAATAGTCACATTTCACAGTCCTCCTTCAGGCTCTGAGGAAGTATCAACATAATCAAAATCTCACACCTTTAGGGTCAAAATCATAGATGTATTGATAACATCACCAAACACTATGATTTTGTATCTCACTGATGATAATTGTGCCATATTTTTGGAAAATCTTGCAACCTGTCATCTCTTCCCTATGCTTACCTTTTGCAATTGAAAAGTAGAACCTTTAGCACAGATTAGCCTTCAACAGCCACCCCTCTCAGTGAGAGGCACAGAAAAGGTTAGAATACCCCTCCAAGGCATGGAAAATAAGAAATTCTCAAGAGCATATGTCAGATGATAGGGACTGAAGATGCCCCTAAGAGCATTCTCAGCAATTTTTTCATAACTTTCAATCTTGCACCAATTCAAGCAAGGAGATTCAGTCACTTCTTTTAAATGATAAAATACTTAAGCATCCAAAATGCTGCCTTCAAAGGTAGGTCACAAAAATTGTTTTAAGAGTTGTCTTCAGATAGCTGGCTCCATTACTAGTTAGTCCTCAACACAAAATTAGTTTCATTCCTAATATGTTAAAAGAAGGCCCGATATTGCTTTGTTTGTTTCCTAGGCTGCTCTGCTCCCTGCTGCTTCTAAAAGCTACAGTGGGAGGACAAGGGCATGGAGTAGGATACTGCAGTCCTGCTCCATATGCTATGTGGCTGCTCAAAAACATTGAAAGGCAAGATTATAGTTCTGATCTATGTTTTTTCACTCTTCATGTAATATTTTAGGTCCTGATATCCTGACTATGATTGTGGGCTCAGATATCAGCCGTTACCCCAACACCCCCAGACCCACCTGCCGAGGATATCTGCATAAGCGAACACAGTCAGCAATACTGAAGGGCTGGAGGAAGAGGTGGTTTGTGCTGAAACATAATGGTTACCTACACTATTACAAACACAAGAAGGTAAGGAGGGTGCCTGGTGAGGAATCACGATGTGCCCTGAACTATGAAGTGCGGCAGCTTTGTGATCAAAGTTGCAGATCGTTGTCTTGACTTGTGCTTTTTACGGGATAACATCAGTGCTACAGGGTTTTGTATGAGGTATGTAAAGGAGTCTTGTTGAGTAGTTCTGCTTTCCACAGCCTAGTCACAGACATGGACATTGGCTGGCTTTTATGGATTCTACATTTAATCTCTTTGTTCTGATCTTTAAGAAGCCTGTAGGAGGCTTGGAATGAGATGAAGTAACTTCAGATGTGTGAGAGCTCAGTGTTTCATCTAGCATTATATGTACTTTCTTAAACAGGCATGACTATGTGATTTCTTTGTGTCGATGAGTAAGTTACAGACCTGCACAGAGAGGCATTGGGAAGGCTCAGTTTCTTCAGAGTAGCGTTGCTCAGTACTTCATTCTGTCATGTGAGCAGGGACCCGTGTAGTACTAAATACTTCTAAGTATATATAAGACTTTAACTTCATCTAACAACAAGCCATCCAAAAAATGAATGTAACAGGTGCTTCATGAAGGGAAATATTTCACTTGGCTTTATCCTGAGGCTCCATTTTGACACAGCATAATTTAGAACCTTCCAGTTGTATAGTGAGTAGTTATGGCCCTAAATCTGTGACTTCTTGGTAATCTCAGTTACAGCAGACATGTCAGTATTCTGTAGAGCTATTTGCCACTAAATAAATGAATGAATAAACACATTGCTCTTAAAAAAAAAAAAAAAGAGAGAGAGAGAAAAAGAAAAGTTTTCCAGTTTTCCTGCGAAGCAGTTAGCTCCAGGAATGGGAGATGTAGACAGCAGGCTCATGGTGAATTCACCTGCCCTACAGTAGCTTTTTACTATAGTCTGTGGGGAGGCTCAGCATTCGGCATGTTACTCATCCCTTCTCCTGTGCGTTTTCACAATGAAGTTATTCATTGAGAAAATTACTCCTATGAAATCAAACAGATTGATTTCAAAGACTGTCACCTGTTTAGGGCCTTTTGTGGTAAAATATTTTTACAGCTTGTAAAAAAGATTCAAGGTCATCCACCTACCATTAATTTTAACCTGATTTCAAGAAGACTTAGTGATGGTAAGAAAAATTGCCTTTGAGGGGTTTATCACTAGATGAAACACATGTAGCTTTCAGGGAATCTCCTGGCTACTCTAGGAAGGGCATCAGTGGAAATATCAGCTGGTTACAAACAGGTAGGAATGGGTTTGTCTCCAACACACAATTTGAGCACATGCTAGTAAAATAAAGCCATATCTACCCTTAATCAAAAACTACATGAGAACATGAGGATGACACCAAGTCCTTAGTCTTATCTTTCCTAAAATGGTCACGTCTTTAGATCAACTCAGCATATGAAGGATATAGGTGTACAAGAAAACATGTACATATGTAGACATACCAGCACAATTTTGCCATAAACATGAATATAATATAGACAAACCAAGATGATGTTATGGAATTTCAACCAACAGAAGCCAATAAGGAAGAAAACACTACAGGCTTCATTCCTAATCATGAATCTACCTTTATATCGGGTTTTTTTGATACTATGTCATCTCTATATATATCATATATCAGCCTCCTATCTATGTACCTCACTTTTGCTGTTATGTGTTAGCCTGTTTAGTCATTTTTACATTAACAGTAGAGCTACTCCAGTGAAATTCTCACTTGAATTTTTTTCCGTTTTGGTGAAACCTAGAAGCCAAATTATATTTACCTGAAAGGTGCTTATGCAGTAATTCCCAAGGACTGTACTGTGAGGAC
>JAOXXN010000372.1:1021977-1036746 GCA_026770055.1 Myrmophylax atrothorax
AGACACCACTTCTTATTGTTCTTCATTCTTGCTTGGAGCTCTATCCTCATAGTCTGGGAGCTGCCACATTATTTAGAGCTTGTGTACAATCTGAATTCTTCTCTGCATTTTCTATGACTCCCATGGTTCCAGAAAATATTTTTCAAATTATATTTAAGACCCTGCTCAATCCACTGTCTCCAATACATCCACTGTATTATTTCTATTGATAAATGAGAAAGAACACTAGCTGACATGATATGGATGTTAATTTTGGCCTACTAACAGATTGCATACCCCAAACCAGAGAAGAGTCATACTCAGACATGTTATTTGATCTGATTGAAGTTGCTCAGAATTTCAACCCAATCAGTCGTTCTTCCTGTGAGACTTGGTCCTGCAAACTGTTGATTACCTTTTGTGCAATTAATTGCAGCAAATTATTCAACCTCAACAAAAGAACTGGAGTGTGAAGATTAATCTATTTCACCTATAGCCGTAGGATAATTAGGTTCTTCAAAGCAGAGGAGCTTTTACATCTTTTTCCCCTATTGTTTTGTTCATTGGTATGTTTCTACTCTCTGTAGTTTAGATGCAAATTTTTTAAAAGAAAACAAAATTAAAAGCTAAGTAAATTCCTCTCTACTGGCAAAAAATGCCATATGAACAGTTTTGGAGTCTAGAGCTCACATATGCAAGCCCGTTCCTCAAGGGAAAAGGAAACATATGTAAGGGAAAAAAGAGATAAAAAGCCTTATTTTTAACTTTGCACCAATGTGCCCTGCTCAAAGAAGGGATAAATGCAAACAGGCTCTAGCTATCACTTCCTAAAGACTGTGAGCCTACCACAAAGTACAGTGATTAGAAAAAAAGACATAGGGAGGGGAGGATTTCAGTGATATTACTAAGCAAGCAGCACCAGACCTCAGGGAGGAGCTGGTCAGAGAAAACCAGAAAATAACAGATGGCCAAAATGCTGCAAGCTGAGTGCGACGGAGGGTTGTGTCCACATCAGCTATGAAGGAGAAAGTTAGGCAAATGAGGAATAAGAAGCAAAAGGAAAACAAATAGTTCCACTTCCTGTCTCATTTAATTGATGTCTGTTTTCAGAACACTGGGGCACACCCAGCAGGCAGTTTTGAGACAGTCAAAAATTCGGTCATGCCACTACTGACCTGAAACCAATCTGACCCAGTGACCTGGGGGCAGCTGCTTTACACTGTCCAGTGCCACTCTCTCAGCTGAGCCAGACTTCCTTTTCTGCTTTCTAGCGCTGCTCAGTTTTCACATTGTGTACAGATTTCTTCTTGTTTTCTCAAAAGTTACTTTTGTTTTCCTAGTACTCGCAGACTCTTTTGTAGCTTAATTTTAATTTCTTTTCATAGCTATTCCTGTTGTTACTTTTTATTTCTTTCACTGCAAATAGCATGAAATTTTCATATATCTCTTCACGTTCTCTTTTCTTATATATGAAGGAGTTTAACTGCAGTAGCAAATATAACTCTGCTCAAACAAACTCGTTTGAATACAATGAATAATCACCCAGGAAATATTATGAATCGTATTCAGCTTCTGGAATTACTTACATCAAATTAAGAAGGGCTATGTACAGTACCCTGTACATAGCCCTACGTCATACAATACACTTCATACAATAAAGGAAGGCGAAGTATAATTTTCTATTTTTATTTCTTTCTTATTTCTGTCTGTGATCATTATACTTGGTTTAATATTTTAATTTTTTTTTCCAGAAACATTTCTCCTAAAACTCAGATGATCTTAGGAAAACTAGCAGCATGGGAAGGTTTGCTTCAGATGTTTATACCCTTCTTAGAATGGCCTTCACCAAAGCAGCACCTACTTTTTGCCTTCTACCCAGAGAAGTTCATCCATGTTTGATACTGCAGACAGTCAAGAATCCATGAAGTAGCAGATCGTGACCCTGAGGGGGAAAAAAAATTAGTTTAGCGCAGAATGGAAGTGGTGAAATTTGATTTAGTTCATTTAAAATCTGCATGGTATATATTGTGCATCACATAGTTATATTAGGTTCCATAAAGACAGTATCATCAGTGGGTTACACTTCAGTCAACAGGCATAAGAAAATGCTTTCATAATTTTTTATTTTTTTTTCAGAAATATACCTTAGTCACCTCTTGCAGCAAAGATATATTTGTCAGAGGAATAATCTTAATGTATTATTCATGAAAGCCACGATTGAAAACAAATATTCCCTTACAAAAGTGCGGATGTGGCACAAGGGCCATGGTTTAGCAGAGAACCTGCTGGTGCTGAGCAAACAGTTTGATATCATGATCATGGAGGTCTTTTCCAACCTTAATGTTTTTATGATTCTGTGATCCAGATTGTCAGAATTAGGGGAACATGGCTGTCTATTAGTCAATTTGGTCTCACTTTAAATGCCTCAGATCTGTCTTACTCCTTTCCTAGATGTATTTGTTTGAAATACAGTGGACATGTATCATTCTCAATACCACAGAATGTCTATGTGTATTCCTTCTAGACACATAAAGCAGAAAGTGTCTACAAAGTAAGTTTATAAGGAGGAGCAATAATAGTATTCAGTGATTTCAGTATGTGCAGTGACTATTGTCTGCAGGCCAGGGCAGTCAGGAGAACTCAGACCATGGACAGGATCCTGCCGAATAACATTTCATCAGCACAGCACTTAGTATGCTTTGAATTCGGAATAGCATTCAGAGCCTGAATTTGTATTTTGGTTATGCTGTCTCTGCAATGTACTTTTGTGTCTGAAGGCATTATAAGTAAAGTAGGTCACACGTCACTGACAACTTTCAGGATTTCCTTCATCTTCTGCAGTTTTACATTTAAAAACAATAGTTTAGCATAAAATAAAAAGTAGAAATAGAAAAAAGGCTAAAAATGCAGGATTAATGTTTATTTATATTTTTTTCAGCATTAGGGGTTATTTTGTTACTACAAAAAATTCATGTATGACAAAGGCATAATTACATGTGCCAGTAAACATACAATTAAGTTTTTAACTATCTAATTCACACAAGTGCATTTTTTTTTTCATGGAAGGCTATGTATATTTATATTTAGGCTAAGAGAAAATTGCACGGGGTATTTAAAATTCAGTTTCTCCTGACAAAATTTAATTAACTCCCAATAATCAACTAATTTTATTCTGTAAGACTCCACTATCTGTGTATTTTGCAAACAGCACTAATGTTTTTCGTATGTCTCAGCATTAACTCATGTTTTCCATTTTATTGCTACCAAATTGATGCAATTGTCAGAGCTCCAGTCACAGATCTTCAAAGCAAAGCGTCTAAGAATTTGTTTAAAACACAGCTAAAGTTCTTTTTTTTTTCTTTTTTTGAGTTAAGATGTGTATTTGAGGGGAGCTGAGCTGGGAAATAAGTGGGGGGATAAACTGCTTCACCTACCTACCTGCATTAAGGAGCTTAATGGCTCTTTATAACTCACACAGGGAAGGACATTGGTAATGCCCTTCAGTCGCAAAGAGCTTTAACACCATCAGGAACAAGCAAAAAGGTTTTGAAGTGCTCTCAGTTGAAAGTGGTTTGAATTGTAGGGAAGGGTTATGAGCAGAATTATATTTACAGCGGCTTCTCAAAGCAACTGGAATCCAGCATTTTAAAATACGCTCACTATTCTCAAATTTAAGCCTTTGTTGCCTACATCTACACATATAATGTGAGGTTTTCAGCATAAACCCAGACTGCAAAAAGCATTGATTAGTAAAGAGACCCGTGATCCTAAATGCTTCAGCGCACTTTAAAAATCCCAATACCACTCAGCTGAACCCTTGATAGCTGAAAGGTCTACATGTCTACACATACCTAAAAAGGGGGTTTTGCATATAGATATGGCTTCTGATGAACCAAAAACAATTAAAGAGCAAAAAGAAAGTGCTTAACTGGTTTGTCTTTTTGCATTGTAACTTCTGGGACAGCTGATCATAAACCATATGATGGTTCAAAAGCTTTACAAATGAATATTCCCTGAGTTTATACCCATCTCACAAGGATCAGTTTCATTTCAGTTCTGAACTTTGGGCGCTCATTCTTTCTGACTGCAGGATGAAGGGAAGTGCAGACCTCTGGAAGTAACAAAGTTGGAAGGAGCAGAAATTGGTGTTGACACCAGTCTGGGGAAACCATTTGTTTTTAAATGTATACCTCAAACTGGAAACAGGAGTTTCTACTTCTGTGCAACTTCCAACCAAGAAATGAAGAGGTAAGTGATCTTTCATTCAACACGGACAGTTTTGTTGCTCCAGTGTGGAGAGAATGAGACTGAATTTTTGGAGAACATTCACAACAGCTGCCTTGATCAGTAGAGGAAAAAATTTACAATCTATCACCTACTACGGGAAGATAGTGTTTCTAATTTTCAATTGCAGAAGCTTAAAAATTATTTTTCAGTTGCATAGTTTGGTTTTTGGTTTTTTGGGTTTTGGGGGTTTTAATAAAATCTTTAATATTTTGCTATCCCTCTGAATTCTTGGTTTATCTTGAGAACAAAAACTTCACCCATATATTCTCATGCCTTCTCTCCCACTGTTACATCAAATGGAAGTTTAAAATTATTTCTCTTCTGCCCAACAAGGACAATGCTAGCAATAAATACATTTTCTGTTCTGTCATTCTGTCACATTTTCATTTTAGGATTTTAAAATGCAAATGTGCCACAAAAGCATATTGGTTCTGGTAAGAGGCAATGACTTTGGGTTTGATGCAGAGTTAGACTTTAAAAATACTCTTTCACATTTCCCAAAGGCAACAGCTGACAAAACAAAGAGACTAAAGTCACCCAAAACACAAATAAAACTTTTTGGTCCTCCTTTCAAAATGTATGAAAATCAAATCTTATCCTCTTTGTTTTATTGTGAATTGTCAAAAATATAAAGCTATGAAGTAAGTTGACATTTGATATTTATCCACCCATTTTTTTAATATCATCTCACTACTTAACATAACTTACCAGTGTAGTACCAGAGCATATTCCATTTCTGAATTTTATATTATATGTAGCACAACAGAACAACTTTGCCAACAAATAGCTTACTTTATTCTGTAGTTTCCAGCTCCAGGATTCTTTGTGCTTCCCACAAATTCCTGATCTGCAGTATGACAAATACAGGAATAGTTATCACTTAGCCTGACAAGCTGAACTACATTCAAAATATATCAATACCCTTGTCTGCAATATGGCCTTAATTTATTACAATGTGTTGTTACACAGCAAGCTTTGACACATTGTTTTGAGAGTCAGCAATGTTTGTTGAGATTTAATCCACTACTTCTCTATCTTAAAGCCTTGAGTGTGTCCTGAAAATTGCGCATCCCTTTATATGCTGCATATGTCAGCAAGAATTAAAATAGGTAGTGAAGCATATTTGTTCTGCTCTACCCAACTAAGCTCTTCTCAACTTTTGGCATATTATAGGTGGCTGGAGGCTATGGAGAAAGCAGTGCATCCTGTCCATCAGGTAATGTTCAGATGAGAAGCATGTGTATAGCGGATTGTGCAGAAGACTGAGAGACAGGAGCTGTGTTTGTACATGATCAGGAGCACACAGCAACATGGAAGCTCCATACTTTTGTTCTGGGCTGTTGTGCTGTGAGTCATCTCCAATAGAAAAGCCACATAACAGAATTGTGACTCAGCTTAGATGCTTTGCTGCCATATGGTGGAATGAATCAATACACTCCCTCTTCAGGTATCAGCAGCTTAAAGCTGATTCAGAAATGTAACCTAAAATTAGTGTATCAGGCAAAAAGAAAGGGTAGAGGTGACTCACAAGCAACTGTTATGCCTTAGGTAATACAAATTGGAGTAAAAGCAGAGAAGGGTCTTATGTTTACAATTATTCCCCACAAGCCTGCCTTGATTTCAGGCAACCTGCTTTTTCCACCAGAATATTGGGCAAGGGGGAGGTATGATTGCTGAGTTCTCGTTTTCTGTGTTTTCAGAGATGAAGACAAGTAACCTGATAAACTTTGCACTACCTATCTCTTTACACAGTTGTGCTCTCTGCTGTCCCCTGTGCCCGGGAAAAATACAGCCATAATGTGTGTTGAGCTGCTACTGAGAGACCTTGCTCAACCCAACATAACTCAGTATCAATAGTCCCTGAACTGGGAATTGCAAAGCTATGTTTCGTATTTCCAGAATGGGAACCATAGAGGTCAAAGACATTTTAGTCCGCCCTTTCCTGGCCCCATGATTCTTACTATTTCCTTCTATAGACAGACTCCTTTTATGAAAATAAGCTCTTGATCTGTAACACTTCTGGAAGAGGTTTTGCTACTGAACCACCTTGGTTTTCTTTTTAAAAAAGAAAGAAATGTCAGGCCCGAATGTGGAATAAGTATCAAATTCTACCTTTTTCGGCAAATAAAATAAAACCATCAATTAAAAATTATGAAAACCACGAGGTACAAATTACAACCTGCATTAATGAAGTGTAAACAAAAAGGTGGCATGAGTGATTTCTTCAGCAGTGTTTAGTGATAGGTTTCCTAACACTGAAAGGTACTCCTTGTTTTAATTCCTTTTCTGCTGAAGTGAAATTGTTCCAATCTATATTTCGTTTGGCTTTAGCTTTCAGGTGAGCTTGTAAGTACAAAACCAAACTTATTTACAAGTGCATTTTACCTGTCAGTGTTTCTTAAAAGAATATGAAGTAATACAGATATCTGAAACAGCAAAAATAAATCAAACCATTTCAATTGTGTACCCTAACCAAAAAAACCCAACAAAACGGCCTAAACCAAAAAGGATGATAAAGGCTGACATACACAAAACACATCAAAAGAGTCATTCTTTAGTGTAGCATGCATAAATAACTTGTATTAAAAAAGTTCCAACATTATACTTACAGAAGGACCACTCGTGCTTTCATCCTTTAATAGCACAGTGAACTGGCTGCCTTCTGTGCCACTGCATCTTATTTTTGACTGCTCTTTCTTTTTCTTTTTTTTTTTTTAGTTTTCTCCTTGAGCAAACAATATCCTTTTTTGAAATAAATGTTTGATTTAATATGTTGCTTTCATTTGCTAACCTTCCTTCTAACTAGGCTTTTCAATAAGTTGAATAGGAAGAGCTTATATGTTCCTTCATTTTTGTTTGCTATCATTTTTGTTACTGACTTTTTGCAATAGATAGTGGGTTGCAGTAGAGCTAAAACACAGTGATTTAGTAGACCATTATACTGACACTATGTCCTCTTAATGAATCTACAAGGATAACTGCTTTAAAAATATACCTAGTACTACTGAAGTCCTATTCTGCACTTTGAGGCAATAAGTCTCAGCAGGTTTCCCATTTGTAACAAAGCTATATTGTGCCAGGTCTTATTTCTGTCATTCCCCTGTCAAGGATACTGAAGAAATACCATAAATAAATGCAAAAGAAAGTCCCTGTGGAAACAAACTGGAAGATATTGGTATTGCACATATTGTCCCTATGGATTTCAAATGACAATGACAATGGTAGATGTAGAATTCTAAACATGTATTGCAGATGGCAAAACATAGTAGGAGAGGCTGAGATTCTAACTCCCAGATTTAAAGAAGCAATGCTTTAATCACACATTAGACAACTTGATCTAATAACACCACAGATGATTTTTTCCTGATTTTTTTTATTATTTTATCATACCTATAGTCTATGCAATGGCAGTGTTTCATAGGTTGAGCTTTTTCATCACCTATAAATGGCACTAAGTAATTTTGATAACGGAAAAGGCTCTGCTTTCCACAAAGGGATGGGAAGGTATCTGTAAACATTCTGTGTGTAGTAGTGTTTTCATACAAGTCTGAATGCTGTATTCCAGCCTCAGACACCACCACATTTTCTCTGAAACCCAGAGTGAAGATGGTGAACCTTGTCTTGCCAGATTACATAAAGACTCCTAAAGTCAGGCAATCAACAACACAATTTCTTTCAAAAAGCTGCTTCATACAGCTTCAAAATAATCCTGTTCGTACCAGCAAAAGGGGTAGTAAAAAATAAAATACATGTAGAAAAGGCAAGTTATTGTAAGAAGTAATTAGAAGTTGGGCATGGTTTGACATCATGTATACGATTTTCTAATTTTATTTTCAGCATTGACTTTTATTGCAGCTTAACCCCAGTATGCAGGCAGCTCAGCCCCACACAGCTGCTCCCTCATGAGTTCCCAGTGGAAATGGGGGAGACAATCAGAAGAGTAAAAGCAGAAAACTTGTGGATTAAGATAAAGGCACTTTAATATGTAATGCAAACCAAGGGATTCATTCCCTGTGTGCCATGGGCAGGCAGGTGTTCAGCCATCTCCAGGGGAGCAGGCTCTGTCACACGTAATGGTGACCTGGGCATCACTCCAGATGTCCCCCCATCCTTCTTCTTCCCCAGGATTTATATGCTGAGCATGATGTCAGATGGTCTAGGATGTGCTTTTGGTCACCTGTCCTGACTGTGTCCCCTCCCAGCTCCTTGTGCACCCCCAGCCTTCTTGCTGATGGGGAAGGGTAGAGGCAGAAAGGCCCTTGGCTCTGTGCAAGCCCTGCTCAGCAATATTGAAAACATCCCTGTATTATCAACACTCTTTTCAGCACAAAACCAAAACACTCCCCATACTTCCTAGTGTGAAGAACATTAACCCTATTCCAGTCAAAACCAGCACAACTTTTCAAATTATTTTCACAACAAAAGCTGATTTCAGAGCAGAGGACTAGAGCTCGTGTCTTTTCATACCAGCAGTTCCTCCTTAAGATTTTACCAGAAGTTTTCATGACATGCTTTCTTTACAGAACCATGTGTGGGTAGATGTCACTCTGCATAACACTACACTCCCACCTTTGGCTATCAAAAATCCCGAATGCCTGGGGCTTCTTCACCAGCTGGACAGGAGCAAAGATATCTGGATTCAGCACTACTGCGTTCTCAAGGATGGTTGTTTGTACTTTTATGCCACTCTCCGGTCTACACCTGCCCAAGGTAGGCATGGCTGACAGATTTTCATTGGTCATTGAAGCAGAAATGTGTCACTGCTTCCAAACAGAACTTTTGCCATTAATTAGAGTTTTGTATCAAGAAATTCATACTGTTCCATGAAAATGAGTGAAAGAAGACCAGGCTCAGTCTCTTTAGTCAACCAACCACCTTGTTCCCCACCCCAGTCTTCTTTTCTTCCCATGGTCTGTTTTTCTTTCTGAAGCTAGTCAGGGTCTGTGCACACTACATCAGAAGCAAGTGTCAGAAACAAGATCCATCCTTCTAAGACTCTTTATGGTGGCTTGAGGCACTTCCACTGATGGCAGTCTCCTGAATACTGTCAAATTTTGCATGGAATCAACATGAAGCTACTGGGCTCATTTGCAAGTAGAGCAAATGAAAACTGAAAACCTGCAAGAGCAGCTCTGTGAAAGTCAGTATTTATGTGTTAAGAAAAAAAAAAAAAGGTGGTCCAGGAATGGATCAAGACCTGCAAATGCTTTCTCCCTGTGCTAAGGAAGCTGGCAGTCAAAAGAGCCAAAAAAAAATTTATTGTATTTTTGCTTGATAACCAGTTTTCAGATCAAAAGGCAAAAACTTTTCTTAGCATTTATGCTGTTTGCCACATGTTCAGACAAGAGGTGCTCCACTTTATACCACTTGCATTGCCCTTTTCATCTGCCAAAGTCCATACTTATGAAAACACCAGGGATTTTCTCTCTACATGAAACTGAAGCTAAGGCTTGCCCAGAGAAAAGCAATGAATGAGCAGAAAGGCAAAAATTAAGTATTATTTATTTATGACACTGAAGCCTATGCTCCTACTGCCAGATACTTTCTTTTGGTGTTTAAATAGACTGCTATGTAGAAATTCTTGTACATGGTAGTGTTTTCTCTCTTGATATTGCATTTTTTACCAATTTTACTACAGATTCTCATTCTCTCGTATAATTCTAATACTAGAGCATTGATTTGATGCTGTTGTGGGTAAATGTGAGACCCCCCCCCAAAAATACAGACCCTGAAGGCAATAATGGAAACATGCAGCTGCAATTAATTAGCTCTACAGGTCTTTTGACTATTCACCATGCATGTATAAAGTGAACATAACACTTTGTTGCACTAAGGTCTGAGGGGAAAACATAAAATAAAAAGAGCCAAACAAAAATCAGCTAAAATGAAATGTCCTGAAGACAAAATTCTGTCTAATGCCTCTCCTTCCCACTGGTTAGTGGTGGCTTCACAATGACGTTTCAGTTACTATTGGCTGAAAGAGCAAACAATGCTGACTCTAGGATATAATTTTTTTCATGTTGAAGTTGAAATCCCTTTAGCTTTCAAGGGAAAGAAATAATCCACCCTTCCAAAGGACTTTGCAGTGGCTTGAAGCAGCCTTATAGATAGGAGTCAAAAGCTAGCAAATATATTTTGCCACTTCTTATTTAATGAAAAGCTAAATAAAACTCTACCGCTGACCATTTGATGACAGGAAGCCTGTTTGACACTATTTTGAAATCAATTTCAGAAAAAAAGAGCCCAAACTGAACTTTAACATTTTTAAATGCAAATTCTGTAAAACTCTGTCAATACATCCAAGAGAAGGTATCTGAAAATCCACTTTGCCATATTTGTTGGTGTGCTTGCAATTGGCGGTAATTATATAAATGGTATCTGTAGTATACATGATGCATGCTATTTTATCCTATCCAGGTGGCCTTTACCTACAGGGGTATATTGTGAGTGAACAGTCCCTGGGCTCCAAGAGATCTGTAATCGAACTCAAGCCTCCATCTGAAGAATTTAAAACCTTTTACTTATGCGCGGAGAATGTAAACGAAAACAAAAGGTAAACCAAATTTTTTGTGTGCTTTTTATCCTGTTTTATTTGCCAGACTTTTGGAGCACAGGAGCTCTGTAGTTCCTGGGAAGATCTAGTGACAACCTTTCAGCCTGTTGTTGCTTATCCCCCCCAGATTTTCCTTTAACAGTAGCTTCAGTGAAATGTGAGTCATCAGTTCTGTCCTTCTCAATGCTGGAACCAAGACTGGCTTGCTGAGGTTCAGGAAAAAACATGGATAAGGTGCCTTTCACAGTTATGTGTGGGGATTATACTAAACACAAAAACTATGGCAACCTTTCATTAGAGAGAACAGAATGTGTATCCTTCTCTTGCCCAAGAATTACTTACTTCTATTGATGATCATTAGAATTTAATTAATTTAAGAAAATTAGCCAATGAAATCACTTTCTGAAGGTAAACTCCCTCATCATAATCCAGTCAAATTCCACATCTGTCAGCAAGAGTTCTTGCCTAAAGCCTACTAATTACATTATTTGGGTTTTAATTTAATGAACAAGGACAAAGCTTTTCAGTATGTTTGAAAACTTGTGTTAAGATATGTTGTTTTTATAGTCAACTCCTCCATCCTCTGCATCTCTCCAATGCCCTGATTATCAGCAAACATAGTAACACAGTTGTACAAACACCATTTATGTTTCAAAGAACATAGAAATACATGCATAACACTTGACCAGGGACAACTGTTGGTGTTTTATTTCTCCTAGGTGGATTACAGCCCTGAAAGCTTCAATTAATAAATGGTTACCTCTACACCAGGCAATCCAAGATTTCATGAACAGACCACTGGAGGAGACAAGGATGTGAGAAGAAAGCTCAGGTTTTTATCCTGTTCTGTTTTGCATTTAAAATTCCATGCTATGTCTTATGATTGATCTCAACAGATGCTCTAGCAGCAGTTCATCTTTAGCATTGCTACACACTCACAACTTTTGTAAGCATTAGTAAATAAATGGAAAGTAATGATGCCTTCTTTGTCACTGTCTTTATTTTGTTTCAGTACTATACACTCTCTGTTTACTTATTTGAGATCTTTATAGTGGAAAGTTTTAAGGCCAAATAAATAAACAACATGCCTTTCTTGACAAGGTAGGATAAAGCTACAAGCAGAGTGATCAAATCCATTCTCTTCCTGATCAACTGCACCATAGCAAAAAGCACACTGGAATTTCAGCATACACCAAAAAAACTACTTTTTCTCTAGTTTTCATAACATAATGCATGCAGTCTAAGGCTGAGATGTGAAGTCTGCAGAATACTCTAAATCCAATCCCATCAGTCAAATAGATTGTTTCATTCCTCTCTCTCTTTAAAGATTAACATATGATTACAAATTAGGATCATGCCTGTCATGCCTAACACGTTATAAACTCATATCTGCAACAGCAGTTTACATCCCATTGATTACATTTGTGACTTTGAGTCACAAAGGAAGAATATTCCTTTCAAACTAGGCTAGAGCGCAATTAATTAGCAGTAGAAACAATAAGTAAAAATGTGTGGGTTTAAAATGGGTTAGAAATGAGTCTGTATGCAAACTAATAAAGCAGTTTTCTTAATATTATTTTGTTTGTAGTTTATAAAAGATATTTTAAGCAAATCTCGTGTTTAGTAATTTTTCAGTAAAAAAGCTCTCCGTTTTCTAACATATATGACAGTTATCCTGTAATAAATCTTATAATATCTCGATAATACTAGAAGCATAAAAAAAAGTGCTTAGTTGTTTAAAAAAAAATCAACTGAAACACTTCTCATAATTCCCAGAGCACAAACAGAAAACATGTCAACTTTTGAACTTAAAGAACACCAACATTAAGTTTAGTAAATGAAAATGTCCAAGGACACACTGGTCTTGCATTGCAATGTTGTAATTTTTGTTTATGCATCTGATGCTCAGTTGCAGCAATAAATGGCAAAAACTGCCCAGCTGATTTTACCTCCAGGTGCTTGTTGCTGTCTTCACTTGAGGAACAAATATATATTAAAATGCCACATTTTATGAGCCATAAGAACTTTCAAGTAATTCCTCATTTTCTCTAATGCAAAGTCAGTTGGCAGAGTTTAAATGACTACTGACAGCTTTACTTTTATATGAAAAAATGTTGGAGAACAGTAAGAAAAATATGATAACAGTGAAAACTCTACCTCCTTCCTGGGAAAAAAAAGTCTTGCTTGGTCTTCCCGTTGGACTAAAAATGAAATACACTCTTATCTGAAAGAACGTGAAGTAGAACACTATTTTTTCAGGTCTTCAAGTTATTGCGGTAATGACATCAAATTGCTATTGTCTTTATACTTACAATGCTTTCCATGAAAACTCAAGAAAGTGGGTTGGAAATATTTTTGAAGAACCATGAAAAGAAAGCTCCCAGTAATTAGACACATCTTAGGTAATCTTAGGTAACAAAAGAAAACCAACAAAAAAGTCAATCCAAACAAACAAAACAACAACAAAACGCCCCCAAAACAAAACCAAACCAAAACAAAAAAACCCAGCATAGTTAAAAAATCTGCTATGAAATAGAACAGAATGTTGAGTGCCACAGAAGAAATAACAGTCAATCCAAATCCAGATTTCTCCAAAGGCTGAGGGAGCTTAGATTTAAATTTTTATTTAAAGTTCCCCACTGGAATCTACGTAATTTTAGCTTTTGTTGCAATTCCTTCATAAGAAAACATGGAAGGTGAAACTGGGACAAGCTATTTTACTGCTGTCTCATGGCAGAAAGGGATCAGCACATCTGTGCAATCACTGTACTGTCAGCATCTCACCATGGCTCATCTGCTTGCAAAGAAGAATGTATAATTATTGCTAGATACATCTGCTTTCAAGGCTTTCCTTTCACTGCCAGGAAAAAGGTAACTGTGTTGAAACCAGGACACTTCTATCAACAGAGTGTGATACTACACTGAGAAGACATTGGGTCATGTATTTGGAGCATGATTTATTCAGATGGTTTTCTGCCCTCCAAATTGAGCTCATTTTCTGCCCTGGTCAGCAGAAAATACCAGCAAGGTTCTGCAGTGGGAAAGCCACAGAAGGTCACCATGGCATTTTCTTCAAAGGGCTGGGTTATTCAGCTAGAAAGATTTTGAGGCTACAAAAACAATTTTTGAAGTGCATAATTCCCTTTTTTAGCAGGTTTCTGTAGGATAAAGGTGTTTGGGTTAGGTTTTTTCCCTTCTTTCTCCCAGACCCTGGAATTTGATTTAACAGAGGCTGAAAGTTATTTAGTGGAAAATAATTTTGAATTTTTCAGAGGTAATTCACCTTTCAAATACAGCAGTGATGAGATATACAGCAAGAGCTGAAACACTGCAGCACTCTGGGGCAGAAACCTGACTGCCCAGTGCTCAGACTTTGCTGACTCATGAGCACATGCCTATCCCCTCCACTGGGATTGTGACCATTCACAAGATGACATGCTAATTTTATCTGAGTGAAGGGAAAGGATTTCAGCAGTACATAGAATCTGACACACCTTATTCAAGATGATCTTCTCAAGAGCAACTTATGTCAAGCCAGATGCTTACTGATAAGTAAAAAAATCTCATGCTGACAAAGCCAGGAAATATATTCATTTTTCTGGGGAAAAAAACCCATATTGCTTTCACCTAAAGGCTTCATGATTTAGGACAAAATCTCCTGCCAATGAAAATACACTAGGAAAAAAGATCCAAAATGATTTCTTAATATTCTAGGACAACTAAGGCTCTTGAAAATTGTATTTGGTGGGGTTTTCATTGGTATACTTTGTTATATTATTCTTATGTGGTGTTGTTATGTTACGTTATGTTTGTCATGTTATGATATAGCAATTGTAGAAATATATAATATCATACCTATATTGTCATTTATAACTTAGTACTTCCTGAACTATACATTGCTGAGAACAGCTGTTATTTAGCACGGGCTGAAAAGCATTTTTTTTCATTAC
>JAOXXN010000372.1:1037213-1048650 GCA_026770055.1 Myrmophylax atrothorax
AAAAGAGAGAACCTGTCCCCACCCAACCGATCAAGAAGAAGATGGTATCAGTTAACTGCTTCCTTTGTTCCCTGATGGCATGGGTAGTCAGTGACAGGGGGGAGAATTTATGCAAAAATTCCAAACTACAACAGTATCCCTGTAGGTATGAATTCTGAATAGTGACTTGAGATATGGTACTGTTAGCAAGTATATCCTGTTTGACAGAGCACTTGCAACTGTGAACTGTTTCTTTGTATGAAGAGATATCAGTAAAAATGTCATGGACAAACACATCAAACTCCTGACTCACTCATGACTGAGAGATCAGAAATATTAAAGTGCCAAGTGAGTTTCTCATTGCACAAGATAAGTATCAGCTGCTTCTGCAGACAATAAGGAGCAACACTGAAGCCAAGATTCTGAAGGTGGAACAAGATGTTAAATTCAATGGTTAATATTTCTTCTATTTTTGATGAACAGAGAAAAGATTGCAGTTATGAAGACCACAATTCCACCACCTAGTAGCCCTGACATTTATCCGCCTGTCAGGTCCTATGAGACAGAGTTGTGTATGTGCTGTAGGGTGGATAAAACCTTGCATTCCTCTCTGCAGAACTTTTATTTTGTCCTTCTTTTTCTGTTTATTGTTATGACTGAAAGAGGAAAAATCCTGGTATGTGCAAGAGCATATGTTTGCATGAAATCTATCTTATTAATTGCTTGAATAGCTGTAGGCAGAGTTGATGAGCAGTTGCCAAATAGATAGGAATTAAATTCAGGGGTGAAGGGATTATGTTCTGAGGAAATCAATGTTTCATACAGCTATATCCTCAGGCTTTGTAGCTATTCTTTTTTGAATGCATTTAGAATAGATCATTCACAGTGTATTCACATTTAATTCTCAAATACTTCATGAAAACATTCAGCTCGCGAGTCTGGAGAGGTTGTCAGTATCCTTTCCAGGCTGCTGTTGGCAATTAGACCCAGACAGACAGTGACCTTTGCCGTGGGCAAGGATACTTTCCACTAGAACAAGTTGTTCAAGGCCTTATCCAGCTCAGCTTGGAACACTGCCAGGGTTGGGACATCCACAGCCTCCCTGGGCAATCTCTTCCAGGGTCTCACACCCTCACAGTAACGAATTTCTTCCTAATATCTAACCTAAATTTCCCCCCTTTCAGTTTGTACCCTTTACTCCTCACTGTAGTTCCTGACTTCCCTGTAGGTCCCCTTTCATTATATTTTGTCATCCTTATCAAGCCAAGGTAGGGAGTGATTGTGGCTTTGGTGGGCACCTGGTGACAAGCCAAGGTCAAACCACCAGCAGTGTACACAAAGAACTTCAGAAGGAAAGAAAGAAGGGGGTAGTGAATATCTGAAACTTGCAGATGGTCAAGGATTGTACAGTGCCAGACTGTTCAAAGACAGACAAGGCAAATTTTTGGGCCACAGGTGGAAGAGTCAGGAATGTATTTTTAATATCCTTAATATGGTAACTATGGATGTTGGGAAAATACAAGGTCCATGAACTGCAGATAGTAATCAGGCCTATACTCACTCACTCCAAAACATGTCCTAACATCTCCAGAAACAGAGTGCTGGTCCAGTTGGACCATTTATATAACACAGCAAGGCTTTCTTTTCTTTCCTTTGACAACTCTGTTCAGCTTGAAGTTTATTTTAACTTTTTATTACCTCAAAACTGCCATATAATAACCACTAATAAGAACTCAGTCCACTATCGGGTTGTTTTCTCTTCAAAATATGGACTTGCAAAAAAACCATTCAGCTGCACAAACTTAATCAGTGACACATTCTCTAAGAATTAAATAAATGCAATACTTACAGAGTTAACTGTTCTATGGCTTTGCAATAGTGAAAACCTGTGCCTTATAGAGTAGTGCTGGAAAATTAGATCAGAACATCAATGCCTCCAAGTAAATGTCAACATTTTATACTTTAGCACATGTAAAACTACAATCCTGACATTTAAAACATTTACTTATTGTAATTAGCAGAGGTACTGGCCAGCAAAATTATTGGTTATCATAAACAACATACAGAGAATAGGTACACATGGACATTCAAAGACACTGGAAGATTACCATTCCAGAACCACTCATAAAACTTCATAATTGCATTTAATATTTTCATGTACACAAATATTATATATCAGGACTAATGCCTTTGTATCACTTGCCCTTTTCTGTCTTTCACCTAATAGTGTCTAATTAATTAGAAGCACCAACTAGCAGACTGCTGACACCCAGACAGCACATCTCAGCTAAAAAGCAGAAATCAGCTGCAAGACAGTGGCTCATGAAGTCACACTTCAGTGGAAAGTCAAATAAAGGGAAGTATTATTTGAAAAATAATTTTAAAATCACCTCAAGATGAATCCCACAAACATAGAGATGCCATTTTAAATTTACATACATCCTATTTCTTTTGTCAGTGTCAATACCATTAAACTTCTACATCAAGGAAATACTTTAATGAATATTTACATTAATATATGCAACATGTAAAGCAGTTTATTTGTCTGGTAGAGAAATCCATGAGCAACACGAGTTATTTCTTATGTATGCTCTTATCTCAGTGCTAATTAAAACCTTATCTAAGCCAATTTAATATGAAACCAAACTATATATTTCAACATAGTGAGGGAAACACACTTCAGAATGGTTTTGAATAATTTCCCAGCATGATTTGCAATCAATTTTTTTCTGTTACATGTGCATTGCAAAATTCTTCATTCTTATACAATATGAACAGTATCTTTATTTAGTAATACAGTATTTGTTCAGTTTTATAAGATGCTCCTGTAGGGATGGAAGTTACAGAAAACCACAGTAGTGATGCCTTGTTTGTATCATAGTCCTTCTCAGATAGGATGATTTAAAGCATTTTGCCCTTTTGAGCACTTTATTCCTCTACATTTACTCTCTTAATTTTAAATATATTTTTTCTAACGGTGACTGTTTTTACACACCATGCTGACACTAGCCAGACATTTCTCCATACTGTCTCAAAACAGATGCAGCCCCTACTACTGCAGATCTCCTACGTGTATCAAACAGATAAGTTTAAGAGTTCACTTAACAATGTGCAGAAGAGTTTTATTCTCCCAAACCCATTTAAACCTTTATATCTATCTTGGGTCTTTCCATTACATGTCATAGATTAGCTGTTCAGGTCTTCTTCCTGGTAATATTACCTGCTTAGTGGGAACAAAATTCAGATCATAAGTGCATGCACTGCTATTTATGTGCCTGAATTCCTGCCTCTCAGAGGTCAGGACAGGGCTGTTTGTGTCAAATCTACATCCACTGTTGTTAATATTGATATGCTTCAGGTCTCAGGTCCTAGAGTAGGTAACTACACAGCTGGTAATAAATGGCCTCAGGGGCTACCTGAGATCATTAGACCAGGAAGGCACCACATCTCCACTGGGCAATAGCACAACAATAAATTTCATTTCCACTTAGGATGAAACAAGTGAAACTTCCTGAATGGACATCATGGTGAGGTGAGCGTTAGTTCCTTTTTCAAAGGAACAAGTGATAGAAGGAGAGGAAATGACCTCAAGTTGCGTTATGGGAGGTTTAGGTTGGGAAAGTTTCTTCACTGATGGGGTTTCCAAGCATTAGAACTCAGCAGTAGGACAGGAGGTCCCAGGAAGTTGCCAAGTCTCAGTCCCTGGAGGTATTTAAAAGACATGAAGTCCTGGTTTTTGGGACATGGCTTAGTGACACACATGGCAGAGTGAGGTTAGAGGCTGAACTGAATGTTTCTAAGAGTCTTTCCCAAGCAAACAATTCTGTTACTCCATAATTTTAAATGCTAGTCTTCAAACATTCTGTGCGAACATGAAAGCAATAACAAGATGGACACAAACACTTGTGGGCTCCAGATTCTTCTACCCTCCTCATACAGACATATCCCAGTCATTTCAAGCATCATTGAAAGGGTTTAAGTACATACCTCCATCAACAGGGAAAGCAAATCTATTTAGTTGACTATTAAGGCTTTTCATTACTTTTTTATGCATTTTTCATGCATATAACAGAAAGAACACAGGAAACAGCAATAATCTGAACAGAGAAAGATATATGGCATGACCACAGATCAGTTTATTAACAGAGCAGAGAAAAGAATCCCACCATAGAGGACTTTTCACAGCTGACCTGCTGAAAAATTTTTCAACCAAACTTCTAAATTACAAAATATATGGATGTAACTTAAAAAATACTTCAAAAACTTGTTTGCATTCGAGTTGCTTTGATTCAATCATGGCATTGAAAAAATACTTACATTTTCTTTTTTCCATTTGAAAGTTCAGTACTAATTTATAAAACATAAAAATGCTATTAAAAATATTTAAGCAAAATTATCCAAGGTTAACATTACATTAAATCAATTTTTTGAGTTCCGGTCTGGGAATGGTGTATAATGATCAGCCCTCTAACTGAATGATAAAGGAAGAGATTTATATCCAGACTATTCAGTGCTCTATGAATCTCACACAGCTTTCTGCTTATTAAAATCTGAGAATATGCCCTTAAGTTTATGTTTAAAATTTTCATCTCATTAACTGCTCCACTGGACTTTGATTTAAATCAGATAGGAAAACCTCTTTTTTTGGAATCCTAACGGAAGCAGACAATCCCTACCTAAACATTTGCAGTCACTGAAGAGTGCCTTTGTGTTGGTTTAACTCCCTACCCCAAATCATAAAATGTTCAAGATTTTTCGATACAAGCAGATAAAATTACTGAAGACCTGGTTTTAAGTAGTTCCTGGCTTTCTACCTGAAGCCACTGTATGTCTGAGCCAGCAATACAGATGGAATTCACCATTACTTATCTTGCTGTGGTCCTGCCTGCAGACCCACAGTCACGTCTCACTTCTCCAGCGGTGATATGAACAAGAGACCTGAGTACTCTTTGCCCATCCCAAACTCTGGTTCACTGAGTAACTCAAGGAGGCATTTGCATTTCTACTTCCTTCCTCTCTTCCAGATTTCCTGTAAATCCTTTGGATGCTTCCTTCTGTTTCTAGAATGCTGCTGCAGTTCCCAAATGATGAGCCCTCTGACAGGGTTCAAAGCTGGGACTGAAAGTGCTCTGTTGTCCCATTTTCAAAACTACTCTCCCCCACTTTGACACCCCCGTGCCATGGACTCTGTGTGCTTCCTCCTTCTAAGCAATACTTTTTGTCCTGTTACCATGACTGTACTTGTCCACTTCTAACAGTCCCATCTGCTGTTCACATGTATGTTCTCTCTGTGCTTGCACTTTATGTTTGGTTCCATCCCAAAAATGCCATTCCCCCCCCCATGCCTCCCCTCTTGCTGCTGCCATCATTTTGTCCCCTGCCTGAGGGAGAACTCCCTGATCCCAGGACAACACACTGCCTTTCCTCTGGCAGATTTCCTGCTTCCTGGTTTACCTTTCTACCTGGGTGAAATCAACAAAACCTGTCATGGTGTCAACATTTCTGCTCCGTCTCAACACTCTTCACCACAGAGGATTAACAGTCACCAACCAAGGGGAAACTGCTCCCAAGAATACCCTCCACACTCAGCGAGAGAGTGAACAAAGAAGCACTTTAATGAAGAAAGAGCTTACCTATAAAGGATCAGTTCGGGGAGGTACTCAAAACTGGGTGGAAACTTAAAGAGGATTGGATGAAAGTGTGTTGGCAACCATTGAACATGCAATAAGAACAGAGTCTCAGAAAGAGAAGGGAGGTCTGAGGGGAGGACTTTGGAACTTGGATGTGATTGGGTGAGGACAGGGGGAGAGTGGATAACTGACAAACCAGATAGCCAATGGGGAAACACTCATGAAATGACAGGAGAACTGACCAATAGGAACTCAGGAATCGGGGCAGAACAGGCAGAAACATGGGAGGGGAATGAACATGGGGTGTGGAAACAGCAGGGGGAGGTTACAGAACCAAAAGTCCATACAAAATCTTCCGCAACATCCAACAATCAAAATTCTGGAGCTTCACGTCCTCTGTCCATCTCTATTACCATTGGCTCTGATTCCTCTTGGTCCTCACCCATCCATTGCTGACAATATTCTTTCCATTCTTCATATGTTATTCGTTTTCCCACAGAGTATAACAGGAATGAGGAGCATGTGGGCACAGTGTCACCTGTTTGTTTTCTGATTCCTCCTAAAATCAACAAGGTCATCCCGTCTGCTGCCACGTGGCATGACCCATAAACCACCAACAGACATCAGACTGCATATCTTCACCCTTTGACCACAAACCAGAACGTGACAGCTGATACCTTATGCATTAGCAGACAGCAGGGGGAGTAATTCAAAGATTGTCATGGAATAATAAGGTGCTTTCTTTTCATGACAGGGGCCTGCACAGCAAATTTTTCAATGTGACCTTTTTCCTAGTTATCAGGAACAACTGCATCCCAATCAAAAAAAACACCCCAAATTTGAGACTTAATCCTGAGGTGTTTATTACCCAGGAAAAATGCAATTATTAATAATTTAACAGGAAACTCAAGTTATAATTTTTACAGAGAAGTCTAGCTCGGCAGACATAATTGACCTGAAAATAATGGTGATATTTAGGCTGAAATAAATGTTAAAGTGAAGCAGACAAAAAACTAGTGGCTATGCAGATTATTAGCTCTGAAAGAAGGAGTAACATACTGTTTTTATGTAACTTACCTGTAAAGGCACTATAACACTGTGAGTGAATAATTACATGACTGTCTTCAATAATTGATCAGGGAAATAATCTAAAAACTCAGTGTGAGGTGGGCAAAAGAGTGACATCTATTATAAGGTGCAATAATTGGATTTGGCTATTTTTATTTTAACTCAATTCTTACCATACTAAAGGATTTTAATTCTGTTCACACATATAACTTCTGCTTGTTTAAAAAAAGAAATCAAAAAAGAAGTGCCACAACTGAGATGAGAAACCATTATTAAAAAAAATAATAATAAAAGAATTCTTATATCTGATATCCATGCCAAAATAATTTAGGTCCTGCTAGGGAAACAACTTTTCTTCACATCTTATTAATCAAAATAAAATTGATCTTACTTGTATGTTTCCCTAATGCTCCTGATTTCTAGACTGAACAGGTGGAAGAGAAAGCTGAGCATTCATCTCTGATACATGACATGCCAGGAGAGTTGACTTCCTTCTGCCCAACCAGCCCATGGAATCTGGATTTCCCATCCCTTCATAGTTTCAAGAAAAATATTTGTAACTAAATATGCCATACTCAGTCCCAGGAAAAACATTTCAGCTCATGCCTAAGAATCCCTTCACACCTGTATTTTAGATATTCTCGAGGCAGAAGCGATGCTATTTTAACCTACTTCATCTTAACTGATATCTAAGCAACATCTAAAGATGAGAAGGGAATAACTCATTCTGTCAAAAGTTCCCTGCTGGGGTGACAGAGGCACAAACCACTACCTTAAAATATAACCAACTTCATCTGCCTTGGACTGGGTTACAGTGCAGCTACAAGTGCTACAGAGCACTGAACTGATCAGCTGTGTGCACACACATAGAAACTGTGTGACTAAACCAACACCAGCTCAGCTTCACAGTGTGCAACACCTCCATAGACGATGTTTCGACTTGAAAGCGAAGTTGGAAAGTGTCAAACTGAAGGATTTGAAGTCATTTCCTGAGAGGGCCAGAAAGCTTCTGCTTTGTAAGAATATACGTACCTGCTGGTCCCAAACACAGCCCCCCAAAAATATCCAACCAATGACAGACACTGATCTTTTACCACCTTTGTTTGTTCCAGTTTCTTTTAAAAATCCTTCTCAGAAATCTTTATTAGCTCTACACATGAAAACACAGGCCAGCCACAGAAAACTCATTTATTAAAAATACTGATCACAGCATCACTTCCTTTCCTCTCATTTTATTTCAGTTTTCTCCTCTTACTAATCAATCCACAATACTTAGCATATATTTTGCATTAAGACACAGATCACATTGAATACCTTTCGATACCTCTGATACCTTACAGACTCATTTACAGGTAGCATCCTTATGAAATCATGTTGTTCATTTTAATGAGCCAAATGACACCTTGTATCAGTTTATTTCATTCTACTGAAGTGACAAAAGAAAACCATAATAGTCATTGTCATTATATGGATTTTAATTGGCATCATAATCTCTTGATTTCCTAAGTCACAAGCTCTTGTACCACTGCCACTAGATGCGGTTCTTTAACATCTGTAGCAGCTTGGTACCAGGTGTTTATTATACAGTATTGTATATATTACCATAGCACTTTGAAGCCATAGAAATGCATCAGGAATATGTTGTTCCTCTTCAGTCATTCTTAAGCTGAGCTAAACACACCTTGCCCTTACAATCTTTCTTCACAAGTTAACAGTTCAACAATTCAGAAAGTTCGGTGTTTTTCCTTAAAATTATGTTGTGGTTTAACCCATCAGGCTGTTAAACACCACAAAGCCACTCACTCATTCTCCAGTCCCCAGTGGGATGAGGTAGAGAATTGTGGGGGGAAAAAAGTAAAATTCATGGGCTGAGATAAAGACGGTTGAACAGGACAGAAATGGGAGGGAAAATAATATTGATAATAACAACAAAAGTAGAATTAGAATATACAAAACAAGCGGTGCCAAATGCAATTGCTCACTGCCCACCAATGCCCAGCCTGTTCCTGAGTTGCAATTTCCCAGTGAGATTTCCCTTAGTTTGTTACTGAGCTTGGAATATCCCTGGTGTGGTTGGGATCAGTTGTCCCTTCCTGTGCCCCCCAGTCTGCTCACTGGTGGGGCAGCATGAGAAACACAAAAGGTGTTGGTGCTGTGGAAACTCTGCTTGGCAGTAACAAAAACATCCCTGTCCTATAACATTACCCTCACACTGAATTCAAAGAAAATTTAAAAACAAAAACAAAAAACCAAACAACAACAACAAAAAACAAACCAAAACAAAACAAAGAAAAACACTGTCCCAGCAAAGACAGGACAAATTCCAATAACTCTTTGTTGTCCTACATATGACATTTAGATGCATCCAGGTAAGAGATTGGTTTAGTTTCAGGTTTACACCACATTGTTTTAACAAAACTGGACTCCATGGAGAAATAACTACACTTTTCTATTGATAGTCACACAGTTACATATATGATTTTGATGTACAGTTCCTTTTTCTTTCCAAGTATGAATCCTATGGGTCATTCCATAAGAAGAGCTGACATAGATTTTTAATAAAGTTAAATATTACTACCAGAGACATTTCAACTGAGTTGTTTTTCAAAATAGATTCCCACCCTTGCATTTCATTTTGCCATTCAGACAGGGGTTTTTGCAGCCCAAACTGACACCAAAATCCCTTTTATTCAAGTTCAAGTGTGGAATGGTATCCCTTACCATACTTAGTGCCACCTCCCCGCTTTTGTAAAGCACCCAATTAAAATTCCTAGTACAGAAAAAACAGCAAGAGTTTACTTTGAAAAAAATAGAATTAACTTTCTAAGAGAAAGGATATTTCTTATAAACTTCTCTAATTCCTAGCATTAAGCTAGTAAAATTTCAGTGTTCATCTTCCTGTTCTTCTCAACTGGTATTATTTATTTCAAGCTGATTTCACTATTGTAAATGTCCTGTCTGTAGTTCTGCATTTTATCTTGAGAAAAAAACTATTCTGGAGTTCAAGAAAAAAAATAATCTTTCTATACTAGTACTAACAATTCACAAAACAATGTCATTAAAGTAGAAGAGAGGATGCACCTGGAAAAAAGCTAGAACCAGTACTGAGAATGGATACTATGATTTTAGCCAAATAAGTATAAACCAAGTAATACAGACCAGTTTTTCAGAACGTGGCCTTGCTGAAACAAACAAGTCCTGAATAAACAGAGGGAGCTTTCATTTTTTCTCCTAAAAGAAAAGAAAATATTCTACAAGGAAAATTCAGGGGTTTATAAAGCAAACTAGGTAAGATATGAAAAGATCTCTCTCCTTCCAAATTATCAGAATTTTTCCTTCTTACTGACCACCCATAGCAAGAGTGGTGTGGTTGACACAGCTGAAGGATGAGATGCCACCCAGATGGACCTGGATAAGCTCAGGAAGTGGGTCCATGGGAATTTCATGCAGATTAACTGGAACAAGCTCAAGGAGCTGCACCTGGCTTGGGGCAACCCCCAGTATCAACACAGGCTGGGGGATGAACAGGTGGAGAGCAGCTCTGCTAAGAAGGACTTGGGGTTTCTGGTGGGTGAGAGACTGGACATGAATCATCCATGGGCTTTCATAGCCCAGAGAGCCAAGTGTGTCCTGGGCTGCATCCAAAGCAGGGTGGGCAGCAGGTCTAGGGAGGGGATTCTGCCTCTCTACTCTGATCATACCCACCTGCAGTGCTGCATCCAGCTCCGGGGTCCCAGCACAGGAAGGACATGGACCTGTTGGAGCGAGTCCAGAGGAGGCCACCAGGGTGGTTAGAGGGATGGAGCAGCTCTTCTATGAGGAAAGGCTGAGACAATTGGGATTGTTCAGCCTGAGAAAGAGAAGGCTTTGGGATGATCTAATTGCAACCTTCCAGTACCTGAAGGGGGCCCACAAGAAAGATGGAGAGAGACTATTTACAAGAGCCTGGAATGACAGGACAAGGGGGAATGGCTTCAAACTGACAGAAGGCATATTTAGATTACATATTAGGAAGAAATTCTTTACTGTGAGGGTGGTGAGGCACTGGAACAGATTGCCCAGAGAAGCTGTGGCTGCCCCATTCCTGGAAGTGTTCAAGGCCAAGCTGGATGGGGTATTGAGCCACCTGGTCTGTCCTGCCCACAGCAGAGCAGGTTGGAACTGAGTGATCTTTAAGGTATCTTACAACCTATACTTTTCTGTGGCTCTATGTTTCTAAATAGTTTATTATCTCTAAGTGTCACAATACCTAGAAGCCAGCAACAGAAGTGCTGTACAGAGACATAAAAAGAGATAAACCCTTTAACCAAAACAAAAGTTATAACTTAACTGAAAAAGAAGAAAAAGTAAAGGAGGAACAAAGCCAGAGATTACACTGGCAGATGATGTTGTAGTTTGGAATTTTTATGCAAATTCTCTCCCCTGACACTAACTACCCATGCCATTAGTGAACAAAGGAAGCAGTTAACTGGTACCATCTTCTTCTTGATCACTGTGGGTGGGGGCAGGTTGTCTCTTTTGGTTTTGGGAACATTTATTCCACTTTTAGCTCGGCTGAAGGCAGGAGCGATGTGTGTGCTGTGGTGGGAGAGAGGCTTTGCTGCCACTGTGGAATAAGACAGTTTTTCCCTGCCACTGCTTTGCTCCTGGATTCAGCATCGAGGTCCCAGGCTCTGTTCCAGTCTCATCACCACCTGCAGTGTCGTGACCGGCCCGCCCTGGGCTGCATCGGCGACCCGGGAGGCAGAGGTCGTGCCTGC